>OX377202.1:94167805-94241286 GCA_947396885.1 Heligmosomoides polygyrus polygyrus
CTAAGACTCCTGAAATCAAAGCGAACTCTTCCAGATCGAAATGAGCTTCTACTACATTAAATTAGAAACTCTCCAAAAAGGTCAGAATAATTTTTTGTTCAAGGAAATCTTCGTAAAACTGTTAGTAACGTTTTCTGCCAGACGAGATTTTTGGGTGGAATCCTCTATTCAGCACGGCCTTTTTTATCGATTTACATTATCAATCAAATAAAAGTTGCTGCGTACTTTTTGAGTGCATGGGGCGATCTAGTCTTTTAATGCGCAATATGCCTCTTTGGTGTGCTTTAAGATAAATTTTAATATTTTAATCACTTTTTCTTAATATAACAATTTTGTGAAATTGTTACACTTATTGGGGTTGGCGAACTAAAAAAATTTCAAGTGTGTCATATCATATTTCCCTTGTACAAAAAATTATTTTAACCATCTTATTGAACCTGCAGTTTAGCATGCATAAACGTAGGTTCGATTTGGAAAAGTACGCGGTGATTTCAAAAGCCTAGATGAGCTTAGAAAAGTGTCCAGTTTGATTTTAAAAATGCCCAATTCGACTTAAAGCAGGCATCTATACTTTACCAAAGCAATATTTCAGGCGATATCGGATGTTCCCTGCAAGACGAAAACAAAGAATAATAGGCTATCAGGGCGGCATAAATTTGTTGCTAAAAACTATAGTTGTGCTCTCCCAAAAATTTCGAATAACCGAATATATACGAATAGCGATGATTTTCGAGCATTCGAATTGGAATAACATTCGAAAATCGCGTTTTTTCGAGCATTCGAATTCGAATACATTCGAAAACCGCGTTTTTTTGAACGTTCGAATACGAATATTCGAATTCGAATAGAATTATTCGAATTCGAATGCTCGAATATTCATTCGAGCGCAACTATACTAAAAATCTATGCAAAGACTCTCCTCACCTGTATGATCGAAGAGTTCTCCACAGCTCCAGTGTGCTCATTGAGAATCTCACGATACTCGGATGGTGGTGGTGGATACGCTTCACTTGGAGTTTCTTCAAATCTAAAGCGATAAGCGTCTTTTTCCAAAATAGTTCTACACAAAGACAGAAAAATGTGTTAATGAACAATGGTTTCGGGATGCGCCACGCACTCTACTTCCCATTAATATCACTGAATACATATATAGCCTAAACCGAGAGCCATTCAAACTTATCTTAAAATTTCTACATCGGATAAGGCGAAAGAGTGCATTGCGCATTCATTCGTGCAACAACGTTACTTGCGACTAGTCATTCTGGCCATTCACTCTCTAACAATGGATATGTCTAAAGCGTATGTCTGAACGGAGAAAGCGGGTCATGCAGGAAGAATCTCAATCCCTCAGTCAGTATAAAAATATGTCTCTTTTTGGCCAAGTCGATGAACCCAAGGATTAGGGGATCCTTGAAGTTACGATGGAATTGGCGCCTCACGAGCGCTGGGGTCTCTTGTACGCCCGTTCCGTTGCCAGAAAGCGGCTCGGGGCGCAATGGATGGTGACGTTGCTTCATGGAAGGAAGGTCGGGGGTTCGCTTCTCCCTGTCTCTCAGTACATACGATTCATACCCTTCCTTTGAAAATTCTACAAAACCTCAAAGGTTACCCTTTACGCTGAGTAATGTCACCCTGTTCTAGCGTCTATTTTTGCGTGGTAATTAGTAATGCATAGACAACACCGTCATTCGGTAAGTCGAGGCAGAGCAATGGCCATATAAACAACGCCTCTCGTGTTTCAGAACCATTCTTCTATTTAGATGTCTCTGTCATGCATGACGAATAGAATAATTACTAACAATGCAACACCAGCTGCCTGCCTTAAAGAAAAGCGCTAAAGAAATTGCGATATTTTCAAGTTAAAATTGTACTGCCTTTACAACAGGAAGCGGGCACAGCAACAAGGAACTGAGGCTGAACTGCGCTCACATTAAAAATGAATTTTTAAGGAAGAATCACAAAATGTAAAATAAAAAATCAAAAGAACACTAGAGAAATGGTCTAGAATTCCAACTCGGATCGCTTTTCCTAGTCGGGAGGGACAACCGTAAAATGCCAGGTGCGTGCGTCATCCTACAGCACACACAGCGACATCCCATGAATTTATATAAAAGCCTTCGCATGATGAGAAAGCCCACTGCATGCCCCTTCCAATTAGGATAGATCCTGAAACTCCTCTGAAAAACGTGGCGAAAAGGAATGAAAGGGATGAGCTACACTCTTACGCGCGGTCCGTTTCCCACATTAAAAACTTCGGAAATTAAACATTTTGCATGTTGCTGTGATCCATATCAGTATCCTTAAACGGGCCGATTTAGTCTACAGTTCTGATCGATCGCTTTTTGTGAAGCAGTTTTTTGTTTCCTTATTTTGGTTTCAAAAAGCAAAGTAAAATCGTGGCGTCATGGAACTTTTGAATGGTCCGTTTCGCTGTCTCCATCCAGATAGCCTACATCGTGTAGTCTTTTTTCTAGCTTCTAAAAAATAGGATAAATAATAATATGACAAAATGGCAAAACGACAAAGGACAGGATTAATCACTCTCCTTTAGGATGTCCCACGCGTTCTACTTCTACGCAATATGATGTGCAATTTGAAACCAATGCACTAATAGGATGCAAAAACCTCCTTCGACGACCTCCAGAGGCCGGAATAGATAAACCCGTTTCTCGTTAGCAAAAATGTGTCGATTCTAATAGTTTTTGTTTTAATTGAAAAGGTGTATTATAAAAAATTGGGGCGCGTGTAGCGCAGTCGGAGGAGGCGCGATTGTCGCGTGCACCCCATACCAGGTTCCTGGTTCGGATTTCCCGCCCAGGCCAACCATCCCTCCGGGGTCGGCGAATTGGTACCAGACTTGTCTGGGAAGGATAAAACGCTGACTTGTTCATCGGCTGGCCACCGCAAGTCATTGTATGGCCAAATACGCATTCATGTCGCCTCCACGACATCCCGTAGAAGTAGAATGCGCTGGCGCATCCCTGAAGGGATTGAGTAAGGCCGTCTTTTATCCTTTATCCTTTATTATAAAAAATTTATGATCTTATAAAGTTAAAGTTAAAAAACCGATGTTATTTTTGCATCAATCTGTTTTATACTGCAGGATTTCGTGGAGGCAATCTGATTGTGTATTTGGCTTATGCAATAGCTTGCTAATAACTGCTTCATACTGTAACATTCGCTTCTGGGAGTTTTACACATTCAGCAGAACATGCATCATAAACCTCTTCCAGGTTCTACTCCCTTTCCAGAAAGGGATGAATAAAACAATAGGGACTGGCGTTAGTCGATCCTTATGCAGGATGTGCCACGCATTCTACTTCTACAGGATGTCGAAGGTCCACTCTGAATGCGCCTTTGGCATGACTTGCGGTGGCCATCCGATGGACAAGTCAGTGTTTTATCCCACTCACTAGGGTAGGCCGAAACCCTCCCATGGAACTTCAAGCTGGGACCAGGATCATTAGAAAGAGCTCGGAATTCTGAGTACGAATCTGTGTGTCAAAATTCGAGATGTGCAGTGTGTGAGCAACACGTCTGCTTCACACTTTCTTTGCTTCGTTTCATGAATACCAACGTTCTTAGAAACATATCTGGTTATTCAATATATGATTTGGAGTCTATTTGCGCAAAATAGTTAATAAAAATGTCACCATAGCAGTTTTTTTGCCTTCAAGCATTTTTACAAATGTGTATGGTAGTTTTCCCGGCTATCTAATCAGACACCTGTCATAATTCAGAACAAAATGTTATTCCGAAGATAAATTATGATTTGCAAAGAAACTGGCAATTAAATTTAATAATCAAATAATCAAATTATGATTTGCAAAGAAACGATGGGTGCCGACTTGATGATGGAATCACGACAGTGGGTCTGAGTATAAATTTAAAGAAGACCAAATGGATGCAAGTTTGGAGCTGCAGCCACTCTGCGATCAACAGTGAAGAACGAGTGGGATTGAATGGCGACACAATACAGCGCGTCAATGAATATGTGTATCTCGGCCAACTGATTACAACACCAAGAAATCAACTGAAAGAAGTTCGGAGACGCATACAAGCTGGCCGTGCAATATTCTACAAACATAGAAAGCACCTATGCTCCAGCACTGTGGCGATTTCCCTTGAAAGAAAACTCATCAACACTTGCATCCTTCCAGCGGTAATATACGGCTGCGAGTCATTGGCCTGGACTAAAGAAATGGCCATCAGTTTGCAGTCAGCTCAGCGACGTCCAGAGCGCGCTATATTCGGTATTCGCCTGGCTGACAAAATAGAAGCGAAAGTGATAAGAAGAAGATCTGGCTTGAAGGAATGGATAATATCCGCACTGAGGCGTAAATGGATATACGCCCATAAATTGTCACTGAACACGTGCACCTCCTGGGCTCGAAAAGCGACAAAGTGGCTGCCGTCTGGAAAAAGAAGTACGGTGAGACCGAGGACACGATGGCTCGACGATATTGCACGATATCGAGGACGAAAGGCAAAAGATGTAATCAATCGACTGGGAATGGATGGTGAATGATGCAACAAATAAATCTGCTGACCTCTTCGTAAGAAAGACTCGCGTATTTTTGTGTCGTTGCGATGTAAGTGTATAAAGGATAAAGGGTAAAGGACGGCGTTACTCAATCCCTTCTGGGATGCGCCAGAGCATTCTACTTCTACGGGATGTCGTAGAGGCGACATGAATGCGTATGTGGCCATACAATGACTTGCGGTGGCCAGCTGATGGACAAGTCAGCGCTCTATCCTTCCCAGACAAGTCTGGTACCAATTCACCGACCCCGGAGGGATGGAAGGCTTGGTTGGCCTGGGCGGGAAATCCGAACCAGGAACCTGGTATCGGGTGCACGCGACAGTCGCGGCTCCTCCGACTGCGCCACACTCGCCCATGTAACAGTATAAATAAATAAATAACTAAATAAATAAATAAACGGCAGCAACGAGAACCGAACCAGCGACGTCCCATCCGATGAGCGTAAGCACTACCCCTGCACCACCGCCGCATCTGACAGGCCGTTCTTACGGAGCATCAATGACTCACTCCTCTCGTCTCCCACAGCCAACCTGTCCTCCGATTTCGGCAGGCCATAACTCGCTCAGGAATTTCATTTTGCAATTTCGACACCCATATTCATAATCAGCATTACGAGCTCTTTCTAATGATCCTGGTCTCAACTTAAAGTTCCATGACAGGTCGAAACCTTCCCTAGCAGATAAGTCTGCTACCAATTCGCCCAACACGAAGGGATGAAACGCTTGGTTGGCATGCGTGGAAAACCAGAACCAAGAACCTTCAGCAGGGGTGAACGTGACAGCCGACGCCTCCGTCGACTGCGCTGCACGCGTTGATAGTCATTACGTGGTTTTGAGTGAAGCCATTCATTGATGCATCACTTACGTCTTCAGTTCTGCTCAGAAGTCTTCAAAATCTAGATTTGTTCGGACTCCCTGTAGTCAAAGTCTATCGTAGCAGCCCATATTCGGTGACCTCGCTCGCTTTCGCTGCCTCTAGTGCATGCAAGGCATTAAGTGTCTAGCTCGCTGAATTGGTAATTCTTACCATGCCCTTAAGACCTCGGATGATTGACTAGCGCGGGGAAGTTAATCATATGCAAGGACATCTCGTGCACTCAGAGCACTTAGAGCCGCCGCGAGAAGTTCAACGCAATCACAGGAAGTCAGTCCTAACAAAAATCCTCGTTACCAAGCTGTAATGTTGATGAGCTTCAATCACCTTACTGTACTTTTTTGTTAGACTTCCTTCAAACAGCAATTAAGTCTCGAAGAGTTGTAATAGTTCCAAATAGTCCACGTCATAAAATATTAAGAGTACTGCTTTTTTGTAATGAATAATTCTCAATGAAGAGTTATTATAACATCAATGACGTGTGAAGAAAGTTAGCGGAACGAACCCAAAAATTGAAAAATCTATAACTATTCTAATAACTTATCTATTAACTTATATGAATAACTAACTACAACTACTGCTTATAACTTATGATTACAGCTATAACTTATCTAACAAATTTCAGTCTAAAATTAAATAAGTGCCAGCGATTAAATAAGCTGGACGTACAGAGCTGTCAGAAAAAATGAGGAAGAAAAGAAGGAGGAAGAAGACGAGAAAGAGGGCAGAAGAATTTAAGTATCTGTGTATTATTTGAAAGACACTGCTCGTTATTCGAATTTGATCCTCTCGATTTCTAAAACCACTTTTTCAGAAGTATATCTATATTCTATATTACTCTGGCTTACATCGAGACTCAGCCTAAAAAAATGAATAAATTGATAAATAATTTGATAAACAAATGCTTAGGCCAAGGCTTGCAGGAATATTCAGTTACGCTGATATTTGAGAAAATAATACTGAAGCGAAATTTGAATTTTAAAGAACGCATAGGAATTACGTCTTGAAAAACTTAGCTGATATTTTTTGCCTTACATAATTAAAAGTGATCGATTAAGCTAGAGACAGCGCTCAGAAAAAGAGGAAGAATAAAATAAGCAGGAAGGAAATGAGGAAAAAAGGGGCAGACCACCATGTTCCAAATTGAATATCCAAATGTAATTTGTAGGATGCTGCTCGCCACGCAAATTTGATTGTCCTGAATTGTCATACCAGTCCCTTGGAAGTTCTGCATTGGAATGGGATGGATCGGGGCGGCCGACATGAATGAATAAAAAACTTAATAAATAATCCGATCAATAAGTGATTGCGCAAGCAGAAACTATTTTGTTGGTATCTCATCGAGCAAAGAAAAGAAGACCTGGAACTGCAGGGAACGTAAAGAAAAGGTGCCTTGACTAGAGAATAAATTAAAGTCTCATTTCGCTACTTTCTTCGGATAAACATTTTTGATTTTTGCTACAAGGCCTTCCCAGTGCAGACGCCTTGGTTTCAGTTGTATAAACCATTTTCACGTCGAATTGGACAGGATTTGAAATTAATTTCTTATAAGCTAGCTCTAAGACTGAAATCAAAGCATACCCTCTCAAATCGAGATGATCTTCAGGCAAGTTCAGCTACAGACTCAATAAGATGGCTAGAATATTTTTTCCCTCAAACAAAATTTGGTATACCGTTTTTTTTTTTGAAAAATTTCAGTTGACCTACCCCAGTAAGGGTAAGAATTTTATAAAATTTAAAATTTTTAATTATAGAGGAAAAATAATAAACCAAAATGTGTTTCAAAGGACAGCAAAAAAGTAAATCTATAGCGCGTTGAAAGATCAGTTCACGCACTCAAAAAGTTCGCCGCAACTGATTGATAGAGTAAATGGTCATCAAAGTTACGATATGTGTGTTATTTTTTTTGGTTGTTTTTTTTGCATTGTTAACAGTTGTCAAACACCATGCAAACAGAAATTCTGCTATCAATCGAATAAAAATCGCGACGTCTTGGAAGATGGCACGACGCAATCTCTTTTTTAGAACTAAAAAATAGCCGCAGCCGCCTCCCTTCTCTTTGAAGCAGGTATAAAGCCACTATTTTTTATTTTCTTTTCTATTTTTTATTGCAAAATAATAGTTTTATAAAATTTCAAACGAACCAACTTTAATTTCTAATGCTTTCACTTATTGTGAAGGTGAATTAAAACTTCAAAGGAATTTGTTCGCAAACTTTCCTGGAATAAAAAATTATCCATTTTTGGTGCCAAAAATGGTCGAATTCCTGTATTTATAAACAAGCTCCAAATCATTATTTTTCCTCAAACACATAACAATTTTTATGAAGTTTCAAACAAAGTTTTCACTTCTTGGGTAGATGAATTACAACATCAAAAAAGTTATACTAAAATTCTCCTTGAACAAAAATTATTCAAGCTTTTTTGAAGAGTTTCTAGTTCAATGTAGAAGAAGCTAATATCGATTTGGAAGAGTTCGCTTTGATGTCAAATGTCCTAGGCTAGCTTAGAAGAGTGTCGAATTTGATTTGAAAAGTGTCCAATTCGAAGTGAGATTGGTTTACTGGCCATTGAGTTCGTTTATGTTTTACTTTGACATTATATTCTCACATGCGGCTTCGGTACACGTCATGAATAGGATAAGGATAAGGATAGGGATAAAGGACGGCGTTACTCAATCCTCTTTGGGATGTGCCACGCATTCTGCTTCTACGGGATGTCGTGGAGGCGTGTTGAATGCGTATTTGGCCATACAATGACTTGCGGTGGCCAGCCGATGAACATGTCAGCGCTCTATCCTTCTCAGACACGACTGGTCCCGATTCACCGACCCTGGAGGGATGGAAGGCTTGGTTGGCCCGGGCGGGAAATCCGAACCAGGAACCTGGTATCAGGTGCAGGCAACAGTCGGCCCTCCTCCGACTGCGCTCCACGCGCCCAGATGAAGTTGAGGTTACCTTGCGGTAGTATAGTGGTGAGTATCCGCGTCTGTCACACGTCATGAACAAGTAAATAAATCAATCAATAAACATATTACACATAGATGTTGAATACCCCAAAGACTCCAAACGGCAATCTTCTCTTCGACTTGGTGAGGAATAAACAGCAAAATCATCGCGTCCAGCCGGACAAAAACAGAGAAAAATCGATAGAAATTTTGCAGAGGATGTCTCCTTACCTTAACAGGGGCAGGTTGCGAGTTTCGTCCCTCAGAGAGCGAGGAACGCGATTAATTAGCAGAATGCCCATCTCGAACTGACTGGCGGCGGTGGCGGGCGACTGGGAATTCGTCGTGGGGCCGTGGAACGCTACGCGACGACACTTACTCATCGGTTTCTCGCCACCCATCCATCCGTCCATCCGTCGTCCGTCCACAAGTCTCGTCATCGATCCATGTGCACTAATTTATGGTCCCACGGGCTTCACTCGGCCTCACTGATTGGTACCCACGCCTCCCCCTGCGGAGCCTCCGGAGGACGGAGGAAACCAGACACCCGCTGCTGAGCTGGTTGAGCTCGTTTCTCGCAGTGCTCGAGCCCAGATGACGTTGCGGTTACCTGTGCGAGAAGACGTAGTGCGTGTTGTTGTTGACGAGGATCGGCGCTGCTGCAACTGTAGCTGCTCCTCCCGAAGACGACGACATGGTCGACGTGGTGGCCATCGGCATCACGTCGCCGTTCATGCCTTCGGACGACGTCGACGGAGCCATCAGTGGTCGTCTGAAAGCACTCAGCTCTATTGTTACACGCTCCTCGGAACGCCGCTCTGCATTAAGTGCCCTCCCGGTCTCAATCGAGGCTTTTAGAGAAGCGGACAAATGGATTTTTTCGCTTCGGAAATTAGTGCACTTTCCGGAAGTTGGAGAGGAAGGCTTTTCGAAGGAAGTGTGGATGGCTTGCTTCTAATAGACATCCCTGAGAGCAGGATAAGAAGTATATACCGTAATCACGTCTTTGAAAAGGAGTTCGAAATTATGCCTAACCAACCAAGAATGCATCTAATGGTAAGTAGCCTATATGTAGTCCCACTAAATGAAAACTCCTCGATGGAAGCACAGTAATGAATTTCATGAGGTTCGATGATCGGCCATTATTTGTGCAACAAGCAGAAGTATTACAAGCAACTTTCATGCTGGTAGAGGATGACGTATGCCTAAAAAAATGCTGAAAATAAGAGACAAATCAGAACCCATCCAATGTTATGAATGACTAGTAATGTGAAAAAATAGGCTTTACATATTCAGACTTTTTTTACAGCACGATCCATTCCAAATTCTGGCATTTTCCTAGTTGGATGGGACCACTGCAGTTTTCGGGAATAGTCTGTGAATCTCAATAAGGATAAGGATTAAAGAATATGTTAATCAGCCTCTACGTGGGAAATCGCGGAGGCAATCTGAATGCGTATTTGACCTATACTGTTGCTGTGCTCTCGAATTTTTTTCGAATACTCGAATGGTTTCGAATGCTAACAGAGTTCGAGTATTCGAATTCGAATATAATCGGTTCTGTGGTTTTTGTGAATATTCGAAAAACATTTGAATACATTCAAAAAATGCTATTTTTGAATATTCGAATGTGAGAATTCAACTTCGAAAGAAAATCATTCGAATACCTACCTATTTGATTGAATAGGTCATTCGAGTACAACTATAATCTCTACATACATGATTTGAGAAGGTCAGCCGACGGGCAAGCGTCAGTGTGCTATAGTCCTCAAATAGGTCTGACCTGGAGGGATGGAAGACTTAGTTGGCCTGAGCGGGAAATCCGAATCAAAACCCTATGTGACCGAGACGGCTGCGCCTCCCCTGGCTGTGCTATCACGCGCCCGTAAATCTCAAGAAGGATGAACCATAAAGGACGGCGTTACTCAATCCTTTTCGCGATGCGCCACGCATTCTACTTCTCGGGACATCGTGGAGGCCGTTTGAATGCGTATTTAGCCCACAGGTGGACTTGCGTGGTCAGCCGTTGGAGAATCCAGACTTATCACTCCCAAGCAAGTCTACAACCATTTTTCTGATCTCAGGATATATTCAAGGTTTGGATGGCATGTGGCTTGAATCATGAACCACTCAGGAAATAAAACACAGCCGGTGCCTTCACCGGCAGCTTTAAACTTACTTATTATATTGTTGCGTTACTATATTATATTTGCGTTATTAATATACGAGTTTCATGTCGAATTGTGAACACTTTTCAAATCAAATTGGACACTGTTCTAGTTTTCTGAAATCAAAGCAAACTCTTCCAAATCAAATTGACCTTCAGATAGGTTAAACTAGAGGCTCAATAAGATGGTTAGAATAACTTTCTATGAAATTTTTTGACCTACCTGCTCCAATAAAAAGCAGAACAAAGAAGCAACCATATAGCACCCTAAAGATCAAATCGCGCCAGAACTCTTATTTGCAAAATTGCACTCAAAAAGTTCGCGGCAGCTCTTAGGTGACTGATAGTGTACTAACACCAACCTTTGCGGTGCATCGTATTTTGATACAAATTAGAAAAAACAACACAGTAAAAAAAGTAAAAATAAGAATAAAGGGCGGTGTTACTCGATCCCTTTTGGCATGCTCACCGAATTCTACTTCTACGAGGTGTTGTGGAGGCGATTTGAATGCGTATTGCCATACAATGACTTTGGTGGCCAGCCGATGAACAGGTAAGCGCCTTGTCCTTCCTAGACGAGTCTGGTAGTAAATTCATCGAGCCCGGAAGGATGGAAGGCTTGGTTTGTCTTGGTAAAACCCGAGTTAAAACCTTCATACGGGGTGAACGTGACAGCCGACACCTCCCCCGACTGTGCCGCACGCGTCGGTTGCTCATTAAGTCGTTTTTTGTGAAGCCATTCATTGATGCCTTACTTATGTTACTAGTTCTGCTTCGACGAAATCTTTGCGGTCTGGACGACTCTGAATGGCAGATCAATAGATGAGCAACGTCAGGTTAGATTTTCAAAATGTCAGGTTTTTATTTATTTATTGATTTATTTATTTGGTTTTTATTTATTTATTGATTTATTTTTGCGCTTTTAGCGCTTTATCCTTCTCAAGCAAGCCTTCTGGTGCCAATACACCGAACCCGGAGGGGTGGAAAGCTTAGTTGGCCTGGGGCCGGATTCATCAACAATTGAACCCGCGGGTATGCGGGGTATAAGGGTTTGAGACAAAATAAGAAACAGAGGCGCAGGCTTCATCGTGGGTATCTCTACCTCCTATACCCGCGGGTTAGTCGTTGGTGACTCTGGCCCGTGGACTAGAAATCCTTACCAAGAACGTGGCCTCGAGTGCATGCAACACCTTGCACCCCTCCTACTGCGCTACACCCGCCCGCAGCAGTACAGTAAAAAAAGGTAGTGAAACATAGTCAGGCTGGAGAGTATCTAGGAGAATGGTGTGATCCATCAGACGAAAAACAATCAAAAGTGCTACATGGAGTATGGTGTCAATAAGAGTGAAAGTCTCGCAGAAATGAGGTTACAATTTAGTAGATGGTTGCCAGGGAGAGAGCAATTCAAAACGATTTAGATGGGTATAGAGTGCTTTACTACGTTGCTTCAGGACAACTCTATAAGAAACTAATAGTTTTAGCGATTGAAATTTCTGGAAAAAGAACACTTCACGCACAACACGTCAGAACGTATGTAAGCTGTCAGTATTTACCCTCTTTACAAAGTATCTAGGAGCCTTATTGTAGCTATGACTATCAGACGAAATGCATCGGAAATGGAGCGGAAATTGTAGCCAAGACGACTGCAATCAACAACAGTTAGAGACGGAAGCTACTCTGGAAAACGGCGACTCAGCCTAGGGTCCATTAAATTCTCAGCCGGAAAAGAAAATCCTGAGATGGCAGAGACAACTTGCATGGGGCGAAGGGAAGAGGTCGGTTAGTGGTATCCGTGGCAATTCATAGTGAGATAGGACGTGTGGGCTGCGCAATTTCGGTGAAATTGAACGTTCGGGTGTTTTACGGCAGAGAGGATCCCACGTTAGATGGCCCGTTTCCTCATGGGACACATTCAGGCAGCGTGTAGGACACAAAATTGGTACTTTACGTCCTCCTACACTTCTTTTTCCCGTTGTCATTCAACGTCTCCCACATACACCTGACGCTCTCTACTCAGACGCGAAAGGGTATTGAATGGGCCTATAAAACTCTGCTGAAAATGTAATGACTTCTTCACCTGCACGAACTATTTTCAAGAAAAAGATCTACTTTTCCTATGAAGTATCTAAGGCCCCCACAGGCTACATACAAGTTTCTAGCGAGAAATGAAGTTTGGAGTCCGATAGAACCTTCCAAGTCCAGGACTGGTATCTAATGGTGAGCAGGTATCACAGAGAGGATCCCACGTTAGATGGCCCGTTTCCTCATGGGACACATTCAGGCAGCGTGTAGGACACAAAATTGGTACTTTACGTCCTCCTACACTTCTTTTTCCCGTTGTCATTCAACGTCTCCCACATACACCACTGGTCCTCTTCTCATGAAACTTATTATGAGGCCTCTTTCAGAATGAAGCGCAGTGGGATCAATCCTAATCGGAAGGGAGCATATGGTGTTTACGTCTCCGTTCCCAGGCTTCAGCTTCTACGAGAACTTCAGATGCAGTACCATGGTGCGAGGCTTTTCATTTAAATTCTGGCGATGTGGCAGCGTGGCATGGGACGACTTACGTAAATGACTTACTTTACGGTTGCCCCGTCCCGACTAGAATGGATCCACTCAATGTCATATACACAGAAGTCCTTACTAGGGAAGGTTTAGACCTGGAACTTCAAATAGAGACCAAGATCATTAGAAAGAGCTCGGAATGCTGATTACGAATATAAAGGATAAAGGACGGAATTACTCAATCATTTTTGGGATGCGGCAGCGCATTCTACTTCTACGGGATGTCGTGGAGGCGAGATGAATGCGTATTTGGCCATACAATGACTTGTGGTGGCCAGCCGATGAACAAGTCAGCGCTTTATCCCTCCCAGACACGTCTTGTACCAATTCACAGACTTCGGAGGGATGGAAGGCTTGGTTGGCCTGGGCGGAAAATCCGAACCATGAACCTAGTATCGGGTGCACGCGACCGTCGGCGCCTCCTCCGACTGCGCTACACGCGCCCATTACGTAGATGCGTGTCAAAATTGCAAAATGAAACTCCACAGCCAGCTGCGGAAATCGGGTGGTCTCAGCATAGGATGGCCGTGCGACACAGCTGGTGTGAGAGTGGTGAGTCATTGGGGCTCCATAATGAGGACCAGTCAGTTGCGGCGGTGGCGCAGGGGTAGTGCTCCTGCTCGTCAGCTGCGACGTCGTTGGTTTGTTCACCATTGGCGGCGGCTTTCTTGCGAAACATTTTTTATAATGTGTGAAGTAGACATGTTGCTCACACACTGCAGCCTCTCTGCAACCATTAACAAAATAGTCAATTGTGCCTAGATTAAACAAACATTTTGCTTCGTTCCACGAATGCCAAGGTTGTTAGAAACACCTCTAGTTGCTCAATATATGATTTGGACTCTACTTGTGCTAAATAGTAAATAAAAATTTGACCATACCTGTTTCTTGCCTTCAAGCATTTTTACAAACGTGTATGGTAGTTTTCCTGGCAATTTAATGAAACACGTGTCATAATTCAGAACAAAAGGTAATTTCGAAGATAAATTATGATTTGAGAAAAAACGGCTGTAACTGGAACCGAACCAACGACATCCTCCCTAGTGATTCACCACTCTAGCACCTGCTGCGTCGCACGGCCAGCCTGTGGTGAGGCCACCCGATTTCGGCAGGCCATAACTCGCTCAGAAATTTGATTTTGGAATTTTTGCACACATACTCGTAATCAGCATTCCGAGCTTTTTCTAATGGTCCTGGTCTCAACGCGTAGTTTCATGGGAGGTCGAAACCCTTCCCTAGTTAGAATATCCAATGCTTGCTCAAAATTTCAATGCTTTTGTTCGACGTCGACTCGAATCGAAGCGTATTAGATTATGAAAATATTAAAATAAAGAAGTACTATAAAATTCTTGTAAACAGCGGATTCAGTAGAGAATTTGTTGTCAGTAATATTGAAAGACCTATTATTAGAAATGAACAAATATGGTTCAGATATAATATGCCACATTAAGAATATTAAACTAAATTTGATGATTTACCAAAGTTTTTTCTTCTAAGAGTGAGAATATGTTCACATACGATTATGTTTACTCTTTGTACAACTGTGCATTTAGAAGTGTCTAAGAATAATTTTAATCCTCAGAACGCACTTGAATACGTTGTTACATGATGTTTTGTTGTGACCAAAACTCAAAGATCAGGCGGGATTCGAACCCGCATCTTCTGCTTTCCGGCAGCGATGTTCGCCCTACACCACCGGCGCTGTTTTACCGCACGTAGCATCCGCGATATTCTCGAGGTTTGTCAGCACCCACCCGTGATACGGGATGGTCGGCCGCTGATATCAGCATGGAACCGGTTAAGCTAAAGACCTTACTAGTAACAATGTTTTAGCACATTTGCTTAAGCCTGGAGCGGCTGGTAGAGAGGCTATATGTTACGTGCGGTCAAACAGCGTCGGTGGTGTAAGGCCTCGTGCATACTTCCCGTCACCGCGATTGAATCGCGGCGATGAGTTTTGCAGAGCGGCGCGAAAGAATTTGAATTTCTCTGTGCTCGTCGCATCGCCCATCGCTCTGCAAGGGAGCGCGACGGCGATCCGTCCAGGATCAACGCTAAACACCGCGCGCGGCGCGAAAAAGTATGCCATGCCCGCGATGGGCGCGGGAAGCCATCGCGCATGCCGACCGCCACTGTTGCGGCGGCCGCGGCGAGGTTTTCTTTGACTATTCGGCCGCGTGCGGCGGAATGGCCATGAACTGAGCGCCGCGATGGCATCGCGGCGATGGAAGTATGCCCCCGGCCTAAGGCGAACATCGCTGCCCGGAAAGCAGAAGATGCGGGATCGAGTCCCGTCTGGCGCAAGAGCTTTGATCGCAACAAAACATCCTGTAACAATATACTATAGCCTCTCTACCAGCCGCTCCTTTTAGGCAATTTTTTACACTTGTATACATAATGATGTCGTAGAACAACAATAGCAAATAAGCCATATAGTAAAATATTCGATAAATATTTCAATAAACAATGATGAAATACGCATTAAAATCGCCTACACGACATCCCGTAGAACAATGATGCGTGGCGCATCCCAAAAGGGATTCAGTAACGCCGCCTTCTATCCATACAATGACTCGCGGTAACCAACCGATGAACAATTAAGTAGATAAAACGATAATAACGGAAAACGTAGCTAACATGGGTTTTCCATGTAATAAATGATAAAAATTGCTTGCACGATACCACACAGAAGAGGGATGCGTGGCGCATCAAAGTCAGGGACTGCTTTATACGTTGTTCAACGTTGTTCTTTATAATTTCTCCTCCCATAAGTTTTTTTTTATAAGAAAATGCATTTCTTTGAAAGGTGTTCAACTATTAAGGGTGAGGTATGGAACACGGCGTTAATCAATTTCCTGCTGTGTTGCGCCAGACACATCATTTTTACGTAATATTGTAGAACGTGTTGAAGGCGTTCTTGGCCCACTTAATGACTTGTTGTAGTGAGCTGATGAATAGATTAATGTTTCACCTCTCCCAGTCTAGTATGTATCAATTCGCTGGAAGGGGTGGAAGACTATGATAAACAGGGAGGGATCCGAACCATGAACATTAAATCCGGCGCACGCGACATCCGGACTCTCTTCCGCATGTGCTACCGTTCCCGACACCTTCAACTATTAGGTTGGCAACTAATTTCGTGGACTCTCAAGCGTCTTCAACAAAAGTGCTCATAAACAAATAACAAATAACAGTTTTCAAACAAAGTAAGATCTGTTGGAACGCGGGACTGCTTCCCATTTATCAGCTACCTGGCCCCTCCCACAGTTGTAGAATTCTTGTGATTTTGAAGCCAAGAATGCTCGGAGGTGCATTTTGACATGGTCCACATTAATAGATCGTCCTCCAACCAAGAAGTGCTGCAGCGCGCTATAAAGGTACTAGTCATTTGGCGCACAGCCTGTGCTGTAAAGTGGGTGAGTTAGATGCTCCCAGCTAAGATCTTCGATTTTTTGAAGCTCCCGATTCGTGACGTGTGATCTGGCGTGATCTTGCTGATAAATAATTCCGCTCCTAAAAATCTGTCTGAACCGATTCCAGCGAAGTTCAGCCTGCGCGCGGCCAGGTTGAGAAGAGTAGATTACAGCATTAATGCTGGAACCGTTCTTGACGAGCTCCCAGAAGTTAGTACCTTCTTGACACCACCAAACGGAGAGAACGTAGCTAACCGGACGCCTCAAAAAATAGAAGAACTTGACTGGGAGCGTCAAACTCATCCACCTTACAGCCCAGACCCTGCGCCGAGTGACTACCACATTTTTAGTTCGGTGCAGTACTTCTTGGTTGGAAGACGATTTAATAATGTGGACCGGGTCAAAATGCACCTCCAAAGATTCTTGGCCTTAAAAGCACAATAATTCTATGGCCGTGGGATATACCAGCTACCTGATATATGGGAAGCACTTCTGCGTTCCGAGGGATCTTATTTTAATTAAAGATTGTCATTAGTTATTTGTTAATAAATACTTTTGCTCAAGATTCTTGAGAGTCCACGAAATTAGTTGCCAACCTAATAATACAGATAGCTAGAAGCTTGACTGAAAAAGGTTGAAAATGTGTCTTCTGAAAAACATCTGCGCTTTTGAGGCAACTAATATAGACTATTTTCAGTCAAAGTGGACAGATTAAAAATCAAGTTGGACACTAAAAAACTACAGAGAAATAAGTTGGCTAGAATATTTTTCTTTCTCAAGGAAAATTTGGTTACCTTAATTTGAAACTTTTAAATTCATCTGCGCGAATAAGTTAATAATTTTATAAAATTTTTATTTTTAGATAAAAAACAATAAACTAAATTTGGTATCAAAGCACCAGGCTCTCAAAAAGTTCGCAGCAATTTTTATTTGATTGATAGCGTAAATGGCATTCACATAAACCATCGAAAGGAGAATATGAGTGCTCTTTGCAGTTGTTTTTGTTGTATCGTTTACAAGCGTGAAACTCCATGCAAACAGAAATTCTGCTATCAATCGAATAAAAATCACGTCGAAGGCATGTTGGCATTAAAAAACGAGCGCCTTCCTGCTCTTCAAAACTAGCGCTTTAAACCACTACTTTTCCTCATAGAATAACAATTTTATGAAATTACAGGTAATGTGTTGACTTATAGGGAAGATGAACTAAAGCTCCAAAAAAAGTTACACCAAAATTTTACTTGAACAAAAAATTACTCTAACCTTTTTTGTGAGTTTGTATTTAAGAAGGAGCTCATTTCAATTTGGAGGAATTCGCTTCGATTTCAAGAGCTTTAGGTTAGCTGAAGAGAGTGTCCAGTTTGATTTCAAAAGTGTCCAATTCGACATGAGAATGGTACATTACAGTGACGGGACATAACGCAAGAAACTCAGAAGTCAGTTGGATGATGCGCTCGATGAAACGGCGCCGGTGGTGTAAAGGCCTAGAATATTCCCGGCCGGTCAGAGAGAGGTGCGGGTTCGAGTTCCGCCTGGCGCTAGAGGTTTTGATCGCAACAAAACATCGTTATGCCAGCAGTCAGTTTTGTTACGATCGAAACTCTTAAATATTACGTTTGACCAGACGATGCCGGTGGTGTAGTGGTAGAGCATTCCTGTACGGTTTAGATCGGTATGTCCGGTTTGGTGCGGATTCGAAGCCTACGCAGCTCCTGGAGTTTCGACCGCAACAAAACATCGTTATTACTGATTACAAACTGAGTACCAGCCACTTGAATCTTAAAGTGAACGACTTACGCCGTCAGTGCTAAAATACATAGAAAAATCAAAAAAATAAGAACCAGAGCATCGAGTGGTTGAGAGGAGAGCTCTAGAACCTCATCAGGTTGAAGGGCAGAGGTTTCAGAGCAATGTGCAACACCTTAAAGGCACCTTTTAGCCTTGCCTCATATAGGATTATGGAGTGCGAAAAGGAGCTGCTTAAGTGTTCAGAGTTCGGGAGATTTCTGAGTAAGGCAGAAGAAGTAGAACAGAAGACCCTTGAGATTCATATTCGAACGATTGGTTCTAATGATGCCGAAGCATTTAGTGTCTGACTCAAGCATACGGTAGCTCATGGAGGACACTACAGTGAGGCTCTGGCTGCCTTCAGAAATGTGGCCACTCTCAACAGAGCACTCCTGTCGACTTTGCGTACTGATTGATGAGCGATCAGAGATGCGGGCTCACCGACACGGACAACGACATGAGCACAGGTGCATGGACGGGGAAGATCCGGCGGCGGCGATTCCGACACGGAGAGAGGCCGCCGCCAGCACGGCCCGGGTGTAAAGCAAATTACATTCACGCGAGTCCAATCGTGAGGTTCTCGCTGGAAGACAACGACATGCTCGGCGGCGTCGTTGTGGTCGTTGTTCTATGGGTCTATGAGGAACGAGAAGCAGCGGGAAGAGACGACGAACGGACCCACCCGGGGTGGAATAGTGGCGAAGCACGAGGGGTCGTTGCGCTCAGTAAACCTGATTTACGTGCAGTTGCTCAGCACGTTTCTGGACCAGCAGCAATTTGGCGATGGTCCTGATAAAGGACAAAAGGATAAAGGGCGGCGTTACTCAATCACTTTTGGGATGCATTCTACTTCACGGGATGTCATGGAAGCGATTTGAATCTATCCTAGTCCGGGTGGACGGTGGGGCGGCCACGAAGTTAAAAATTATGCAACAAATTGACTTGACACTCATAGAGCTGAAGAGAGCAGAATAGGACCTAAGCTGACAAATTTCACAAAAATAACATGCAGTTTCACCGCGGTTGTAAACAGACAATGCGCCCCTTCTGGACCCTGGTTATAACATATCAGGCGGCAGTCAGCACGTGGCATGCGGCTTTACTTGCCCCCCTCACTATGCTTGATCCGTGCTATACTGTGTCAAGCAGCGGTCAGATGTGTTTGAATGCGATTTGCCCGCCGAGACGTCTTTAGAATCACGGTTATTTGTCTGTCTTTTGCTTGTCTTTTCGTATCGTTGTTTCTTTTCAAGTCGTTCTCTGCTCTTTTCAATCCGCTCTGTGAGTGTCAATTCAATTTGTTACATAATTATTTTTTAATTCAGTGGCCCCGGACTAGGATAGATCCGGCGATTTCTATCCGTATTTGGCCATATGGGCGCGTGGAGCGCAGTCGGAGGAGGCGCCGGCTATCGCGTGCACCCGATACCAGGTTCCTGGTTCGGATTTCCCACCCAGGCCAACCAAGCCTTCCATCCTCCGGGGTCGGTAAATTGGTACCACTTGTCCGGGAAGGATAAAGCGCCGACTTGTTCATCGGCTGGCCACCGCAAGTCATTGTATGGCCAAATACGCATTCATGTCGCCTCCACGACATGCCGTAGAAGTAGAATGCGTGGCGCATCCCAACGGGAATTGAATAACGCCGTCCTTTATCGCTTATCCTTTATTTAGCTATACGACGTCTTGTGGTGGCCGCCCGAGTAAGAAGTCAGCGCTTTGTTCTTCCCAGACAAGTTTGGTACGAATTCACCGAACGCTGGTGGATGGAAGGCTTAGTTCGCCTAGGCGGGAAATCCGAACCAGGAACCTGGTAAGGGTGCACGCGGCAGACAGCAGCTCCTCCGACTGCGCTACACGATAGTCTTGATACTCTCGAAATTCGTACTGCATCAGAGATGACATACTGTGGAAATGCGACACTGTACTGCAGCCTAGAACGCGTGGAGGCGCAGTCGAAGGAGGTGCGGTTGATGCATGCACACTGAATTGATGAGATTCGTTGTTTGGGTTTTCTGATCAGATCAACCAAGCCTTCCATCTTGCCCGTGTCAGTGAATTGGTACCAGTTTCGTCTTTAGGAAGGATACACCACTGACTTGTTCATCGGCTGGACACCGAAGCATTTCATGGCAGCATTTAAGCAAGTCATTTTATAACCTAATTACCTATTCAGTTGGCGGATAGGAAACCCCAAAAAAGTAGAACACGTGGCGCATCCCACAAGGAATTGATTAACACCGCCTTCATCATTTATCCATAAAGATTTCATGCTTACTTCAACAAAATTTCAGTAATATTCCGAATTCCATGTCCTACCACCAACACTAATATTTATCCTATAATTAAACTATTTCAATTTTTGTGTTATAGAATTGCAGTTCCATGAAAAGAACAATGCTTATTTCCCCATTCACTCGTCACTTGTTATACAAAGAAAGACTAGTATATGGAAGAAACACTAGCCTAAAGTTTTTTGATTTCAGTTTGGTTAGGGATCTCACCAGGATAAGTTAGTGAAGCAGTAAAGTACGAAAAAGAATGGCTAGGAGGTCCTATGAGGTAAGCCAAATATTCATGCACTGTCAGTTTTGAAAAGAGCGCGAATTGATGCTTCAAAATTGGTTATGATGATGTTTATTAATGCATCACAGTTCAGTTAAACATACACAACAGTTTCGTTTTGAATTTAACGCATTTGAAACTTGTTACAACGATGTTTGGTTGCGATCAAAACTCTAGCGCCATGCGGGATTCAAACCTCTTGCTGACACAGCGGAAATGCTCTACACTATTACATCACCGCCCCGTTTGATACCTCAACACTTTAGGCTTAAAGAAACCGACTTAAATCATTTCGATCTAGACCCTCAGCGTGACTGGCTCTATGCTGATATCGGCGGTCGGTTCATCCCTACATACGGGTTAGCTCTTGGGTCCTATGAGGTATGGATGTTGCGTTCGATCGAACGGGGTCGGTGGTGTAATGGCGTGGAACATTTCCGCCTGATCAGCAGGTGGTGCGGGTTCGAGTCCCGCCCGTCGCTAGAGTTTTCATCGCAATCAAATATCGCTGTAATAGCTTACAATCTCGATACTAGCCACCTGAGGCTTAAAAAACTGGCTTGAAACGTTTGAAATCGAATTGGACGAAACCGAATGATCGCCTCCTCTATCAAAGCGAGTGTCTTCCGGATTGAAACAGACACTTTTAAGAAGATTACAATAATCTTTTGTTTAAAAAATTTATTATGGCACTCTTTCCAAACAATTCAGTTTCTTTTTTACGATACATAGTGGTTTAACGCTTGTTTTAAAATACAGGAAACGTGCAATTTTTAGTGCTAAAACCAGAGATTGCGCCATGCCCTCGAAGTCGCGATTTTTCTTTGGCTGATAGCAAAAAGCCGGTTTGCGTAGAGTTATGCACTTGTCAACGCTACAACAAAAACTAGTATACTAAACGTACATATTATCTTCACCTTCCTTTTTCAAGTTTGCTGCTTTTACATTATCAATCAAATAGAAATCCCAACGAGCTAGTCGACTGCATGGCGCGATATGTTTTTTCAATAAGCTAAACAAACTGCTGCATTTGTGCACTTTAAAATAAGCTCTAAGCTATTATTCTCAATTAAAAAATAGAAATTTTGCAAACACTTCAAGCAGTGTGTTTATTTTTTATAGCAGGTGAATTACAATTTTTACAGAAAGTCATACCAAACTTTCCTTCGACAGAAAATTATTTTAGCTTTTTTTTTTTAGAAATTATCCGGTTCAATACAGAAGCTGCTCGTTCTGATTTCGGAGATGTTCAGTTTGATTTCAAAAACGTTGTGATTGGGCAAGGTGTACAATTTGGTAAAAAAATATCCATTTTAGTTCAAAGTGTCCAATTTGACCTAAAAACGCTATATTTGGAATGAACTTATGACTATTCAAAACGTGCAAGAGCGAGGCCAAATTGTGGTCAACTGTGGTCAGGTCACCGTGAGTGGTGCACGAATCTAGTTTCGAATTCTGTGAAGCCGTTATTTTTTAAAGACAGTATTGGACTAATTGTTTTAATTAAGCCTTATCTGCACCCTAGGGCGTGTGCGGCGCAGTCGGAGGTGGTGCCAACTGTCGCGTGCACCCGATACCAGGTTCCTGGTTCGAGTTTCCAGCCCAAGCCAACCAAGCCATAGCCATATATCCCTACGGGGTCGGTGAAATTGTACCAGACCTGTTTGGGAAGGATAAAGCGCTGACGTGTCCATGGCCGGCCACCGCAAGTCAATGTGTTTCCAAATACGCAATCAAGTCGCCCCCGCTATATCCCGTAGAAGTAGAATGCGTGGCGCATCCCAAAAAAGATTGAGTAACGCTGTCCTTCAACCTTTATCCTCTATCTGGTATCCTACATTGTTAACCTACAGTATTTGCTAAGTCCATTTTTCATGGTCGAGGGTTGTTCATCAGAAAACGATTGAATAAACGATTTCTTGTTCGCATTACTTGTTTTCGACTATTTGAGGGAAAGATCAACTGTGTTATGACTCTACCAGTTCCAGCTGTGCCTTCCACCATTTGTATCCCTTCTGGACTCCCTGACCGGCTTATGGGGAACAAGTCGACATCACTCTGCATGCAGCAACCACTTTTCATGTTGGCTGAAAAACCGAATAATTTATGGCTTTGACAGCGAAGCCTGCCGAAAGCGAATGTCTTTCAAATGTTAGTGCAGAGGAGGAGTATCACAGAGCGGAAAATTTATAAATTTCGATTCGTTTCTTAATGTGCTTCTCAGCTAATGAAAAATCAATAAAATTTATGTCACGATAACGGCGAGACCCTTTCCCACAACGTAACATGTAGTAGGTAGTTACGTAGTGGCACGTGTAGCGCAGTCGGAGGAGGCGCCGGCTCTCGCCTGCACCCGATATCAGGTTCCTGGTTCGGATTTCCCGCCCAGGCCAACCAAGCCGTCCATCCCTCCGGGGTCCGTGAATTGGTACCAGACTTCTCTGGGAAGGATAAAGCGCTGACTTGTTCAACGGCTGGCCACCGCAAGTCATTGTTTGGCCAAATACGCATTCAAATCGCCTCCACGACATCCCGTAGGAGTAGAATGCGCGGCGCATCCCAAAAGGGATTAAATAACGCCGTCCTTCTCCTTTCCTTTTTCCGAATGGACAAAACTTTCCTCATGCAAATGGTATACTATATTATTAATTTTTTAAAGAAATTTAAGCTCCGTTTTGCACTGCCTTCTTCTTTAGCACTTTCGTGAGAATCTGAAAACTGCAGAGAAGGCCAAACGATGCCCTTACAATGGGTTGCTGTGGCAAGCCGACGAACAACTGAGCATCTTATCCTTCCCAGACAGGTCTAGCAACATTTCACCAACCACGGAGGGACAGAAGACTTGGTTGGCCTCCGAACCAAGAACTTGGTATCGGATGCACGCGACAGCCAGCAACTCCAACGACTGGGCTACACTCGCGCCCATTCAAAGAAAAGCTAAAAATAATAACAATAATGCATTTCCTTCATAAGAATGTTCTGCTGTTATCAAAGCTCTTGTGCCAAGCGGGACTCGAGCCCTTACACGTACTCAATCGAGGACATTAATGGGTACATATCGACCACAATCGGCACTGAAGTCGAAGAGGGCAGCCCTTCAACTTACATTGTCTTCCTCTTTGTGGAGCTGAACCGAAGCAGTGCTTTCATCTCACTTGTCCTTTTCTTTCTATTGGTTTCGCAAGTTTTTCAGAAGCTATTAGTTCACCGCTCTCCTTTTCTGTGGTTTCCCTCCAAGAGACATCTCAAACTTGGGTAATTAAACCCACACGCTTTGCTTTCCGTGCAGGATATTCGCCTCTTTTCGGTGCATACACACTTTAGCCTTGAGCCGGCTCATGTAAACAAGGATACTATGGTATGACCAGAAAAAAAAATCCCTTCACTCACACTGCTTCTGAAGACATGGATGGCACAAATTTTCGAAGAAACATTCAGCAGTCTCCAGCAAATCCACAGCCTAGCTACTTGCACGGCGATGAAATCCAATTATTATGCGCTAATCGAAGCAGAACGGCATTAGCAAAAGTAGGCGTTTATAATCACGCAGAGAAATCTAGACCAGTATAGGAATGCCTTTAAGCAGTAAAGACATCTTTCAGATGAAATAACGGCGCCGAAAACTCACACTTAACTTGCACGAAAATCGAACTACAACAGTGATTCAATCAAGCAACATCATTGTGAAAACTAGATATCATTCAATTTTCTTATGCCTGTAATTGTAGCAAAAATCAACTAATAATAATTCAATGTTTTGACACAGTGTTTTGCTGCATAATTCAATGTTTTGCTTAGGCCTGGAGCGGCTGGTAGAGAGGATAGATGTTGTTACAGGATGTTTTATCGCGATCAAAACTTTTGCGCAAGGCGGGACTCGAACCCGCATCTTCTGCTTTCCAAGCAGCGATGTTCGCCTTACACCACCGGCGCTGTTTGACCGCACGTACCATCAACATCATTAATCAACTTGTTTTATTTGAATAATAATTCAAATAAAACAAGTTGATTAATAATTTAGTTGAAACAAATGGATTATTTAGATTTGATTAAAATAATTTAGGATCTATCCTAGTCAGGGTGGACCACATAACTAAAATTTACGCAACCAATTGATTGGGATTTACAGAACGGCTTCCAGAGAACAGAATACGACCCAGGAAGCAAAGAAAGAAACACACAAACAAACAAAAAACAAAGAAATACGCGTGGTTGTGAAGACGTCCCGGCGGCAAGGCGTATTCAAACACAACTGACCGACACTTGACATGCCACAATCGGGATCCATCGTAGTAAGAGGAACATGTAAAGCCGCATACCGCCAACTGATCGCCGGCTGGCATGTTATAACCAGGATCCGTCATGGCGAGGGACGCACGTAGCTTTACAGCCGTAGTGAAATTTTTTCATTTTTGTTGTAATTTTTGTTTTTTTTTTGTGAATTTTGCCAACTCGGGCCTTATTTTGTCCTCTAGAACCCGCTCAATGAGTCTCAAGTCAATTTGTTGCATAATTTCTAATTATGTGGACCCCCCCCCCCGATTAGGTAGATCCACAATTTATAATATTGTGGGTGAGAGACGTTATCGACTGGATTCCACCGGATGTCAAGAGGCCACACCACCCATCAACACGTTGGTTCGCCTTCTTCTTCGCAAAAGCCCTGAACGAATATGACGCTCCTCGTGTTCTTCGATCGAGGAGAACACACTGGAGCACTCTGGCACGCGACCGGGACGAATGGAGAGATTGATAGTGATGTATGATAAAGCGGACCCTCCATATTTCAGTTTGCACGACTTATGGAGACTCCTAGATAGCTTGATACTCTGACCAAATAAGTTAATTTGGAGCGTAATTTACTTGAATAAAACCAGGCCGAATAGCTGTACTTATGTAGTACAGGCCGCAGAATGATCGTTCCTGCTTGGAGTCACGAACCGATACATAATTCTCCAATGCTCGCCAATGACAAGCGAGCCCCGCTTCCCACTGGAGCAGCTGAATTAGAAGAACGACAATTAGATATGGCAAAAGAAACTAGTTTGCCTATAGACAAGCCACTGTAAGTCATGGTAGTCGGGCCAAGTATACATCTGATCCGCCTCGTTGAAATTAGGTAGCAGTGAAATGCATGGCGCACACCAAAAAGTGCTTCATAGGAGCCAAATTGTGTGCGCTGATAAGTTTAGAGAAACCTCTAAAAGTTCTCATATCAGTAATTCCTAAACTATCTTCCGTTAATCATTGGGCTTAGTCCGATGTGTAAACAAAATCAACGAAGGTGTAAGGTTCTAAATTTCTCCTATGCTCGGCCTTAACTATTTAGAATCCGAATGGAACAATACATAGTGGAAGCAAGAAAAGAACAGGAGCTCCTGATAGGTTGGCGCTTTGGATATGAATATTTGGATACATCGAAAAGGATCCCTGGAAACCATCGGATGCACTCACGAATCATTTCGGATGTTCGCATATCGCATTATCCGCTCAAACATACGCTTCTAACCCTTCCCTTGATGGCGAAGAACGGCTCAAAAGCAACCGGGAGCTTACAGTAACCTCAAAAAGCCATATGCGCAATCTAGCTTGTAACTCGCCAAGAGACTTTCACCAAAGGATAGCAGCATCTCCCAGTATACGTCTCCAACATCGGGGCGCTCGCAAGAAGTGGGCAGAGTCAGCGGTAATGACGGGGCAAATGCGACGTGGATGTGAAACGCCGCTAATACTCGTTGCTTCCGATGAAGTAGTGGCAATGCAATTGCAGTTTGATTGCAGTTTGTGTAGTGTGGCAGTTATTTCCTGAGCCTGCCTTCAGAGTGGTGAGAAGAAGACTGAGGGCAGAGTCGTAAGGGGACAACAACAAAAGAACGGAAAACGGTTTAAAAATAGGAGAAAAATGATCTCAGAATATGGTATAGGACCGAACGGCTCTACAACTTCATACCATTTTCACGTCGAATCGCATACTTCTCAACTCAAATTGGACACTTTTCACGTCAAACAAGCCACTTTTCGAATAAAATAGAACACTCTTCTAAGCTAGCCTAAGACTTCTGAAATCAAAGCGTGCTCTTCCAAATCGAAATAAGCTGCTTCCGCATTAAACTAGAGACTCTCGAAAGGGGTTTGTTCGACGAAGACTTTAGTATAACTTTATTTGAGTTTTTATTTCACCTATCCAAGAAGTGAACAAAGCGTTTAAAATTTTATAAAATGTGTATTTTTTGAAGAATAATAGTGGTTCAAAGCTTGCTTTAAAGAGCAGGAAGGCAGCCATTTTTTTAGTTCCAAAAAAGATTGCGCCATTTTCATAACGTTGCGACTTCTATTCGATTCATGAGCAGCAGAATTTCCGCTTACATGAAATTTGACATCTATTAACAATCCACAAAGACAACTGTAAAGAACAGACATGTCCTCACTTTGATGGTTCATTTAAGTGGCATTCAGACTATCAATGAAAGAAAAGTTGAGGCGAACTGTTTGAGTGCATGGCGCCATCTGGTCTTTTAATGTGCTATATACTTGCTTCTTTGCTGCGCTGAAAGACAGATTTTAAATGATTGTTTTGTTCTCTAAAAATAAAAATTTTACAAAATTATTGCACTTACTGGAGCAGTTAAACCAAACAATTTCGAAGAAGTTACATATAGTTATAGTCATAGTTATATGCATAGTTATATTTATAGTTATATTTATAGTTATACCAAATTTTCTTTCAATAAAAAAATGTTTTAACCATTTTATTGAGTCTGTAATTTAACCTGGCTAAAGGTCATTTTGATTTGAAAGGGTTCCGTTTGATTTCAAAAGTCTTAAAGCTAGCTTGGAAGAGTGTCCAATTTGATTTCAAAAGTGTCCAGTTCGACGTGAAAATGTGGTATATATGGCATGACCGCTTTGGTTCTCTAGACCGTTCTGTTCTCATTCTTAAAACTGTGTCGAATTACCTCAAAATGGTTTTGAACGTTTCAAAGTAATTAAATTCAACACTATCTCAAATTGCACCAACTTTCTTATAAAAAAATATGAAATAAGAATAGAGGATGAAGGACGATGTTGATCTATCCCGTTTTGAAATGCGCCACGCATTCTACCTTCATGTTGTAGAAGCAATTTAAAGGCGTATTTGACTTATATGATGATTTCATATAGCCAGCCGACGACAATGCCTATAGCGGACCTCGCTATGAGGCTGGACAAACGCTGAAGAAGAAGAAAAAGAAGCCGATGACGATTCCAGTATTCCCAGAAGAGAATGGCACCGATTCGCCGACCCCCGGGGGATCGAAGGTTTGGCTGGCTTAGAGGGGTCAGAACCTGGAACCTGGAATCCAGTGCGCCTCTTCCGACTCCTCCATCTCGAGCAACAAATGAATATAAGGTTAAAAATGCTTGCTTGAACGGCTAATTAAATGGAAGTGAGATATGCAATTGTTTCCGACCAAATCGTGCATCTTCAGCAAAGGCGCGTGCACTTCAGCAGTGCACTTCTGCAACGTTACAAGTCACGTCATCTGACGCCTGTGACATTTAGTCAGCAGACTGCTGCTGAGTCCTTTGCATCGACTGCTTGCTACTGCTTCTTGTATTTAAATTCTAAAGTTCAATCGTATCACAGATAAATAGTTTGGCATCACTGAAAGCCATGTAGACGATGCTCATGAAGTCCGGATGAAATTCTGATGCCTGGAAAGGTCAGATCAGAACGCTCCAGCTACGTGTATCCGGGTCGCCAAGTCAAAAAATGGCCAACGACCTGACGCTGAAGCTGGGCCGGAGGAAAATAGCGGTTTGGGTAGCTTTCAAGAAGTCAGAAGAAGACGAAGAGCGTCCGGTTCCGTGTTTTCCAGTCCACTATTCTTCCTGACCTGGCACGCGGCTCAGAAACCTTGGCTATCTGAAGGTAGGTCGAACACCGGGCAACCAGCATCGCTTTAGGCGCTTTGGCTCAGGGTCGCACTATTTACGGAGATTGAAAAAGGCCTTCTGAGTTCCGAACTTCGCCGACATTCGAGGATCAGAGACGCTGTCGCCTGGGCAGTTTATCGAAAATTAGGTGGGCCAGCCAAAAGAAATGCGTTCTGCAGACATCCACTAGACGAACATTCGGCCTATAGAGTCACGTGCTCCACTGGTCGGCCGATGGACAAGTCAGCGTCTCATTCTTCTCAGACAAGACTGGTACCAATTCACCGACCTCGAAAGGATGGAGAGTTCGCTTGACTTGTCAGGAAACCCGAACCAAGGACAAGGAAACAAGGGCATGCGACAGTCGGCGCCTCCTCCAATCGCGCTCCGCCAATGTTGGACAGAACTAAAGCTAAAATGTGTGTGCTAGCAGTTAATATATAGCCTACATGGAAAACCCCTCTTTTCAGCACAGTGGCTACCGGTCACCTTTACTCACCATTCCAAAACGGCTAAAATCCGGTCAAAATCGATACCATCATACAAACGCTACTGAATGCTTCATCAATATTGATCACTCGCTGCGAAGCACAGATAATAATTTTTGGATCTATCCTATTGGGAGAGGGCAGTTCACGCAGACTCTTGGACAAAGGAGGGAGAACTAAAACAGACTAGCTAACAAGGAACCCACCATGAACTGACAAGGGAGATAGGCTTTTTTGTAGTTTTCTAGCCGGGAGATGCCACTCTGCTCACACTTGTTTCGCTTCCCTAACGATGCCTGCCTCCAATTAGGATAGATCCGAATTTCCCATGCAGAGCAATGTATGAACGCCACTGATAGAAAAACAAACTCAGGAGCTGTCAGGTTTCGAAAATCGATAATATCGATCGATATTTGTTGTCCAACCGATGTTGCTCATCTGCTGCGAAGAATATAGCCGATGTAGGCCGTTATATTCGGGTGATTCCCTTCCAATCGATCGAATGTGGTTATTTTCTATTTGCGGTTACTTTAGGCGAATAGATAAGGATCACTTTGACAGATTCGACACGATTGACATGAAGGTGTATGTATTTGTTCACGCTCGATCTGAGCGTGAACAAATACAAACACCTTCACCATTCCTTCTGAATACAATTAGGACAAATCCCTTCATAGTTAATGGGCAAGAAATTCGACCAATGACTAATGGCAAGCTCAGCCAATTTCTAATTAATATGAATTGAAACCGAAGAAATTCAGCGCGGAATTTCTCATACTCCAAAAGCGGGGGCATTAGTCAGTCCTTCTGCGGAATGCGCCACGCAATTCACTTTCTGTGTTTTTCATTGAAACCGATGAATTCGCACTGCTCTATAGAACATGACGCGTGGTAGCGCAGTTGGAGGAAGCGCCGGCTGTCGCGTGTACCCGATTGCAGGCTCCTGATGGGCATTTCCGGCCCAGCCCAACCAAGGCTCCCACAAGTCGATGAACTGCTACCAGAGTTGTCTAGGAAGTATAAAGCGCTTTCTCTCACATCGGATAGCGACCGTAGGCCGTTGTATTGGCCAAGCACGCATTCAAGCTGCCCTTCATGGATTACTTAGAAGTATGATGCGTTGCACCTCCTAAAGGTGTGGATTGTGACGTCAACATTGCTTTATGGAGCTGAAACATGGGTGCTTCTGAAAGCTGACTTGCAGAAGCTAGAAATCTTCCAAGTGAGGTGCCTCAGACGAATACTAAACGTCTCACTTCGCGATCGGATTACGAACGAATATATACGAAACTCCTGCAGCAACCAGCCTACCATTGAACGCGAAATCCGAAAACGCCGACTGAGGTGGTCTGGACATGTTCACCGAATGGCAGCTAAGCGTATAGCGAGCGAACAAATTGTTGCGAGGACCAGACCGAGCGGGTGGAAAGTCTAGCGAGTTGCTCAGAAGAAGACGTAGATAAAGCAAATGCAAGATGACTTGAGTAAACGAGGCTTTTGTTTAGAGCGTGCGAAAGAAGTGGCTCTGAATCGTTTGGCACGGCAGAGCATTGTCCGTGATTCTCGCCACTCCATGGCACCCACAGCGACGATGGCTTCGAACCTGACGCCCGCTAATGGGAGGTAAGTAAGTAAAGGGGTGGATTAACGATGTTCTTCGTTCTTATCCTTTATACTATTCGCTCTAGGTTTGAGCGAGTATGTGAAACATTGTTACTAGTAATGCCTTTAGATCAGGTGCCAAGAAAGGTTTCATGAGTGTTTGAATCGAGAACCAATTCTCAATCTAATGCATGATCGTCTATTCCCCCTAGTAATCTTAGTTCTGGCCTGCAGCACCAATTCTGGATCAGAGTTCTATAAGCACTCTTAGGTTGCTAGCATTGCTTCCCATAGGAGATACTGTCCTAGTCGGAGGAGGGTGTGCGGTGTCTTGCCTCACCACCCCCTCCTTTGAGTTTTTACCAGAGCTTCAGCTACTGCCAAATGACACCATGGTACCCATGCGAACTCAGAGATTGGGTGTCGTGTCGTTGGTGCTGAACGCAACCGTAACCTTAGTGCTGCTGCCCCTCCAAATTAGGATAGACATGAGACATTCAATAAAACCGGTTAAGTGTTATGAGTGGCGAAATCTCTAGCAGCTGGATTCATTGCGCTTAAAATACTCATTTTTCCTTCAGAATTGTACTATTTGTAAAGGAATGAACAATGTCAGATGATTGGAAATCTACGAAAAGCGGAACATTTTCTCTGCACTTTAGGCGTCTGTAAACTAGAAAAAACTAGTTTACTGAACTTAGAAGAGGATTCAAGATGTCATCTATCCTAATCGGCGGGGGCACAACATTCTTGCTCAGCTCATCTTTCAGCCGGAAAAACAAAACAAAACAAAAAAACAGAAAAAAAGGTGGTAGAGAGCATACAGATGCAACCTGCACGCATTATAGCAAGACTTAGTCATCGAAAGAGTAACGTTTGAACTTCTGTTCCAGTACTAACCAGACAGTGTGTGTCCTCTAAGAAGAGTAACAAGAATAGCCCCAATGGAACTAATAAAAAATAATTAAAAAAGGTCTACTTATAGAGTAAACTTAGCCACAAATAAGCCCAGCTTTTAGCCAGCGGAGAAATACCGAATGATGAAAGGAGGACTACCTTTTCGCGTCCGGCGCATTTGATTAGGCAAAACGCGATACGTACCAAATAAATTTGGGCTAGTATCAGCGCGGTAGGGCGCGTGTAGCGCAGAGTGAGGAGGCATCGGCTGTCGCGTGCACCCGATACCAGGTTCCTGGTTCGGACTCGGAAGTCTACCACAGGTTGTTGAACCGCTCCAATACATATTCAGGTTGACTTACAATATCCCACAAAAACAGAATGTATGACGCGTCCCACTATGGAGCTGACTAACGCCGATCTTTAGCCTTTATCCTTTACGTTTCCAGTAAAGCAGCATCATTGGGAATCTAGGAAAACGCTTTCTCAGAGTCCTAGACCACGGTAAGCTGTACTATTTAGAATTAGTAGGACGTGTGTAGCACAGTCGGTGGAGGTGCCGGCTGTCGCATGCACCAGATACCAGGTTCTTGGTTCGGATTTCTTCGGATTTCCCGCCGAGGCCAACAAAGCCTTCCATCCTTCCGGGATCGGTGAAATGTATCAGCCATGTATGAGAACGACACAGCGCTGACTTGTTCATCGGTTGCCCACCGTAAGGGCCCGTTTATACTTCGACGGCGAGCAATGCGACGCCACGTATATTGGCCACATTGATTAGGCGGCGCGATCGATCAATTTGGCCATTATACATGCCTCGCGTCGCTCGGCGTCGGAAGTATAAACGGGACCTAAGTCTTTGTATGGACAAGTACACATCTAATTCGCCTCCACGACATAGACTAGGATGCGTGCCGTATCCCAAATGAGACTGAATCACGCCTCCTTTCATCCTTTTATCCTTTATTTAGAATTGTTGAAATTGATTGAGAAGATTTCAGAATTCTTCAGAATGGGTCCAAAAGTGATTTATTCTTATCGGGGGATAGTACAGCACTTCTTTCAACCAAATAAGGATAAGGATAAAAAGTAAAGGACGACGTTATTCAATCCCTTTGAGATGCGCCACGCATTTTACTTCTAGGGATGTCGTGGAGGCGAGTTGAGTGCGTATTTGGCCCTACAATGACTTGCGGTGGCCAGCCGATAAACAAGTTAGCGCGTTATCCTTCCCAGACACGTCTGGCACCAATTCATCGATCCCGGAGGGATGGAAGGCTTGGTTGGCCTGGGCGGGAAATCCGAACCAGGAACCTGGTATCGGGTGCAGGCGACAGCCGGCGCCTCCTCCGACTGCGCTCCACGCGCCCCTTTCAACCAAATAAAAAACAGAAATACTATCAAATTAACATTAACAACAAAATATCGTTATTAGAGCTTAGAACCTCGATACCAACCAATTGAGGACTGAAAAAATTGAATCAATTTTATCAAGATCTTCAGCTTGAGTGGTTCCACTCTGATATATCGGTCGACTCATCCCGATATATGGGTCAGTGCTGATCGTTCCCACAGGGTGTGAATATTACGTTCGATCAAACAGCGGTGAAATAATGGCGATGAGCATTCCCGCTCGGTCAGCAGGAGCAGCGGGTTCGAGTCCCGCCTGGCGCTAGAGTTTTGATCGCAGCAAAACATCGTTATGAGAGCTAACAGTAAAATGGCGAAGAAGAAGATGTAGAACCATCTGCACGAGGCACTATGTGGACACGGTGACAGAGCACGCATGGATATTCGTTATACTGCCATCTAGGTGGTGGCCCACCTCCGACTAGAAAAAATTCAGTGCGCTAAAATAAAGGTCCAGTAATGGAGCAGATTCAACAATAAATGAAGTCATTTTTGGGGATGAGAAAGAGAATGCTAAATGAAAGAAAGCCTGCTGCGTCAACTGCCCTGGGTTAGCCGAAACCCCAATATGTACCAGATAACCTCGGGCTGAAATCTGCTCCTAAGCTCTAGCGCAGCCGGATGAGGCGGTCGGGCGTGAACCCCGAATAGAGGAGGTACCTGGTTCGGGTTTCCTGCCCAAGCCAACCAGGCCTTTCACCTTTCTTCAGCAACAGAATAACGTTTGCGTCTTCGCTGCAGTTCTGTTTAAATAGTACCCGCCCACCAAGCGGAATAAAACCTAATAAAACAGACCCGCATCTACCCTAGTCGTAGGGTGGGGGGGGGGGGGCACATGGTGTTCTGACCCACCATTCCTTACCTTGAGCTTGATCTAGATATTCTCTGGCGTCCCAAGATACTGACCGCTCTTGGAGAAATTCAGCTGAGGTAAGTGATGTGGTATGACGGTACGAACTTAACTGCCACTCTAGGGTTGCTCCTTCCGGCCAGGATAGATCCTAAGGACCCAATCATAGAGCTAAAGCGAGTCGTAGGCAAAAGAGAATGAGAGAGAGAAAGAGAGGTTCTAGAAGCGCTTCGGTACTTTTTGCAGGTGAGAGCTCGATGACATACACGCTTCTCCGAAAATACCAGGAGAAATGTCGGCGCAAATGTCAGGCTGTCCGAGAAACGCCCTAATGCAGAGCCCTTGGCTTTTACTAGAAAACAAGCGGTAATTAGACGCCGTAAGCCGACCACCTCAGCCCGTTCAAGGGGGCTTAGAGTGGCCAGTTATCGCCGGCCGAGAAGACGGCGACGATGGCTGACTGGTGTTGTTTAGAATGCGCGGCACCGGGGCCCATAATGAAATGGCCAGACGTGGACGTAGCCGGCGCTGGAAGACTCTTGAATGAGCGAAGCGCCCGAGGCTACTCCGAAGGCTGGCTGGAGCTATGCATTGGGGAACGATGCACGCAATGTCGGGACTATATGGCGGTGGTGCTTCTGGTGGTGCGGGTGCTTGGACGACGCAAGTGCATGGCGTGAATAATTAACGCCGTCAAGCGACTGGGTTCGCTGGTGGCGGTGGCGGTGGCGGGTCGGTGAGACGTGACGGAGCAGTGATTGGCGGCTTCTTACCTCAGCAGCAGTTCGGCGTTCCGATCCGAGTGCCGGAGACGATTCGCCGACAACGGCTCGCCGAATGACCGCATGCTAATGCCGGCCGACTCCATACGCGTCGGTGGCGGTGGCGGCTGCGGCTCGGCGGACACTGAGCCCGGCCCGGAGACGATGAAGCAGCAGCAGCACTCGTATGTCTCCCGCGCGAGTGTGAGAGTGTGTCGCTGCGGTCGACGACGACTCTCAGGAGGAGGCGCCGCCGCGTGGAGCTGGGAGGCGGGAGCGGCGAGCACACACAGAGGACATGTATGCGGAGGCGAACGACAACGGACGTCTCCGCCACTTGAGCCGTCCGAGAGCGCCAGCATCCGGTGGCAGTCGTCGACCCTACAGGTCCTCCGGAGATGCCGGAGGCAGTGAATGATCTCAAACCACCACTTCTGCGTGGTACTGCGATGCCCGAGTCTCGGCGAATCTTTCGTGACATTGAAATGAAGTTCCCTGCATATTTAATCGCGCTCAACATGAAAGCTAAATTGGAAACGCTGTTGCGAAAGAGATCGCCTCTTAACTTTTGTCTCCATTCCTGACGTGCATGATAAAGCTTGAGACTCGAGACTCGAAGGGGGTCATATTGTGGAGTTGTTTTGATGGAGTTCGTACTGCATGTGTTTTGGCCTTATGAGAGGATTGTCCCTTAATTTTCTCAATTATATGGGTGATTCTTGTTACTCTCGGTAAACTATATTTCCAAGTGTGGATTCGACACCGTGAACACTCGGAGTTCTTTGAAGGAGACATGCTAAGCCACGGAATTTAATTGATTAAAACAAATATTTTTTAGGAGCAGTCTTTAGGAGCAGCTTTTTTTAATCAATTAGGACGAGTTTAATTTTTACCGCTTTTAGCAGAATGTCATGGCATAACACCTTTCTGAACAAGCGACACCATAGTTTAAAATCGTCCTTCATAAAACATAGTGGCTAATTGTTAATTAATAATATTGAAACATATGAGATAAAAAAGATAAAAGAGAACTGAGAGAAGGCCTCCGGAGTTCCGAAATTCGCCGACGTTCGAAGATCGGAGACACTGTCGCATAGGCCAAGTCGTCGAAAATTAAATGGGTCGGCCATGTAATGCGCTTCGCAGACACTCGCTGGACGAGAGCCGTCACCGACTGGACCCCACGATGTCAAGAGGTCACCAGGACGCCCACCAACGCGTTGGTCGGACTTCTTCGTGAAAGCCCTGAACGACCGATATGACGCTCTTCGTGTCTTTCGAGCGAGGAGGATTCATTGGAGCACTCTGGCACGTGACAGGAGCGAATGGAGACGCTGCTGGCGCCCGCTCGAGCAAGTCGATGATCAACGGGACGACAGGTGATACAGAGATAGAAGAATTCCCGCTCTGGAGTTCAGACTTACTTCTTTGCTTTCCCTCTGCAAGGTGGCATCTTAACAGGTGACTTTTTCGGGTGCACGCGACAGCCGGCTCCTCCTCAGACTGGTGCTATACACACCCACATATTCACTATTCACAACTGTCCGAACATTCAAATCAGTTTCTTTAACCCTCAATTGGCTGGTACCGAGGATGTAAGCTGTTACAACGATGTTTTGTTGCGATCAAAACTTCTAGCGCCAGGCGGGACTCGAACCCGCACCTCCCTCTGACCGGGCGTGAATGCTCTACGCCATTATACACCGACGCTGCATTAATTCTTTGTAAGGAGTTATATTCAAGACTCTCTATCTCTGTTTCGAAATATATCATGTCGGCACTTCACTGCTGATTTTTTAGACAATTATTCCCTAAAATATGCCTAAATTTTTATTTATTTCCGACTTCGCGCTTCCGAGATTCAAGCCACGCTCCATGACACAGTAATAGGACGTTTTTGCTGTCGCGGAAAGTGGTCTATCGCCCTACATGGGCGCTGGATTTAGTTTTGCCCTGCAACCTATGTGCCAGATCAGAACTCAAACATTGCCACGGCTCAGCCAACTCTAATACTAGGATAGCCGTCGGCTATTCATTGCGTCTCTTTGTGGGATGCGTCGCACATTTCAACCACCTCCACGTATACAAGAGACTGGCCCTTACGACAATGTTCCATTTTTAGTAGTACTGAACGCACGCAGTACTGAAAGTTCTGTGATAAGAGGTGCTGCCGGATCTATCCTAGTCGGGAGGGGCAAACCTAGAATGACAGTTGTGTTTGCAGTATAATGCCACACCGCCACTTCACCTGGGTCTGCCCAAGAGTCGTCAATACCTTTGAGGAGCAGGTGAAGCATTCGAACAAGTTTAAGACAGGAAATGTTGAGCCAAAACATCATGTACCTCCTCTCCAGCTAGGATAGATCCTATGGGAGGAGTTGATCTGGGTAAGCCCATTGAGCAAAATCACTCTAGTGGCGTAGTAGAACAATCCGGCATGCGAACCCTGGTCCTGGTTTCGAGTCCCGCCTTTGTAGAAAAGCGAACATTCTTACCGACGGTTGGAGCTGAAATGATAAAGCTGGGCAGATGCAAGCTTTAACAAGCCCTTCTCACTTCAGGACGGGCCATGTAGCTACTTACTGGCAACTACTTAGATGGCTTCGTGCAGACAAACTGGATGCTTATTCTATCCACTCAATTTGTTGGGTTGTTCGATAATTACAGTACCGCGCATGTCTTTTGGCCAATTCCCGAAAAAGCCGCTTCGGAGCGTTCCAAAGCGGCTTTTTTAAATAAATTTCTTTAATATCAAGCACTTGTGAAAAGTTGTGAAAAGAAACATATATTTGAGCTCAGCAGGCCGAGCTCTATCTTCTGACATATAAATCAATATTGTTGAACAATGCATATAGGCCGGACATAATCAATCGAGTGGGCGCGAGAGCCTGTAGAGTTACAGGTTGAGGAATTTTATTGAAATTCCCAGCCGCCCTACTCAGAAATTGCCTTAAGACTGTCCAGCTTGCCTTTGGTGTGTGCCGTGAACAATGCATATAGAATCGAACCTATCAATCGAGCGGGCGCGACCACGCGCAGAGTGAGGAAGAGTGAACGCGAGAGCCTGTAGAGTGACCGTTTTGGGAGTTTTATCGAAATTTTCAGTCGTTTAGAAACATATAGATACATTTCATATAGAATCGAACCTATCAATCGAGTGGGCACGAGAGCCTGTAAAGTGACTGTTTCGGGAGTTTTATTGGAAATTCCCAGCCGCCCTACTCAAAAATTGCCTTAAGACTGTCCAGCTGGCTTTTGGTGTTGCCGTGAACAATGCATATAGAATCGAACCTATCAATCGAGCGGGCGCGACCACGCGCAGAGTGAGGACGAGTGAACGCGAGAGCCTGTAGAGTGACCGTTTTGGGAGTTTTATCGAAATTTCCAGTCGTTTCACTTAGGAAATTCTCCTAGCCTGTCAGCTTGCCTTTGGAGTGCGCCGTGAACAATGCATATAGAATCGAAGCTATCAATCGAGTGGAGTGTGTTCGGGGCGCAATATCTCTGTGGAGATCGAATCGTTCAGACTGCGGCTCGTGATTTTTGTAGGCAGTAGAGAGCTTTAGTGGTCCGCGAAAGTGCAGCGTTATAGCTTCTAGTAGACAAGCGAAATTATAGCGGCGCGGAAATGCAGATTAGCCGTGTGTGATACGATTTTTTCCGAATTCAGTTGACCCCTGCAGGAAGACACAGCGTGCTAACGGCACGCAAACGCATGTGCTAGCAGAACACTGAAGGCATTTTACGATGACATGCTGACAACTCCTCAGCTGCCTAAACCGCCTTAACCCCAGCTGCCATTATTAGGGGGGGGGGACTTAGCGTTGAAGTTTCCTGCGCCCTTACTCGCCCATATTCGAGTTTTCGACACTCGCAATAACACCGTTATTTTCAGCACGGGAAGCTCTATCGAATGGTGTCACTCACGACCAATTCTGGAGAAAGCGATTTTTTGACAATTTCCCATCGAGGACGTGGGCCGAGCCTACATATGGGAGATCGTGGAGGAGATTTGAATGCGCATTTGGCCATACAATTGCTTGCAGTGGCCAGCTGATGGACAAGTCATCGGTCTATCCTTCCCAGACAAGTTTGGTTCCAATTTATTGAAACCAGAGGGTTGGAAGGCTTGGTTCAGGGCGGTCATCCGGCCAGTAGCGATGTACGGCGCTGAGTGTTGGCCTGCGACCAAGGAAGTTGAAGCGCGCCTCAGCGTCATGGAGACGAAGATGCTGCGCTGGACGGCAGGAGTCACGCGCATGGACCGCATCCGAAACGATGCTATTCGGCAGAAGTTCGGTGTCGCGCCGATAACTGACAAGATGCGCGAAGCTCGCTTACGATGGTACGGCCACGTTTTGCGTGGAAAGGAAGATAGCGTCCGCAAGATAGGCCTTAAGTTCGAGGTGGTAGGAAAGCGGCCTAGAGGGCGCCCGAAGCAGCGCTGGGCTGATACGTTACATACGGACTTGAAAGCGGCTGGCGTCCACCCTGATCTAGCGCTGGATCGGGAAAGGTGGCGTCATGACACCAGAATAGCGGACCCCGCTACGAAGCGGGACAGACGCTGAAGAAGAAGAAGAAGAAGAAGAAGAGGGTTGGAAGGCTTGGTTGACCTAGGGGGGAAAGAACTAGGAACCTACCTGGTGTCGGGTGCAGGCGACAGCCGGCTCCTCCTCCGACTGGTGCTATACGCACCCACATATTCACTGTTCACAACTGTACGAACATTAATTCTTTGTAAGGTGTTATGCTATATTAAGACTCTCTATCTCTGTTTCGATGGACGCGTGTAGCGCAGTCGGAGGAGGCGCCGGCTGTCGCGTGCTCCCGATACCAGGTTCCTGGTTCGGATTTCCCGCCTAGGCTAACCAAGCGTTTCAACCCTCCGGGGTCGGTGAATTGGTGCCAGACTTGTCTGGAAAGGATAGAGCGCTGACTTGTTCATGGGCTGGCCACCGCAAGTCATTGTAAGGCCAAATACGCATTCAAGTCGCCTCCACGACATCCCGTTGAAGTAGAATGCGTGGCGCATCTTAAAAGGGATTGAGTAACGCCGTCCTTTATCCTTTATCCTTTTATCTCTGTTTCGAAGTATCTCATGTCAGCACTTCACTGTTGATATTTTAGACAATTATTCCCTAAAAAATGCCTAAATTTTTATTTATTTCCGACTTCGCGCTTCCGAGATTCAAGCCACGCTTCATGACACGGTGATAGGACGTTCTTGCTGTCACGGAAAGTGGTCTACCGCCCCACATGAGCGCCGAATTTAGTTTCGCCCTGCAACCAGTGTGCCAGATCAGAACTCGAACATTACCACGGCTCAGGCCAATTCTAATACTAGGATAGCCGTCGACCATTCAATGCGTCTCTTTGTGGGGTGCGTCACGCATGTTCCATTTTTATTGGCTAAGGCGACGCAGTACTAAAAGTTCTGTGACAAGAGGTGCAGCCGGATCTATCCTAGTCGGGAGAGGGCAACCCTAGGATGACAGTTGTGCCTGCAATATCATGTCACACCGCCACCTCACCTGAATGTACCCAAGAGTCGTCAATACTTCGGAGAATCACGTGAAACACTCGAACAAGTTTAAAACAGAAAATGAGCCAAAAACATCATGTACCCCCTCAAACTTCGATAGATCCGATGTAGCTCTAATCGGAGCTGATCAGGCTAAGCCCATTGAGCAAAATCACTCTAGTGGCGTAGTCGAGCAATCCGGCATGCGAACCCTGGACCTGGTTTCGAGTCCCGCCTTGTGTAGAAAAGCGCACATTTTAACAGCCGGTTTGGGCTGAAATGATAAAGCTGGGCAGATGCAAGCTTTAACAAGTCCTTCTCACTTCAGAACGCAACTGCTCACTTCTAGGTGACGTCATGCAGACAAACTGGATATTTATTCTATCCGCTCAATTTGTTCGATAATTAATGTAGTTTTTTTGCATTTTCAAAGTAAATATATTTACATTAATAGAAAACATTATCAGTGATATATTGACCATTTTGTTGTCAGACCTTATTGACATCTTTCGGTAAGTCGAAAAATTCCACGTTCGAAGAAGCCTTGATTTTTGAAAGGGAGGAAATGGGGCAATTCCTTTTGACAGCTTGAACGGAATCGAAAGGTTTACCATTCAAGTGGTTTTGAAGGTAGCGAAGCAAACGGTAATCGGACGGCGCTAAATCAGTGCTGTAGGGTGGGTATGGCGTTTGTTCCCAATTGAGCTCCGTTAATTTTTGACGGGTTATCAAGCAGGTGCGCAGTCTGGTGTTATCATGGTAGAACATCACGCCTTTACAAATGACCGGTTCAGGGCGTTTTTCTCGATTACAGTACTACATACAGTTTACCCATCTACGAAAAATCGACATTAATTGTCGAATAACCCAATAGTTTGGCGCATGTAGCGCAGACGGAGGAGGCGCCGATTGTCATGTGCACACGATACCAGGTTCCAGTTCGGATTTCCCGCCCAGGCCAACCAAGCCTTCCATCTCTCCGGGGTCGGTGAATTGGTACTAGACTTGTCTGGGAAGGATAAAGCGCTGACTTATTCATCGGCTGACTACCGCAAGTCATTGTGTGCCAAATACCCATTTAAATCGCCTCCACGATATCACGTAGAAGTAGAATGCGTGGCGCATCCCAAAAGGGATTGAGTAATGCCGTCCTTTATCCTTTTAACCCAATAGTTATGCTGGACAACTGATGGAGACGATGCTACTGTTTTGTGCTTCATCAACACGTCCCCAATGGTGCGGTAGGTGCTGTGAGAGAATTCTGCTTAGATGCGTCGTTCCTCCCTACATGTGGCATCTGCATCAACTGCCGCGCTCTATTGTTTTCCGTGTTGTGTCCGATTTCTCTTCCATTGTCTGCCACGTCCTATTGTTAGGAAACCAATTGCTCGAAGCCCCTCGGCTTCGCTCGAGGCTCTCAGGCTGCAGTGAATGGCTGTGTTTGCACATCTACAAAGTCGCTTCCAGTGGCATGAAATCAGCTCAAATAGGATCCGTCCTAGTTCACCAAGTAAAAGTAAAAGCCAGTGTTTCTATTGATTGATCGAAATGTCTTGCAACACTTTACGCTACTGCCTGTTAAATTTGTTACAACTCTTACAGTATTGATATTGCGTGGTGACGTCACAGTACATGCTCGAAGCTTCCTCAAGCATACTATATAAGGCCTCGTCGAATACGAATACAGCAGCAATGTCAACGATAACCAGTAGCATCCTACGACCCATCGTCTACTTCGAATTTCTGCAAGGCCGTTCGCAAGGACTGCAGATTCCAACATCTGCGCTGCATTCAAGGAGGAAGTCATTCACTATTGCACAGTGGCCCGTTGGTATCAGCGCTTCAAGGCTGGAGATATCTCCTCTCGAAGGTCGACCTCGTTGCGGACGCCCCTCTGTTGTGGAAGAAGACAGCTTGCGCGAAGCCTTCGAGGTGAAGCCAAATTCAACCACTCGAGAATTGGCGGCGACACTTGGATGTACGCAAAGCACCGTCGGGAGGCAGCTGCAGATCTTTGGGTACCGCAAAGTTTTGTCGTCTTGGGTACCACATGAGCTGCGGGACTCTGACAAGGCATGCCGAATCAGTGTTGCGGAGTCGCTGCTTCTTCGCCCGCACAGAAAGGACTTTCTGAAGGACATTGTTACCGGTGGTGAAAGCTGGGCTCCTTATGTTAGCCACACCCGCTGGAGCCAATGGCTCCCATGCGGAGAATCGGCTCCAAGAGAACCGAAACCTGGACACCACGAAGAGAAGGTTCTTCTGTGTTGCTGGTGGGACTCAGACAAGGCATGGTTTGCTGGGAGTTGCTGGATAGTGAGACCACAGTCACAGCATCTGTCTACGCTACCCAGCTCAAGAGCTTGGCCGACGCCATGCGCCAAAAAGGTCCAGAGCGGGAAAATGTCTACCTGCCGCACAACAACGCGCGTCCTCAGGTCGCAAAAATGAGTCGCGGGAAAATGCAGGAGTCAGGCAGGGAAGTTCCGCCTCATACTCTCCAGAACTTGCTCCTTCTGATCACCATCTGTTCAGAGCTCTGAAGCAGCATCTTCGAGGTAGAGAGTTCGGTGATCGACGTCAACTGGAAATGGAGGTTTCTGAATTCTTTTCCTCACAGTCCTCGGAATTCTGGCGGAAAGGAATTGAAAGGCTGCCTGAAAGGTGGGGCAGGATGGGATACCTGGATGGGGAATATATCGTGGACTGCATTTTTGTCTTAGCAAATAGCGACAAATTTGAATATTGTTGTGCTAGTGTTGCAAGACTTTTCGATCAACCTAGTTCGGCTGTATTCAATGCAGAGGTTCAATTTTTTTCACCTATTTTCTTCCGACAAACGAAACAAAATCGAACCACGCCCCGATCATAAAGAGTACCGTTACAAGAAAAACTGTTTTTGTGGTTAGGTTATCTTTTTTACATATGTAGAAAAATTTATTTTCACGGAAAGCGATGACTATGAAAACTACCTCTTTAATCGTATCGAGGATGACTGCAGAAATACTTCATTTTTTATTGTTAAAATAATCAACATTCAAAGCTCTCCAAAATGAAGTGTCTTGTAAGCGATACCCGGATCTATCCTAATAGAGAGGAGTAGTTGCTAAGTAGCTCTCTCCTGATCTGTTCCGCGAGTCCCAGGAGAGGAGGTACCGTGGTTGGGGATTTCAGGGCAACCTCAGGAAACACTATGACCCTGCGTGCGAATAGCGGTACAACAACAATGCAAGACCAATTCAGTTCATTCACTTCAATCCCTCTAATGCTAGTTAAGCTTGTTCCGTCTCACTAGGAATTGGGAGATCAGTGGAGATAAAGAAATCATTAAAGAAAGTGGAGCTGTTGCTACAAGCTCTCTAATGGCCATGGAAAATATATGACTGTGTTGTTTGAAATGAACACTAGAAAGCCTTCCTAGTTGTGAGGAACCAGTCCGAATGTACTCACCATCGCAACGCCGTCAACGTGGCGCTACCTCACCTGGAAAAGTGCGCTTTACGACAATACCCGCTCCATTGGCATTACCCGAAAGCGCCTGCCGTGTAAAATCTCAATCTCCTAGTGGGAGATGGGGAAGGAGCGAATCAGTCCGGTCCAAGTTTTCCTGTACCATAGACATTCACTGGAGTTAGGAATAAGCGCCCACGTCCATTTGCTCTCCTAAGCATGACTTCTGACTCTGATCATACAACAGCCAACCAAACATTTCATGGGTCAGAGAATTGCTGCCAAATTCCAATGGTGAGAATGAAACTTGCAAGTAACTGTAAAGGCCAAATACGGATTTAGATTGTCATATGATAGTCCGTAAAAGCAGAATGCTTGGCGTGAGTAGGGAATAATTAATCCCCAAATTTAAAATAAAGTATAACGGATAAAGAATGGGTTACTCAATTCCTTTTTGGATGCGCCACGCACTCTACTTCTACGGCATGTCGCGGAGGCGACTTGATTGCGTATTTGGATATACAATTACTTGTAGTGGCCAGCCGATGAAAAGGGAGTCTTTTACCCCTCTCAAACAAGTCTGGAGCCGGATTCATCAACGACTTACAGAGATATTACATAAAAATTACAGCGGAAAATCCTGATAACGTCAATATTTCACCATTTCGCTTGTTGACAAGTTGCGTTAATTCGCGCTGTTTCAGGAGTTTCCGCCGTAACTTCTCTGTCAAATCTCTAAGTCGTTGATGATTCCGGCTCCTGGTGTCAATTCGCCGACCCTGCAGAGATGGAAGGCTTGGTTGGTATAGGAGGAAATCTGAACCAAGAAGCTGGTATGGGATGCACGCGACAGCTGGCACATCCCCCGATTGCGCTACACGTGCCCGAATGAATAAGTAGACAGTTTTAAGAAAAGAATTCTCGAATTCAGTGAACTTAAGGAAAGGTTAATTATGGAGCAGATTCAGCAATAAGTGAAGCCAATTTTTATCGATGAGAAAGAAATTGGTGAACGAAAGAGAGCCTTGCCGCGTCTGCTGCCTTCGGTTGGGCGAAAACCAGATATGTACCAGATAACCTCAAGCAGAAATCTGATCTTGGACTAAAAAACCAGTTTTTTCTGTGTAGCAGGTAGACTGGCCTTGAATCTGGCCTATCCCCTCAGCTTTTAGCTTAACCACAATCTCTAGTGGAATATGGCTCAACCGGTGGAAGGCACTGATACGGGCTTAACATGCTTCGATTTCAATGTCTCTTCGAATCCTGGGCTACCAAACTTGTCATCGATCTAGGTCGCCTTATGAGTCCATATCTCCAAGATGAGTCAAACCCTGAATTGACCACCCTCTGGTCCCGCAAAGATTTGTATGGGCATAATCCCAAGGTGTGACCACATCGCCTCGTAAAAGAATAATGTGTGGCATATTCATCCAGGGAGCGCCACGATTTTATTTTTGTCTCATGAATTGGTACATTTATGACCTAGTAGAGAAAGAAGAGTTTGACTAGCACTGTTTATTATCCTTTTTTCTACTACGCGGCGTTTTCTGAGCGTGTTAGCGCAGTAGGAGGAAGTTCCAGCTGTCGCGTGCACCCGATGGCAGGTACTTGGTTCGGATCTCACGCCCAAACCGACTAAGTCTTCCATCCCTGCTCGCTGAGTTGGTGCTGTAGTTCTCTGGAAACGGAAAAGAGCGGACTTCTACATGAGACGGCCACCATAATCCATTGTACACGCCAAATGTCTGCACATTGCCCCAACGATATCCTAGGAAACTATGGAACTACAATACATACGTGGCATATCCCATGATTGAGTTTTTAAGCACCAATTGTATCCATTGAACTTCATCCTTATCGCCATACAACTTATAACGAGGTGTTTTAAGTCAAGCCATTTCCAGTTTTAGATCTTCGTTAGTCGGGTTCTATTTTTAGGCTTGACAAAGCCGTTTTCCAAGGAAAATTGCAAGCATTTTCTCAGAGAGCATTTGCAGAAGGCTTCAAAGGACAAGTGTCCCATAAACAAATCGCCTCTAGGCGCTCTTTCTCTTTCAATTAAGTGCGGAGAAAGCCTGAAGAGAAAGATTTCCATGCACTCTCGGATGTGACATCATCGTCTAAATCTGATAACGTGAAACTGCCTGCACCGGATTTTCCTAGAACTCGGCTCAGAATGAAATTCAGGTTCGTTCGACTACACCTATTACAGCAGGCCAGATTTCCAGAGATCATAGAAGGCACCTTTAGATTTCTGTGAATCTGACGTCTTCCTTCGCATCGGCCACAACGCAGAAGACGTTCTGAAAACCTTTATTGTTTGTTTTGGCTCGCAAAACGTCGTCAGTCGCCGCGCTCGCCATCCAACAAAGCCCAGCCGGCTCCTCCTGCCGTCCCCGTTCTTCGGGCTCTCTGTGAAATTCGGTGAAAATATTTACGGGTGGTTTTCATGCCGTTTATCATTCTAGGCACGATGAAAGAACTTCTCGCTTTAATTGCTGCTGTCCAGGGAAGCTAATTGAACTAGGAATACCTTTGGAACCTCTTCTGACACTGACGTTTGTTTACGTGTTTCTCCGTTTCGAAGGCATAAATCACTAACCGTGAATAAACGACCATTTATGCATGGCCCTATAAGCCAAAACAAGTCGCCATACTCGCCATAAATAAGGTCTCCAGGGGAAATAGCGACAGAACACGTATGGGTAAAAATACGTAGATCCTAGCGCATGCCATTTGTAGTGCATGTGCAAAGCAGAAGCGATAAATGCAGGGTCTTCATAGCTCGAAGCCAGCAGTTAAAGGTGTAATAATATACATGAGAATGGATAAAGAGGCCACGGGCTAAATTCATCAAGGAATAAACCCGGGACCCCCTCATACATGTACATACCTTAATCATCCATTCGCTGGTATATTTTCGGAAGACACTCAGGACCCCAGGAGGATCTAATCTCCCCTAGTATCTTGGCTGAGGAATCCGACTTAGGGACTTATGCTCACTATGGAGCCCGTGAATTCTTTCGTCATCACTGCAGACGTCTTATAATTACGCCCATAACTTCAATCTTGCCTGCTGAAGGTCAGCTGCAATTAATCTTCCATACACAAGGTGCACGCTTAGGTCTGGATAAACTTCGATTCAAATCTCCCGCCTTACTGTAATTCCGCCAAGGTTCGCGATTTGCGTCCTTGAAGGCCAGACGTCTCTATTACGCAGTCATAGCCTCGAAATGGTCTCGCTGTTACATAAAAGTGCGGAGTACAACCGAAGAGCCGCGATTACTGAAGGTATTCGCGCTGGCGGAGCGAATCAGAATCCTCTCTGAGCAAAAATGTTTCCTCTTGACACGAAGGTCAACGGCAAAAATGATCTCTGGCTCGCCTACGATCCCGAGGACGTCCCGGTTGTTGTAGAAAAAGCTCCAGCAAGTGTTTGCGTCTTAGGAGGGGAGTCCAGTGTGGTGATGTCATGCCGCCACATTTCTTTGAAGAAGGACAACCGGTCATCAGAGGAGTTATCCGTGAAGTTTGCAGACTGTAGTGAAACCGTAGATGGAGATTGTAGCCTCTGGGAGGTCAGATGTCCTCCAGCAGGACGGCCCACCGGCTCACACGAGCTATCTGATAAATAGGTATGCCTTGGATTAAGAAGTTTTGCCCACAGAATAGTTCGGATTTGAATTTCCTGTACTATTATGTTTGGAGCGTAGTCGAAACGACTGCATACGAAACGAGCCACCCTAATGCTACCTCTCTTCGCACCGCTGTTGAAGCAGCATTTCCAAATATCCACAGCGGTCTCTTAAAGAGTGTGCGAGCGCTTCAGGTCAAGGACGGGTGCGGCTGATGGAGGACATATTGAATAACTTTTTCTTGAGACATCTATGTGTTTGTGTGTAAGGTGTATTCTTCTATTTCATTTGTATTTTTCGTTAATAAATTTGTTTGAAAAGGGAAAGTGCAACTTGTCCAGATTTAAACGCCGCACCCTGTGCACACTATAGTGCAGGCTTCGGACGAGGCAACCGATGTCGCGGGTGCCTGTTTGCAGGTTCAAAGCCAACCAAACCTTCCAACCCTCAGTGGTCGGTGGATTGGTACGACACTTGTTTGGGAAAATTGACTGCTATGTACATTGGCTGGTTGTAGTTACATGGCATGTCATTGAAATGGCCAAATACGTAATCAAATTTACTTCCACGACATCTCGTAGAAGTAAGATGCGTGGCGCATCTCAGAGATCGCTTGATCATCGTTGTCATTTATCCTTTATTATTTAGTTATAGACTGACAGCCGCATGTCATTGAAGTGGCCAAATACGCAATTAAATTCACCTCCACGACATCTTGCCGAAGTGGAATGCGTGGCGCATACCAAAGATCTTTTGATAATCGCTGTCATTTCTCCTTCACTACAGAAGAGGTACTGATATTGCGTACACCACGAGTCGAAATTCCTTGACCAGGTCCCGCTTAAACCCACTAACACTAAGCCATGTATCCTCCAGGGGTCGGTAACCTGGTGCCAGGCTTGCTAGAAAGTATGGAACACAGACTTCTGCCATCGGCTGACCTCCGCAAGTGCTAGCAAACACACGAGGTTCGTTGAGTATTCCCCACCTAGCGTAATACCAAGGCAATAGCAAGGAAGTGGTGTGTTTGTGCGATGCTATTTTGATAGGATGTAGGGCCCTGTGAGCGGTGTCCAAAACCACAGTCAGTTTTTGCTGAACGCTGTTTTAAAGACCTGAAAAGGAGCTGTGAAGCGCAACACCCATCAACCTCTACGACACCCCGCGAGATGTGCCTCGGTGGCGTAGGCGGTGGGAGTGCCGCTTCGTAGAAGCACACTGGCGGGCTTCTCACTCCGAGTCCGAGTGCTACCAACATTTTTGCTCGTGTTAGTTTGTTGTTATTACGCTTTCTCACCATCACATCAGTCAATTTTAGACCACCAATGCTCACAACAAACCAATGCAGGATATTTGCGCCTTCATATGTGCTGGCTTTCAACTATTCATGTCTGCACCATATCATTTCTCTGGAAATAAAAAGTCTTATATATCATTAAATTAAAAGTATTATTTTTATTATTTCCCTTTTAGTAGTAAAACACAAGCGCTCTTCACACCAACAGCATCTTACAAAAGCTAGTGAGGAACAATCTTCTCCTTGACAAGGAATGACCACTTCGTCTTCGTTGAACGCGTAATCTGTGGGTGTATAGAAGGGTCCTGGGTGAACATCAACGTACCCAACTGCCACCCACGCATATGACAGACACAGCCGAAACACCGGACGCAGAACTGTCGGTAGGTCTGACTTACAACCTGCGATCAAAAAAAAAGTCTTTATCTTTTTGTACCAGTTACCTACTTTCAATATAAGTATATTTGTATATTAGGGGGGGGGGGGGGAAAGTAATGAAACGCCCCATGCCGTGTCCATATATCTCGTGGCTGGAGTCTGGTTTCGTGCTTATCGTATTTGTATGTTTGTATGCTACTTACTGAAGCCCATCTGAGAAGTTACCACTTTCGCCCTTTCCAGAAGCATGCCAAAAACCCCAGCCTGTCTCATGCCGAAACCCCAGTCTGACGAGTCGACCTGTGTCGCGCAAATCTCCCCCAATTCCCAACCCCGAGCAGCCTGGGCTCAATATTCACGCAAGATGAGAAGTACGTCTTCTACCTTAACCCTGCCAAGCAGCGAGTCTGGGTGAGGCCTGGTGTATTGTTACCGACCTTCGTTCGGCGAGATGTTCACGGCGAGAAGCATCTTTGGAGCTTTTGGGTCTGCGCCCATGGATCGGTTTACCGGAGGCTGTTTCCCAAGAGCACCTCGATGAACTCCAAGGCCATGGTGAACGAAATAGAGGAGATGGGCCGGCGACTCGCTCTTATTCATTCGTAGCGCTTCAAGAAGGTTTTCCTCTTCGACAACGCCGCACCCCATCGGGAACAAGTAACCACGGATAAGCTTGGCCAGCTGGGCTACGTTCACATGCCTCATCCACCGTATTCGCCGGATATCTCTCCATGCGACTACCACCACTTCTTGGGCCTACAGGACTTTCTGGTCGGGAGAGACACAAGAACCCAAGCAGTGCTTGACAACCATATCGAGCAGTTGATCAACACCAGGCCCAAGCAGTTCTGAAAGGATGGGATCAGGAAGTTGGCTGAGCGATGGCAGCAAGGTCATTGCCCTTAATGACGAATACATTCCTCAGCACCGTTGAGTTGTATTAGGTTGGAAAAAAGTCTCTTCACACTTCGAAATTTTTTTTACCCTTCCCCTTGTAAACGCACTAGCCAATGTTGATTGCTGATTTCGTAATCCTATCACACTTGTCTACCGTTCGCACGCAGACACAGGTTAAGACTCTTCTTGTAATTCGTTATCCATCCAATCTTCCGAACTCAATGCCAGATCTACCTCATGGCCGTTTTCAGCACGGCATTCTTCAAGAATTCATTAAAGAATCCACAGCACGTCAGGCAGCAGACCAAATTAACCACATATATGGCTTGGGATCTACTACTCATCGCGCCTGTTATGAGTGGTTCGGAAAGTCTTTAAAGGGAAATTATTCACTGAGGGCAAAGCATGGTCAGGAAGGCCAACTGGATTGGACGACAGTGAACTACACCATCTTCTTCGTACCGATAGTTGGCAGACGACACGTCAGCTGGCAGAGAAGCTCGAAGTGTCTCATAGGACAGTGGGGATCCATCTGAAGAATCTTGGCTTTCATGGAAATTTGGAGCTTGGATTCCACATGCCCTGTCAGACACTCAGAAAGGTCGACGGCTCTCCATCGCTGCTTCTCTTCTGTCCAGATAAGGAAGAAAATCGTTTCTTCCGCGGATTGTGACAGGCGAAGAGTCCTGGGTTCTGTGTGCCAACTTCCGAGGAAAAGGCAATGGGTACAAAAGGGAGAGAGCCCTAAGTCTGATCTCAAGCCCAATGTTCACGAACGGAAGATTCTCTTGAGTGTTTGGTGGATATCAGAGGAGTGATTTATCGGCAAACTCTCAGAAGTGGAGAGACACTTACTGCTGTCACATACTGCGGCCAACTCCACAAAGTCGTCGCAACTCTCCAAGAAAACAGGCCGGAGAAGTCGAAGGTGATGATCCTGCATGACGATGCAAAACCACGTGTTGCAAGACTCACAAGAGAAACAATAAAGGGGATGGGCTGGGAGGTAATGCCACATCCACCGTATAGCCCTGATCTCGCCCCTACCGACTACCATCTCTTCCGTGCTCTCAAGCAAGAAATTGGAGAGAAATATTTTGGAACGGATGAAGACCTCAAAAATTGGATTTATCAATGGTTCGACTCCAGAACTGCAGTCTTTTAAGCGAGAGGAATTGGAAAATCACCCAGTCTTTGGAGAAGTGTAGTAGAACAAAATAGAGTTTATCTCAATTGATTTGACTTTGTAGTTGTGAAGTAATAAATCTTTGAAAAAAATGAAAAGACTTTTTTTCCAACCTAATAATTGAGTTATAAAGATATAAAGATTTTTTCAATTTGTCTCATTACTTTTGCCCCCCCCCCCAATATTTTATGACCATATATAATATATAAAAGTAGGTTACTGGTTGTTTTATACCAGTTGCCTACTTTCCGTATTTGTGTGCAATTACGGTAGCATTGGTGATACGATATGACATGGTAGTGGTACAGATATGAATAGTTGAAAAAACTAGCAAAGCAAGCATAAACTAGGGCGGAGTGGCGTTCTACCTCCTGCCCTTTAAACAGAGGCGTGGCAAATGTCTGTGTCTCCACTGTCTCGTAAGGCAGCCACTGGACTCTCGAGCAAGCCCAGGGGTTGGGGGGGGGGTGGGCGGGCCAGGGGACGAGGGGATAGAACGCTCGACCCCCATAAACTAGCACATATGAAGGCGCGAATAGACAGTCTTGGTTGATGTAAGCATTGATCTACTATGATTGACTCGTGATCATGAGAAAGCGTATTAACAACAAACTTGTCTGCGCAAAAATGCAAAAATATTGGCAGTACGCATACTCGAACTGAAAAGCCCGCCGGTGTGCTCCTACGAGGCGGCACTCCTACCGAGTGTGCCACGTGGCACATCTCGTAGGGTGTCGTAGAGGTTTATGAGTGTTGCGCACACGTCCTCACATCTCTTTTTCAAGTCCTTAAAAAAGCGTTCAGCAAAAACTGACTGTGTTCTGGACTCCGCTCACAGGGCCCTACATTTTGTCAAAATAGCATCACAAAAACTCACCATAAGTTGGGAACTTTCCCTTGTAAGGTGTATGATCAATACCACATAGTGGGTACGTTTTCCCGCGTTGGGTGGTGCAGAAATTTGGCTAGGTCCACTTAGGACATGATATGGTGCATTCTAGGTGGACCTAAAATGCTAGAAGGACGACCGGAAACATGAATTTTAAAGAAGAAAAACAAAAAAACAGCATTTGTCGGCAGGATAGCTTGCCTTGGGTTTAAAGGGCTCAGCCACCTTGTGGAACACCGGTCTTGCCACGCCGAGCTGCTCAACGACGCGGGAAGCGAGGGTCTCGTCTTGGCCCAAAAATGGTCGAAATGGCCAAAAGTCGCTCATTTCGTTCGTCGTTGCGCGGCCTCGCTTGTTAGGACAGATAGGGTAGGTGAGCCGTTGAATTCCAAGACGACGCAAACCCCCTGCAAACACTTTTGGTTGTTTTGCATTTTATTTTATTTTGTTTTTGATGTTTTCCGGATCTCATTCTTCCATTTTGTCTACCTAGGATGCGCTCACATCCTAGGTGGACCAATGAAGTTCTCTGCGCCCACCCAACTGGGACAGCGCCTATTTTCCACCCCGCATTCCAATGGTTTAATTATTGGTTAATCCCTCCCTGATCAAATTTATTGATGATATCCGCATTCATAGAAAGAATATTCCATTCTGGCGCAATCACAGAATAAAGGGGCTGGTGAAGTTTGAAAAATATATGTACATAGTTAGAGAATTATGTAAGCAATACAAAACCACTTACCATTTCACCTCAACCGTGCCGGCCATGGTGGTTGGGAGGGGGGGGGGGGTCACCCAGATTACCCATGGCCGGAGGGTTCGAGATTGCCTCAAAATTATAAACCCTTGCATCAGCGGAGGATGGCGCAGAACAGAATATTGCTCTTTCGTTTGCCGCCATAATTTGGCAAGGGAAGGAACTCCAGGATGTGGAGAATTTTAACACGAGTGCGTAACTCGGCCCACACCTCGGAGTTCCTTCTCTTGCCCAAATCTGTGCTCTCCTCCGCGTCAGCGGGTCGGGGGACAGCTCATAAAAGTGTCTCTAACTGGAAAATGAGACAAGCCACACTGATAGTAAAGAGAAGAAACAAACAATTCTATAGCTCTGTTATAGCTTTTTCGTTGACGCGGGGAGAGCACAGATTTTGGTCGGGGTGTGACTCCAGGTGTGGCTCGAGTGACGCACCCGTGTTAAAATTGCCTACATCCTGGAGTCCCCTCCTTTGCCCAAATCGGAAGCAAATAAGACACGAATCTGTAATCGAAATGAGGAGAGAAGACTGCATTTACATTCGCTGTATGTAGCTACTCGCCAGGCTTGCCCGCCACGACATGCCATGGTGACCCCTCCAACCCCACCCCCTCCCCCACCCCCCGACCCTATTTGAGGCAAAACGGCCACAATGGCCGCGCTGTGAAGAATGTGCACGATCGCCCAAAATCTCTGCAGGACTCGCCCGATAGATAGATAAGCGCGTAGTTTAAATTTTTCGAAGGAGCTCCCGGAAACTGAGCTAGTTGGGTGTTTTTCCTATTATTTTTCCTGTATGCTGACCTGATTGAGGTTGATTACTTGGTTTGAATGAGTCACCTAGGATGTGCTCGTCACACCCTAGGTGATTCATTGAAATTTACCAGCCCCTCTATTCTGGGGCCGTATGCTATTCTCGCTCGACTCGGGGATGATACCCGGCGTGAAAAAGCCGGGTACCATCCCCGAGTTTCGACGCTCCCCACACCACCTTATGCATATCTCCGGGACGTCCCCCGGGGATGGCTAAGATGGCAGAGTAGGGTAGAGAAGCAGAGGATTCCAACTGGAGTACCGCTATTACGGCTGTGAACTCCTCATAGTTAGTGGATGATTTGAGTATTCAGCACGACAGTATTTACCATGCAATGTTTAGAGAGATGTATTTTCACAGAGGGATCCAGACTGTGTAGAACGCATATAATTTGTTGAACCCAAAGTGGTACAAAATCAGTTCAGCACAAAAGATTACAGCAAAAGTGTGCTCTTCGAAGATTTGCTAAATCGAGTTTTTCCATGAATTGCGTGAAGTGGAAAGTGCTCTTTTTTCCAAAGCGAGTTAGTATTTCATCCACTGAGAAGGCGTTATATATTTCATCCAAATATCTCGTAACCTTTTCATCAAATTTGTAGTTATTTTCTCAAATGTCCCGTCTGTTTAGGAAAAAAAGGCTGATGGACCTAGACTCCCTTATTACCTTAATTCTACTGCAGCTATTTTCTCAACACAATATACTTCCCACCATAGTTGGAGCTCTGCAGGACTGTCATTTCACACCTAGTTTTCGACGTCCCCTTCGGTCAGTAGGAAAGGCAGTAGCCATAATTCTGACAGCGTTTGGCGGAAATGCGTAATATTTCTCTGCAATCCATGCATTCTTGCACAAGTTCTATGAATGTAGAGTAGCACAATGCCCAGCTCACGGGTCAGAGTATTGGTGTGTCAGTGGCTCGCGCGCTTGAAGCAGATGAGTCATAGCGCGGCGCGGTCGCAGCGCAGCAGCCGCCGGTGCCGAATAATGGCGACCGTATACCGGGAAGGTGGGCGGAGACCGCCTCATACCCGGCAGGGGACGATTGCGGAGAGAACCCCAGCTATTGCGCCTCCATTCTTATCATTATCTTTACTCTTCCAACCACTGGAAGAAAGCGGTGGGTTGGTTTAGTTTTTACTTTAGTCAACACTGCGAGGTCGGTTTGCAGGCTGCTGCTAATGTGTTAAATCATGTTATCTTCAGAAGAAATTCTTCTTTCAGAAGAATGGCTATTCAAATAATTAACAACTTTATTTTTGGTCGCGATACGGATTCACGTTGGTTGCAGTGCGCAGCATTTAGTCTATTCTTGTAAGTTTCTATAACAGCCACATTCACTGTCCCATTCGTCTGGATCATATTCTTGAGGAACCAACTCCAAAACGGGAAATCGCTTCCATGTCCTGTGCGACACCATCCTCTTCCTTTGAGTTCTTTCAAAAACTTTATACCACTGAGCTCTCGAGAGAAATTTACCGAAGCGTGATCGTCCCGTTGATCATCGGGTTGCATGAGCGGGGTCCACAACGTCTCACTCATCCCCGTCGCGTGTCAGAGTGCTCCGATAGATCCTCCTCGCCCGAGGGACACGAAGACCCCCTTAGGGCTTTCACGAAGAAGTCCGACCAACGCGTTGGAGGGCGTCCTGTGGCCAGATTCATCAACGACTTACAGCAATTTAGCGGAGAAAATACTACCGAAATCCTGATAGCGCGGCGAAATGTTTCACCATGATGAGCCGCGCTATCAGGGATTTCGGCTGTATTTTCTCTGTTAAATTGTTGTAAGCCTTTGATGAATCCGGCCCCTGGTGTTCTTTGGATATCTCGAAGAATCCAATGGGATGCATCTTTTGTCCTGCAGATGTCAGCAAAACATGCCACTGCTTACCTAATCTTTGACGCGTTAGCCAACGCGACAGCTTGGACCTCTGACTTTCGAACGTCGACGAAGATCGGAACCCGGAAAGCCTTCACTCATGTGCGTGATCTGTGTAACCTCTTCTTAACTTCCTCTCGATTCCACGCCGCACGGCGCCCGCTCATTCAGCTTTCATAGGCCTAGGTACCTGTGTCGCTTTTAGCACAAGAACAGTGCAGTCCAATAAATGGACACTTTGACTCACGTCTTCTTCACGACTTCGATACGTCGGAACGCTCGTCGAACCATCCGCTTCATCCTGCCCATCTCCGACACTACGTGTTGGCCATGTAGACTTCGCATATGTGATACGGAGCACTCAAGGACGTTCATTGAGCGAGAATAGGGCGTCAGAAGCTCGTCGTCCGCTCCTCATGAACATCATCCTGGTAAAAATCAGCTGTAGCTCATCGTTCTCACAAGCTCGATCGATCCATCCTGCGAAATATGGCATGGGGTAGGTGGACGTGGCTACAGAAGAGATCGGAGTAGAGGTTGCGGATGACCTTCTCCATGGTCCTTCTGGAAGAGGTGACGGTTCCGTCAGGACGTCGGAGAGCGGTCATCTTGGTCTTGAAGTTGGCGAAGTTCCGGCGGGCCTTGCGGATGCTCAAACCTGCCTCTGCAGCTTCAACGAACATTTCGCCCTTCTCTCCTTAAAATCCTCCCTTACCGCCGCTATGCATAGCTTTGCAAGCTCGGACGTCAGCTGGTAGTTGCTTGACGTGCTGCCCAACGTTGGCGTATCAGCTCGAGGGTTTCCGGGGGCACACGTTATGCTGTGACACGCCGCTCGCGACTTATCGCCGGCGGCAGGCGTCACAAGCGGCGTGTCACAGCATAACGTGTGCCCCGGAAATCACAGCACAATATACAGGCGTCCGTTCTTTCTCCACAGAGTCTGAAACGGTCCCACTACGAATTCTGTCTGTTGCTCACGCTATCATTCACCCCTGAGCGATTGCATAACATAGGCTCCCGTTTCTTACTACAGCGTTTGACCTCGACGCCATTACGCTCTAGAATAATTTTTAAAGGAGACTAGAGACCATACTACAAATGAAGGTTACAAAAGATGATGAACCTTAAACGTGGTTTAGATTTCAGATCACTGGTAGCAGAACCAAACAGGGTGAAATAAGAGAACCTTACCCTGCATAAAAGTATCTTCAGGTTGCTGTTATGGGCTCTACTGCTAATGGTGTTGTACACACCTATCCTTAGTACGAAACAGTGCAGCAAGGAAGATGTTGTGGTGGACGACTCGGTGCCATCCAGCAAACTCTCCATGCTCATCGAGCAACTAGTGAACAAAAGTGTTGGTTTGGTTAACCTTAATTCTCTTGAGGAGTTCTATACGGTCTGTCATTCTAACAAAAGACGTGGCCAATGAAAAATCAAAATTCCCAATGCAAAAAGCAATGTAATATCCACATTTTTCACTCAGTCGAGCTGCGGTTGAATCTAAAACATTTTATAAAACTAGCTGAAACTACCTCAACTAGGACACCTTAAGTCTGCTGTTGTCTTTGAGGTTTTGCACTACTGTGTAAACTGTTAGGTCGTTGCATAAGAAATGGCCGATTTTGACTTAAAACGTTGACAGATCATAACCTTGCTTGGAAGCAATTTTATTGATTTAAATAGGCATCTTTACACTTAATGAACCTTTTCCAATGCGATAATGGTCTAGAAATTCCATCTTTATAAAAATCAGAATTGCGAGAATTAATAAAACATAAGAAGTCATTTTCGACATCATCTTGGTTGCTGAATTCTTTATCCTTCACATGACGATCTAAACGCTTAAAAAATGGCAATAGGTAAGGAACAAATTTGGTAGAAATGCTGGATGTGGCAGAATTTTGTATCCGTAGGCAACAAAGGCAACCAGTTTCTGGACAACAATTTTTGAAGCGTGCGGACGCGTGTCGCCGTGCAGTAGGATTGCGCCTCTTCGATTGACCAAAGCCGGCTGTTTTCAATCAACTTCTGGTTCATCACTTCAATTTCGGCACAGCACTTTTCCGCTGTGGTAGCTCTCCACTTCTCATACACGTAACGGCTATACCAGCCATAGTCCACCTTACAGTCACCATGGTCTTCTTTGGATGGGGACTTGGTTTCGACATCTCCTTGGGACTCTCATTCTTGTCCAGCCATTGTGCAGAGCAATCATAAAGGATCCGCTTTCCGTCGCATGGCACGATCCTGCCCAAAAAGGTCTTCGATTTCGCAGCCTTAACAAAACACCGGTATTGTGGCGCTTCGGCATCTATCCGTCGGTGAGTACGTACGACTCCGTTTACCCAACTTCTTTACTTTTCCGACCGCATTTAAGTGGCGACTAATAGTGCCGCCGTGAACGCCGAATTACTGTGCTAGCTATCCTGCAGCTTGAGTCCGCTTCCACCATGCCTTTGAGTAGGTCGTCGTTAAGGAGTGACGGCGGCCTTCCTCGGTCTTCATCTTCGAGACCTTCATCTCCAGATCGAAACCTGTCGAGGCAGTGGCGACTTGTGCGTTCCTTAGCGAAATCCTCCCTAAATGCAGCATTGATGTTACGAGCCGTGGCCGCTGCAATGTGTCCACTTCTCCATTCATACAAGTAGAGCACCCAAATATCACATTGATTCATACTGCAAAAACGACGTCAGAAACTCGGCAAGATGCAATTATGTCATAAACGCTATAAATGATAAGAAAGCGGAGATTCTGCACTTTCAGAAACTGTATACAGTGCTTGAAACGAGAATGCTCGAAGCCATAGAAAATCGACAAGAATTTGAGGTAGCAAAATCGGCCATTTCATATGCAACGACCTAGTAGAATCACGTACTTAGTCCACCATAGTTTTGTGTTGAGTTGGTATTTGGTCTAACCTTGATTCTTACCAGGGAAGGGTCTCAGGCGTAGGTCTGAAGGGGAAATGGATAGTACTGCGAAAATCTCCAACCTTCATATAGTAGAAAAACATGTTTCGTTTTTGCTGATTCCTTGAATTAAAAGAGCTACGGGCCCTCGAAGGGGGGGGGGGGTACAGTAGCGCATCGTCAGCACGTGCCCACGTGCATGCGTGGGCGCGCTGTTGTATGGGAAGCAGCGAAATGCTCTGTGGCAAGCGAGTCGGTGGCTCAGCAGGGAGCGGGACTACTTCGCAGATGCTAGGTCAGGTGTTCGAATCCTGTGCTAAGCAGTATTCTTGCATTTTTCATGATCGCCGCCTTTTTTACAAATTTGCTTCCTACACATCTCCTACATATTTATTTCACTCTACATTGTCAAACAAGGATCAGATCGTACTCAATGCGAAGTTTGGACAAGAACGGTTACCATGGTTACCAATCACATTTACCTACTGTAATTTAACATACTCCAGGGTAATACGGGAAACGGATGTCAAATTCGTGATCACCATCCCAAACAGCCCCCTTGGGTGAAGTTTGGGCAAAATCGGTGATTATGATCTCGACAGCCCTAGTCACCCGTACCTGCTGTAACCCATACCTGTTGTAAGGTGATAGTTTAACATTCCCTGAAAAACACAAGACATTGTATAATTCAGGGACTGATAAAAAATGAGTATCAGTCTCTGAATTACACACAGCTCACAGAAACCTTTATTTGACAATTTATAGTGAAAAAATGTGTAGGAGATGTGTAGAAAGTAAGCTGATTTAGACTGCTATGTGGTGCCGATTTTCACAACCTACTTTCACGACTCCTAAAGTCAAGGACAGGTCGAAATTTTTTTGCCTAGACCTCGCCCAGAGGGGTTATTTGAAGTGCTGATCACGAATCTGACATCCGTTTATCAAATTTCGGCCGATTACGGTAGGTTATGGTGGGTACGGGAGAAAGTGCAATACTGTACCCCTAATTTTGAGGGCCCGTGGCCCTTTGGGTTCAAGAACTCGGCAAAAACGAAACATGTTTTTTTACTACATGAAGGGTGGAGATTCTCGCAGTACTATCCATTTCCATCATTCAGACCTACGCCTGAGACCCTTCCCTGGTTAGTTGTAATCGCGTGAATGTTCATAGTACAGATAAGTTAACTAATTAACAAATTTTCCTTTCAAAGTTCACTCTAACCTTTCCACTTCCTAAAACCTTTATTGACCTTAAGGAACTCGACCGTCAACCTTAGATTTGTTTCCCTTACCCGATTATGTGATACAAACTCAACTCAGTCCGTTAACGGATCCTTCCCCTAACCCTCGAATTTCAACATTTAAGAAAAGTTCGTTTGCCTACCCATAACCAAATAGGCGAGGCTGCAAGTAGTGTGAAAAGGGCCACGTTAGAATTGTTCTAGAATGACAGATTTTGTCGTTCCCATATGTAGCTTCAACGTGTCATCTCTTTTGTTTCAGATCGATCCATGCAATGACTTTTATGAATATGTCTGTGGAAATTACATTAAAAAATCTGTTAAAAATATCGCTTCAATTATGGAAGATATGAAAGAACGTTTAAATGATCAACTCAGAGGTAGTGTCCACCAAGCCTTTCAGGAAGACATATCAGAGCCTGGAGAAGGGGTGGTCATAAAAAGACTAAAAAGACTGTGAAGGTACTGGGTGTGATCATACTGAGGATAATAAAATCTTACTTCTTATAGAACTACTAGAATCGAGAGAACCAGTAGGGTCACAAGCAATCGCAGCTTCTCGAACTTTCTATCAAAAATGTGCCGCTGTTGACGACGATCCCTATTACCGCAATATTTCTGGAAGGTTTATTTGGAAGAAGATCAAGGTAAGAATTAATTGCCAAGCAGGGACGCTGGTATCGAGGTCGGCAATGAATACTCTCTAAACCCGAGGCTATGTGTTTGTGTTGCTATTTTTTGTTTCTTTGTCATCTGCGTGGATACCACCACGCTGTAAATAAATAAATAAATAAATAAAAATATGAGATTCGTGAAATAACTTTAGGACTACGGCCATTTTCCGATGGTTGATGGCGACTGCAGCACCTGTACGCCATTCGACTTAACAAATCTACTCACCTACTTCAACCGAAACAGGACAGTTCTACAGTGGATTCTGCCGAGCCTGCGACGAGATGAGCTCAATGCGTCACGATACATTTTGTCGGTAAATGGTTTCTGACAAGATAATAACGCAGCAGAATTTATACCATTTCTACTTTGAATTGGACACTTTTCATTTCAAACCTGAAATATGTAGTGTATTTTGCCTTTTTCTTAAAGGCCTCCACATATTTTTGCGGCGCGGCAACGGGCGGCGGACGGCAAAACTGGGGCGGAGCCTTGAAGTGGTGGTGCTCCTCCCCAATTTTGGCGGTTGTACATCGCAAGTCGTCGTATAGTCGAATGCGTGGCGCACCCCCGAAAACGAATTAACTAACGCTGACTTTTATGTTTTATTATTTTATACGATAGCAACCCGGACTACGATAGATTCCTCTCACCGCCCTCACGAAATCTATACGATAAGCTCCCATATCGATCGCGCGAAGCGACGATTCGATATGGAAGCCTATCATTAGCCTTCGCTCGGGGTGAGCGATGGTATGACATAGGCCTAAAGGATGGTGCTACTCAGTCTCTTTTGGGTCGCGCCACGCATTCTACTTCTACAGATGTCGTGGAGACGATTTTAATGGGTACCTGGCTGTGTCCGGCGGAAGAATAAGTCAGCCCTCTATCCTTCCCAGGCAAGTCTAGTATCAGTTCACCGACCCCGGATGGATGGAAGGCTTGGTCGGCCTGGATGGGAAGTTCGAACCAGGAGCATGGTATCGGATGCACACGATATCGGGCACCTCCTCCTGCTGCGCTACAAGCGATCCTTTAAGGTAGATACGAACTTGAATATCACAAAGCTGGCGTACTTTGAAACGAAGAGTTAAACACTAATTGTCGTCGAAACTATGAGAGGACAAAGAATAAATAAAAGTCAACCTCTGACAATCTCTTTGTGAGATACGCCATGCACTCCGTATTTATGAGGTATTTTGAAAGCATGTTTGGCCTCTATACTGGCTTCCAGGGGAGAAATGTTGCTAACTTAAAGGAAAGAAGAAAAGAACAACCTCTTGTTCTCCTCTATTACCCTGAAAAACAAATATTAAAAAAATCTTTCGTGTTCATCTGTCCTTCAGTAAGACCGCTCAGAATTGTAGCCCTCTAAAGGAGCTTCACGACGTGCATTTGCAATCAGCCAGAAGGTCAGCCTCAAGGGGCGAATATAACAGTCATTAAATGACTTTCAAGTAGATTGAGAAATCGAAAGAAAGAAACAATATCGATTTGTGTGCACAGTACCATACGGATTGAAAACGCGCGAACAGACTGCACGACTGCAGCCACAACAACTAGAGAAAATCTACGAACTATATCGCTAGATTGCTAGAGTACCTCCCGTCAGCTAGGTCGAATTACCACGGTTAAGAAAATAAAATCGTAGCAGAGACTACTTCAGCGGTATAATGTTTTCCAAAAAAGACAGTGTGCCATAAGCAATGAAATACCGACCATTACGAGATACCGGCGCTGTAGAGAGATGATATCAAGGAGACATCGTCAACTCACTAACCTCTTTGATATGCGCCAAGCATTCATCTTCTACCGAATATACGTTTCGACCACGTAGAGCAGCCAGTCTGTGGAGCATACGTGGAGAAGAAATAATAGAATAGCTCCTTATCGGCAACAACGATCTTCATCAATCGAATGTCAAAGCGTTCATTGCTTACAATCGAGTCTTGGAAACGTTCGAAGATTATGATTCCGAAACCACTCGTGGTCCTGGGACTTCCACATAGAACGGCCTTGAAGCCTCGTCCTGTGTCTCCTGACTTGCAGCAGGACCATCTCGTCTCCTGCTTCGCACAGAACTCTTCTTCGCTCCAGTGCTTCTGCCAACTCGCACGAGCGACCCGTCAACGTACCACATTCAGCGTTGCTACGCGGGCACTGCTGAAGGCCGGCCTGTCACAAGGACCTATTGCACTCGACTGTCCGTGGTTAGCTTAGCCCATAAAACGAGCAGTTTCCAGTGGCACCACGTGGAGGAACGGAAATCGCCACCATGAGTGATAGCCTTAATTTCTAAAAAAAATCTGACCGAAAACTTATTTGCAGGAGGTCAATAAGGAGACTGACCAGGAAACTATCTCAACGGTAGGTCGGAATGGCCAATGTGTTGTATATGGGCAGAATCGACTCTCTTTGGGAAACAAGAAAATGTAAGTATCTCGACCCCAATACAACTCTGTGCAGAGTTAGGGACGGCAGAAGTTGGGCCGTTGAAGCCGTTAGCCCTATGCCTGCACGCGGAGGGAGAGCTCAAGCTGGCTGGAAACAGTGATCACGGGGATTACTCCGCCCCTCTACGCACTCTGCCACCATCGCTCGCTCGTCATCGCTGTTTCCAGCCAAGTTGAGCCCGCCCTCCACCTCCAGGCATAGGACTAACGCAGCCAACGGCCAAATTCCGTCGTCCCTAACTCTATGCAGAGTTGTATTGGGGTCGAGATATTTGCGTTTTGTTGCTTCCCAGAGAGAGGCGATGCTGCACATATACAACATATAGGCCGTTCTGACCTACCGTTGAGATACTTTCCTGGTGAGTACAATGGACCTTCACAGGCGGAAGTCTACTGGCATTCGACACCAAGGGGGTCGCGTGAGGTCGCCACACTGGTAGAGAGGCGGTCACCCAATCGTGGATCAGACCGCACTCCGGACAAACACAGAACCCATAAAATGGTTGAAGTAATGGAAACGCTTAGAAACTACATTATTCGACTCAGAATTCAAAAAATTGTGCGGTGGAGCATTTTTTCTCCTTGTATGAAGTTTTGTCCGCTTTTTACATGTGATGCAATCCAAAACCAAGCCAGGGATGCCACAGGTGGATGGTGACATAGCACTACCGTGAGTCTCTCATTTTGCGGCCCATCGACCTGAAGGCGAGGCTTCTATCGCCATCTTGATTTGGCAAAAAACACATTTCGCATCAACCATTGACCCTGAAGCTGGTTTGGGCAGCTGATAGTTTCTAAACGCTCTACTGCGATTGCTTTATCTATGCTATATTGCGTATTATACCTAGCTCTATTGAATACTGAACTTTGAGTTCTCCGAGCCGAGATCAAGTGGGAGCCCATGAAATCGGACGATTTCGAAAAGTCTGGTGGCCTAGAGGAAAGTTTTACAAAAAAGGGGATCGGATCAAAATAATCATAATTTTTTATCAGTTATGAAAAGTGCACCGTGCAGAGCGTACCATAGGTAGAAGGCGAGAAGTTTACTTAAATAGTGATTACTCTGACCCGCTAGTTAGATATCCTCTGTGGCAACAATTATCTCGTGCGACGAAGAGAGGCCGCTGCCTCAGTTTTGGTTCACGTAACGCTGATGGAGAGCGCATCCTTGAGTACGCGGAGTCGCACGACCTCACCATCGTAAACACCGGATTCCGAAAACGTGAACCCCACCTTATTTCATTTTACAACGGGAATCCTAAAACGCAGATGGACTTTGTCCTTGTGCGAAATCGTGACCAAGGACTTGTCACGGACGCGAAGGTCGTGCCCTATGAGACGGTCGCCACATAACACCGCCCACTGATCTGCACTACCACCGAAGATCACACCACCGATGTTTAGGCAGGTCGAACGGAGCGGTAGCGGTCCGTTAAGGATCAAGTGGTGGCGACTGAAAGAAAAGCCAGCAGTGTGACTTCGCGCATTCGTTGCCGACGGTCACGACTGTCGACGAAACATGGCAAAATGCCACCGACGCTATTCTCAGTGCTGCGCGTTCCAAACTCGGCATAATGAAACCGGAACGGTGTAAGGTCAATAAGCAGACATGACTGTGGACTAATAAAGTTAAGGAAAAAGTCCGAGAGAGGAAGAGATTATACCACACATTTCTCGGCGATAAGGCAGCCGAAAAATGGCGTCTCTATCTGTATCTTAGGCAGAACGCGAGAAGTTCTCTTAAAAAGTTATTACTCTGACCAGCTAGTTAGACTTTACCTTTGGTAGCAATTAACTCCTGCGACGAAGGGAGGCCGCCGCTGCCGAGACTATAAAGGTCACCGACTTTTTTAAGAAGCGCTGTATGCTTCCTACATCATTGGATGATCATCCAGTGTGGACTCGGATGACTGCATTTATTTTCTGGTCAAGGTACTTTGAATAATGTTTTGGAAAAGTGGCGAAAACGGCGGTTTTTTCCGCCTATTTCGCCCAGAAACCAAAAGACAGGAGTATTGAACATATACGTGTAAACACTCTGATCTTTTCAAAGATTTTTGCCACACAATTGACGGTTTTGATTCAATTATATTTTTAAAAGGTTGTAGCCTGACCGGTATAAGATATGAAATAAGCAGAATTAACCTCCAAAAAGGTCTTAAACCACCCGAAAGAGAAAAGAGCTTAATTTTGTATAATAAAATTTTATGGTTTGAATCTCAGAGACGCTGCACCAGAATTCCCGAAACTTCTGAAATGTATTAGTACGGAAAGGCATTATTTTGAACATATTTACCTGAAATGACGAAAAATGTCCAACATCTCATGACATCTAATTTCCTTCTACTTCGCCATCTGATTATAGTGGCAGTTTTTAGTTCACGCGGAATTCAGACGAAAAATTTGGGTTTGCGCAAGCACTACAGAGTTTAGTGCGCCAGAGAAGATCACGAGAGCTGAAGCCGTTCCTCAACTTCTACAAAACAGTGGTAGGAGCATGCGTGATATTTTAGTGGTTGTAGTTTTTTTCTAAAAATTATAAAGGAAGACGTTATGAAATTGAAATGCAGATGCAGTTGATGTTCATAAGCTTACTACATATACAGTAGTCAGCCTCACAGGCAACATGCTTTCGTGCCCCCGTACTAGAGTATCGCTGAATGTAGTCCCAAACGCAAGGCCCTTCTGTGGCAGATCTGTCCGAAGTACATTACGATAATCTTGGCCCTGCTTGCGAAGCAGGTTCTACTAGCTTGAGATCCTGCTGCCCTAGAAGCGTACTAGGATTGCTTTGCTACGAATATGAGCTCTCTGTGGGCACTGCACCCCTGTGCTACGGGTCCGGACGTCAGGTACTCCACACTTAGTTAGATACCTCGCCCTCTGGTAGCCCCGCCCGCCGGACGAGTTGCCATGGGCCGGTGCTGCCACCGGCCGTCAGCTGTTATATTGCCTGCGTTCTATAGGAACCCCTTTTGCCTTTTCATATTCCCATCTCCGTTTCCCATCTACACCACCCATCTTGTTATTTCATGGATGTTAGCTTGTACTTCTGGCTACAAGTGCCCTTCTTGAAAAGCAAGATGGTGCGGTACCTTCAAGTGGATGTCCCGACAAAACTGCGGCTTACAAACCTGCCGGTAGGTTGACTTGCTCCCTTTGATGCAAGGTGACAATTATTTTGCACTGGCTGTCATACTTTTGCCAGGTTTTCTTGTAATCCACAATATTATCACCTTGCACCTTTAATTTCCTACTTAAAAGTAGGACTATGTTAGTATAAACCCTTAGATATGGATTAGTATAGACCTTTAGACCTTAGACTAGTATTGTGGCGTTTTATCTTCAAGTTGTGTTGACGAGTTTCATTGCTTTTCTTTTACTATTCTCATTTCTTGTTTCCTGAACTCTGAATATGACTAACATTTATGACAGAACGATGTCTCGACCCACAACTCTAAATCGAAACAAATTGAAGCACCATTTTTTGAACGCATCACATTTGTCATCACTTTCACTGGCACCGCTCACAACATTACTTCCAATCAGTCATTGCTGATTTTTACACACATTCGAAGATGGCACTAGCAGCATGCCACCTTCGAATGAAGACCTCTATTCTCCTTTTCCTCTTGCACCGTGTAAACTTGTCCGACCTCATGTGCTCGCTCCGCGCTTCCGCTCTGTCGAGGTATCTAAAGTAACACACCCTTGCGCTACTCACCCTCGCAGGGCTGCGTCTTCCTTTGGTTTCATTAGTATTTGCGATCTATAAGAAGATGTTGGATCCAACCAATTTCTTCTTGAACCCTTCAAGAGACGCAGCGTATATTATATTGATTTACCAGTCTAACATACACTGCGTCAGCGACACCGAGCACGGCTGTGTTGCGCGGTTGCTACGCACTGTCGCCGACAGCGTCGCCGACGGACCACGGACCACGGGTGTATAACATCTGCCTAAGGCTAGGAGAGCTCGCGCATAGGGCGCATGCCAACGATACAGAATCACTGCTTTAAAAGATCACGGTAACCTCTTCCCAGCTTTCATGCTGGGATAAACCCTTTACCGCCTATGACATCGTATCGCGGTACTTGCTGTCCGGAGCGTGAATGGGATTGCCGCCAAAAGGCGAGTGAAGACGACATAGACGCAATCTAAAAGACTAAGGTCGACGAGGATACGTCGGGCCACGGCAAGGGCAAAGGGCGTGTTCATAGTCAGTCCCACAATGTCGACTATGAGCGTCGGTTGTGCGGATGCACAGATAGATAAGCCCGTAGAGATCCTGCGGCTTTTAAAAGTCGGCAGATTTTACTACAGACATCGTGGAATTGGATCATTGAGTCAAACTTGCTTCACCTCTCGTTGCTGGGAGAGATGGAAAATGCTCAGCTAGGAACCATTGCAGTGCTAGTTATATCCTTGAACGAGATGAGAATTTGTCCGCCATGTTCCGTTCCACCTAATTATTACAGTTCACTCAACACCTAACAATCTTTTCGATGCAGGTACTTCTTCTCATGGAAGACAAGCTTGGAATATCTCCGCATCTGGATGCAAGTACAACCAACAAGCTTAACAACGACTTGAAGGAATTGCTCGTATTCGAACGAGGCATCTATAGAGTGGCGCTTCCAGTCGACGGCGAAGGCAATGACAAGTCTCCGCCTGAAAAACGCTTCCCTTTAAGCAAAGTCGACCGAGCGCTAAAAGCGGTAAGGAATTTTTGAGTCAACAAGACAGTCAGTCATGAAATAAAATCATGCTTTGCAAGGAAACTTTTACTTTGCTCCTACGACGAGCAAAATCATCAGTAGGCAACGAAGTACTATTCAAACTGATGAACTCATGAACAAAACATTTCAGTGACTTATTATTTTTAAACGAATTACTCCCTTAGGTGAACTGGACCAGGTATTTACTAACAGTGGCGCCAGGGGATGTTCACGGCTACATCATCGACGACCCTGTCGTGGAAGTGCTGGATATGAAGTTTCTCAAGACGTAGGCTGTCCCAGAGTTTTTGTCCCAGAGTTACTCCAAGAACGTCCGTTAACTAAATATGTTCAGCATCGATAGCATACTTAGTGATACTCCAAGTCGCGTGCTTATCAACTATGTTGTGCTTCGCTACGTTATCTCATGGTCGGAAGCTTTAGACAGCAGGTATCGAACTGCATTAAAGGTGAGGATAGTCCCTGTTTTGTTTTAGACTGTCCAATATGTTTTTTTCAATATGTTTAATTTGAACGTGGCGGGAACCAACGCATAAAAGGCCGCTGAGGATGGTGCTGCAGTTACGTATTCGTTCGCAGCATCGGACCAGCTCTTCTCCCATAAAAGCCAATGGCACCTGAATAACTTCAGTTTGTCTTAGGAATATAGTGTATTCTCTGTATATTCTCCTGATAACACCTCAGGGATTATACTGTGTGTCCTATATAATACACCGTATTTTTATAACGAAGAAGAAATTTGTGGAGGTCGTACACCTAATAACACCGCGTTCCTTCCTTTCCAGCGGGGCAGGTTGACCAAAAGGTATGCCCTGTGTAAACGAGGTACCCTGCTGGTGAAGTTTACCCTCCAGGCTCTGAATGTTGGTACAAATCCCACAAGGATCAAAACTCCCAACATAACCTGCTAACTAATAATGCTTAGAAGACTTTCCGTTCAGTTCTATCATATATTACATATTTATTTATTTTATAAATGAGGTCTGTCTCTTTGTGTCTTTCTAACTATAAACCGCTGAATGCCTTCATAACTCTATCGCTCTTATCGAACCGCTCTCATGAACAACCGTTTGAAGTGGACAATAAACATAGGATAGCAGATGGACGAGCTTCACAAACGTTGGCAGTATCGATCGATTTTATCGATTTCGTCCAAGACTTCATCTACTAGAAATAGGGCGTGTGGTAACGTAGTCGGAGGAGATCCCAGCTATTGCTTGCAGTCGATCCAACGTTATTGGTTCGGATTCCCTGTACAGGTGAACTAGATCAAAACTTTCGGGTTCGTGAATTGGCATCAGGACAAAACACTGGAAGTCATTGTGTGTGTCAAATACGTATTGAAATTGCCAGAATCGCGTAAAGGTAGAACGTGGCGCATCCCGCAAGTGACTAGATACTGCCGGCCTTTAGTATTACCTAGAAATGATGGACCAAAGTCATCGTTTCGCGCGAATATATTGGCATCTCGGCAGGTCTTAGATAAGCAAACGATATCGACTAGCCAATCAATACCGTTCAATATTTTTGAGTCAGAGGGCGATGCTCTAACCGTTGGGTCGACTAATGGGTGCCTGCTTCATATCTGAATAAGGTTTACCCGTCCGAAAGCATATTTGCTGTATTTATAGGTCAAGGGGGTTTTTTATCGTGTAGAAAAAATACGGAAGCGCAATACTATGATAATTATATGATAATTATAAGTACTCCGTGCCTCTAGTCGGCTTCAAATCTTTTTCGTTAACACAGGAAGTGTTCAAGTTCTAATTCTTAAAGAATTTTCAACACACAATAAAGTATTACTGTCTGCTCGTAAATCTATTAAATATAAATATTATTAGAAAATGTGGCAAAAAACATTAGGACTTAAGCAGGAAGAGGCAGACTACATTATGTGAATCAGTTTTCTATCATAGACTTCCGCCATTACAAGACGTTCGGTAGAACGCATCAAATTGGCACCGTCAAACTTAGTGTAGATTGTGCAATTACGGACAAGCGCCTTATTCGACGCCTCACCTTCAGCAAACATGCTTAGGAGTATTAAATGAAGCTGAGGATTGGTTTGCTGTTGTAGGGATGAGAGAGATAGGTAAACTACTGTCCAAGCTAGGGTTGGGATGTGGTACTTCCAAGCTGCTCGTGTGGAAACTACTTTCGTCGCTCAGGTGAAGTCCGCAGCTGAGTTCTGCGCTCGAAGAGCCAGGCTAGGGAAGGGACTCCAGGTTGGGTCCAAGATGCTCGTGTGGAAACTACTTTTGCCGCTTAGGGGGAGTCCGCAGCTGGAGGGAAGGGACTCCAGTATGTGGGGCAAAAACGCCGCAAAGCAGGATGACCAAACCCCCAAGCGCACCCGTACAAAGCAACCCGTCTACCCACTGCACCACGATCCGCTTGCCAGTCGCGTCATCACTAGCGCATAAGAGACGTCGACGCGAGCCACAACGCGTCGGCAACAGGCGCACGCTACAGTATCCCGCAAACCTGCGCATCAACCCGCACGCGCCAATTTGATGCGTTCTACCGAAGCGTCTTGTTCCGCCATTTGGTAGCAGGCCTTCGACTATGTGACCAGTGAAAAAATCCATGGTATCTGTGATGGAAAACAAAAACAGACAGACTATTTTCGAGTCTTAGAAAGACAATTTTCAGGATCTTCTGCGAGCTATCAATTCCGAACAAGAGCTCGCAGAAAGGAAACAATATTGTCTTTCAACAGTAACGGATGTCTTTGACGAGCCAGTGACTGCGTTATATGAGCGCGCAAGGAATTCAAATGTTGGTTTCGAAATTGGAGTGACTCTTCTTGACAAAAGATTATTGAACTGTAAATACTCGGTTTCGAAATTATCTTCGACAGGATTTCGCTACTAATCTTAAACCCTCTTTAAATATATTCTCACCAAAGCAGCGATGATTCAATTAAACAAGCATATTTCAGGAGATGAAGAGAGCTGTCAGCGAAATTGTTGATGACGTGCGTAGTGTGTTGAAAACATCAGTTGTCGATAACAAGCGGATGACTGAGAACCTTAAAAAGGCACAAAAACTCATTTTTCCTTTTTTCGTTTCAGTGTCGTTTCTAAGGAACGAAAACTTATATTTAACGAGCTTACTGTAAGATATTAGGTTAGTGCGAATACGGCTCCCGTTTTCGCCGTTGCTATGCACCAGCACGGTGATTTAGGATTCCTCGCAAGGATGGTATAAAGGCTCGAAATAGAAAAACTCGATTTGCTTCAGAGTTCAAATTCAGTCATAGTGCAGCGGGAGCAGCTCCAAATGTCATCAACGAATAGTGTGCGGACACGACATCTAAGCATACCACGTATAGATGGTTCGAGAGATTCCGAGCTGTGAGTTGAAGGCAGTGGAAGATGCCAACCAAAGAACGTCCACATGAGAAATTGCTGAAGAGCTAGAGGTTGACCACGCAGCCATAGGTCGGCATTTGAATAAATTTAGAAATGCAAAAAACTCGATGAATGGGTGCCGCACGAGTTGACTGAATACCAGCAATCTCGACGTCTCGTGGTCTCTTTTTAGCAGCAAGAGGCGGTCCTTTTCCGGAACGTGGCAAAAATGCATGCTCTACAACAATCGACGACGTTGCAGATCAATATGGACCATTATGAAGATCCGAAGCATTTCTCCAGGTCGGCACTGCACCAAAGAAAGGTCATGGTGACTGTTTGGTGGTCAGCAGTCGGTTGACCCACCACAGCTTTCTGGTCCGGTCCAAACCATCACGGCGAAAAGCACTTTGAGGGACTCGGCAAAATGCACCATAATTGTATCATTCGCAACAGAAAAAATGTTATCCTGCTCCACGACAACGCCTATCGCATGATTCCCAGATGACAAAAAAACTGATTGAGTTAGGATAAGACACTCTCGGTCGTCCTCCATACTCGCCAGACCTTTCTTCTACACACCAAGACTTTTCAAACATCTCGACATTTTCCTGCGCGGGACCAACACGATAGAAAAAAGGCATTCAACGATTTCGTCAACTTCAGAACTATAGGTTTTTATGCTTCTGAAATATCTAAACTGGTTTGTCGTTGGCAGATATGGTAATTTTTGGTGTTATCGTGATTGAAAAGTTTTCCTTTGGGGAGAATTATAGTATTGCAAAGCAGTTGCTTTAAATTTTTGCATTATTTTAATAATGGGTAGAAATAGTAATATTTAATAGTAGGAAAGGATTAGTTTTGTTCACTTGATTTCCTGCTATTTAATTAATTTAGTAGTGCAAAAGGTGAAACAATTTAGGAGTTAGCCAAAAAAGTCGACTTTATGCAAAGAGAAGTGGCATTCCATGAGGAGTTCACGAATACTTATCTGGACAATAAATTCCGAGGGGTATGGCGACTTTAAACGACATGTATTCTAGTGTTTTATTGATTCGAAGGCCCTGTTGTTTGAAAAGTTTGTGCACGAGTATTGAAGTAGGAGAAATACATGATCCCGCTTGCACTTTTATCAATTCGGGTTCGGGTTGCGCCTATGCTAATCGAGGCTTTCAAAACTACATAGTCGACAACCTTGTACGGGATATATGAAACCCGATTTGCTCATCAGCTTTCCACTATCTCATTTTATAAATATTTACTTACTGTTATACACTTAATAGGAAGGTCAATGAACTTCCCGCAAAGTTTTAAGAGACCTACTGAGGTTTCAGGAGGACGTCTAAAGACGTCCGCACACTGCGGTAGGCGGCAGAGGCGCTGTACTCTTTCTAGTCGGGACCTACTGATGAAATTCGCTTTCCCGCCTTCTGTCTGCGCTCTAGCCTCCCGCAATGGTGTGAATCATTCTTGCTGCCACCCAACATCTTGTCACCAAAAAGTGCGGATGCGGCGCGTCACCGCTAGATGCCGTTTGCCACCGGCAAGCTCTGCGTCCCTGCCCTAGGGCTAACGATAGGGCCGCCGGTCTGCCGCAAAGATCTTAAGGTCTTAAGAAACGTGGGTACTAAGCAGGCTGGTGCCCGACCTGTCGTGCCATCCGCGTCAGCGGAGGATAACAGGAGCAAAAGAACAGCAAAGAACAACTTTGAATTGAACACAATCAGAACAGCTATAGAAGTTAACACAATCTCACAGCATGTATACTGATTCATTTAGGAAGTGCATCTCACCTGCGAATGCGGAGTGGGAAAAGGAATTATTCCTGAACAAAATTTTTAATAGCCCACAGGATAGCTTCGAAAAGGTCTCTACTGCCAATCTGTAAGAATGTAGTCATCCATGACAACCAGCACGAAGCTAAGCCACTGCTACGCTTATCTCTTGCCTCCATATAAATTCGGCCAAGTATGAGTTCAGTTCATGCCGCTGTGATACCGTTTGTTTCGCCATTTCAAGCTCCCCCAAATTTTCTCAATTGTCTGGGTGAGCCCACCCGTGGAAGGGTCGACAAAATTGAAACGGTAATTCACCGCAAAATGCTAGGATTCAGCTGTTTCCAATTCCGTTGTTTTACACCCTTCCCAGCAGTCGGAATATATGGTCGATCCCTCCTCAACGTTTTCCTTAATGACATTGAGGGTCCACCCCACTTCGATCGAGGACCGTTCTTAAAAAGCACTGCTTCGTCCCACGAAAAATGTCGCTGACAATCCACTGAGGCGGTAACACTCTGCCTACATTATCTTTACGCTTAGAAAACAGAGTTTCGTCGACTTCTACGATTTTACCATCATCTCCGATTCTTCTGGACGGACGTCCATCAAGTTCCTTGGCAATAGCGCCTCTAATGCACTTGTTCCAATCCGCGACCGTCCAATGGTTTATTCAAAGTTGTTGCTCACACCATTTCGCAGTTGTTAGTTCAGTGTCCAGTTATAAAGAAAGCGGAGGGATTTCACGAGTGGAAGGCGAGAACGCTGAAAACAAGTACCGTTCCTTGTGGAGATCCGCCTGCTAGTACAAACCTTCCCTGGGCATCGCCAAAAATTC
>OX377202.1:94241486-94415747 GCA_947396885.1 Heligmosomoides polygyrus polygyrus
GAAGGAGCTCCCGGAAACTGAGCTAGTTGGGTGTTTTCCCTATTATTTTTCCTGTATACTGACCTGACTGAGGTTGATTATTTGGTTTGAGTGAGTCACCTAGGATGTGCTCAGTCACACCCTAGGTGATTCATTGAAATTTACCAGCCCCTCTATTCTATTACGCCTCCATTCTTATCATTATCTTTACTCTTCCAACCACTGGAAGAAAGCGGTGGGTTGGTTTAGTTTTTACTTTAGTCAACACTGCGAGGTCGGTTTGCAGGCTGCTGCTAATGTGTCAAATCATGTTATCTTCAGAAGAAATTCTTCTTTCAGAAGAATGGCTATTCAAATAATTAACAACTTTATTTTTGGTCGCGATACGGATTCACGTTGGTTGCAGTGCGCAGTATTTAGTCTATTCTTGTAAGTTTCTATAACAGCCGCATTCACCGTCCCATTCGTCTGGATCATATTCTTGAGGAACCAACTCCAAAACGGGAAATCGCTGCCATGTCCTGTGCGACACCATTCCCTTACTTTGAATTTTTTCAAAAACTTTATACCGTTGAGCTCTCGAGAGAAATTTAGCGAAACGTGATCGTCCCGTTGATCATCGGGTTGCTTGAGCGGGCGCCACAACGTCTCACTCATCCCCGTCGCGTGTCAGAGTGCTCCGATAGATCCTCCTCGCCCGAGGGACACGAAGACCCCCTTAGGGCTTTCACGAAGAAGTCCGACCAACGCGTTGGAGGGCGTCTGGGTCCAGATTCATCAACGGCTTACAGCAATTTAGCGGAGAAAATACAACCGAAATCCTGATAGCGCGGCGAAATGTTTCACCATATCGCTTGATGAGCCGCGCTATCAGGGATTTCGGCTGTATTTTCTCTGTTAAATTGTTGTAAGCCTTTGATGAATCCGGCCCCTGGTGTTCTTTGGACATCTCGAAGAATCCAATGGGATGCATCTTTTGTCCTGCAGATGTCAGCAAAACATGTCACTGCTTACCTAATCTTTGACGCGTTAGCCAACGCGACAGCTTGGACCTCTGACTTTCGAACGTTGACGAAGATCGGAACCCGGAAAGCCTTCACTCATGTGCGTGATCTGTGTAACCTCTTCTTAACTTCCTCTCGATTCCACGCCGCACGGCGCCCGCTCATTCAGCTTTCATAGGCCTAGGTATCTGTGTCGCTTTTAGCACAAGAACAGTGCAGTCCAATAAATGGGCACTTTGACTCACGTCTTCTTCACGACTTCGATACGTCGGAACGCTCGTCGAACCATCCGCTTCATCCTGCCCATCTCCGACACTACGTCGTTGGCCATGTAGACTTCGCATATGTGATACGGAGCACTCAAGGACGTTCATTGAGTGAGAATAGGGCGTCAGAAGCTCATCCGCTCCTCATGAACATCATCCTTGTAAAAATCAGCTGTAGCTCATCGTTCTCACAAGCTCGATCGAAGTACTGCCAGTAGGCAGATCGGGCGATAGTTGCCTATGTTGTGCATGTCTCCCTTCTTGTACAGCAAGACGGCCCTGCTGGTCCTCCACTGAGATGGAACCTTGCACTCCGACAGGTAGCGCGAGAAGAGCCGCGCCAGGGTGTTGATGAGCGCTGGCGGGAGGTTCTTCAGGTGTTCGAATCTGATCCTGTCGGAACCGCGTGCTGTACGATTCTTCACTGACGAGACGGCGTATCGGATATCGGAAGGGAGAACAGAGGGGACGACGCATCCATCCTGCGGAATATGGCATGGGGGTAGGTGAACGTGGCTACCGAAGAGATCGGAGTAGAGGTTGCGGATGACCTTCTCCATTGTCCTTTTGGAAGGGGTGACGATTCCATGAGGGCGTCGGAGGAGAGTCACCTTGGTCTTGAAGTAGGTAAAATTCTGGCGGGCATTGCAGAAGCTCAACTCTACCTCTGCAGCTTCAACTAACATTTCGCCCTTCTCTCCTTAAAATCCTCCCTTACCGCCGCTATGCATAGCTTTGCAAGCTCGGACATCAGCTAGTAGTTGCTTGACGTGCTGCCCGACGTTGGCGTATCAGCTCGAGGGTTTCCGGGGGCACACGTTATGTTGTGACACGCCGTTCGCGACGTATCGCCGGCGGCAGATCGCACAATAGGCACGCGTCCGTTCTTTCTCCACGGAGTCTGAAACGGTCCCACCACGAATCGTGTCTGTTGCTCACGCTATCATTCACCCCTGAGCGATTGCATAACATAGGCTCCCGTTTCTTACTACAGCGTTTGACCTCGACGCCATTACGCTCTAGAATAATTTTCAAAGGAGACTAGGGACCATACTACAAATGAAGGTTGCAAAAGATGATGAACCTTAAACGTGGTTTGGATTTCAGATCACTGGTAGCAGAACCAAGCAGGGTGAAATAAGAGAACCTTACCCTGCATAAAAATATCTTCAGGTTGCTGTTATGGGCTCTACTGCTAATGGTGTTGTACACACCTATCCTTAGTACGAAACAGTGCAGCAAGGAAGATGTTGTGGTGGACGACTCGGTGCCATCCAGCAAACTCTCCATGCTCATCGAGCAACTAGTGAACAAAAGTGTTGGTTTGGCGAACTTTAATTCTCGTGAAGAGTTCTATACGGTCTATCACTCTAAATAACAAAAGACGTGGCCAATGGAAAATCAAAATTCCCAAAGCAACAAACAATATAAGATCCACATTTTTCACTCAGTCGAGCAGCGGTTGAATCTAACCAGGAGCCTATCTCAACGGTAGGTCGGAACGGCCGAAGTGTTGTATATGGGCAGAATCCCCTCTCTCTGGGAAACAACAAAATGCAAGTATCTCGACGCCAATACAACTCTGCGCAGAGTTGGGGACGGCGGAATTTGGGTCGTGGCAGCGTTAGCCCTATGCTTGCAGGCAGAGGGAGAGCTCAAGTTGGCTGGAAACAGCGATGACGAGCAAGCGGTGGTGGCGCAGTGGGTACAGGGGCGGCGTAATCCCCATGATCGCTGCTTCCAGCCAACCTGGACTCGCCCTCCACGTGGAAGAATAGGGGTAACGCCGTCAACGGCCCAACTTCTGTCGTCCCTAACTCTGCGCAGAGTTGATTGGGTCGAGATACTTGCATTTTGTTGTTTCCCAGAGGGAGTCAATTCTTCCCATATACAACACTTGAGCCGTTCGTACCTACCGTTGAGATAGTCTCCTGGTAAGACATTTCATAGAACTAACTGACAGCTATCTCCAGGACACCTTAAGTCTGCTGTTGTCTCTGAGGTTTAGCGCTGCTGTGTACACTTTTAGGTTGTAGCACAAGAAATGGCCGATTTTGACTCAAAACGTTGACAGATCATAACCCTGCTTGGAAGCAATTTTATTAATTGAAATAATCACCATCACAATTAACGCACCTTTTCCAAAGCAGTGGTCTAGGAATTCCATCTTTGAAAAAATCAGAACTGCAAGAATAAAACATAAGCAGTCATTTTCGACATCATCTTGGTTGCTGAATTTTTTATCCTTCACATGGCGATGTAAGCGCTTAAAAAATGATAATCGGTGAAGGAAAAATTTGGTGAATATGCTGGATGTGGCAGAGTTTTGTATCCGAGTGTTTCTGTACAACAACTTTTGAGACGTGCGGACGCGCGTCGTCATGCAACAGGATTGCGCGTTATCGATTGACCAAAGCCGGCTGTTTTCAATTTACTTCAGGTACAATTTTGGCACAGCACTTCTGCGCTGTGGTAGCTCTCCACTCTTCAAGAACTTGTAATAGACTATATCAGCCACTGTCCACCTTACAGTCTCCATGGTCTTCCTTGGATGGGGACTTGGTTTCGACATCTCCTTGGGACTCTCATTCTTGTCCAGTCATTGTGCAGAGCAACGACGATTGTCATAAAGGATCCGCTTTAGGTCGCATGGCACGATCCTGCCCAAAAAGGCTTTCTTAGATTTCGCAGCCTTAACAAAACACCGGTAACACCGGTAGCACAGCATCTATCCGTCGTTGAGTACGTGCGGGATCCGTTTATCCAATTTCTTTACTTTTCTGACAGCATTCAAGTGGCTACTGGTAGTGGTGCCGTGAATGTCGAATTACTATGCTAGCCCTGCCACAGATTGGCGCGGATCCGCTTCCACCATGGCTTTGAGTTGGTCGTCGTTAAGGAGTGATGACGGCCTACCTCGGTCGTCATCTTCGAGACCTTCATCTCCAGATCGAAACCTGTCGAGGCAGTGGTGATTTGTGCGTTCCTTACCGAAATCCTCCCCAAATGTAGCGCTGATGTTACGAGCCGTGGCCGCTGCAATGTCTCCACTTCTCCATTCATACAAGTAGAGCACCCAAATATCACATTGATTCTTACTGAAAAATGACGTCAGAAACTCGGTAAGATGCAATTATGTCATAAACACTATAAACAGTAGGAAAGCGGAAATTCTTCACTTTCAAAAACTGTACACAGTGTTTGAAACGGAAACACTCGAAGCCATAAAAAATCGACAAGAATTTGAGATAGCAGAATCGGCCATTTCATATGCAACGACCTAATAGAATCACGTGCTTAGCCTACCACAGTTCTGTGCAGTGTTGGTATTTGGTCTAATTTTGATTCTTAGTTGTAATCGCGTAACTGTTCAAAGTACAGAATAAGCTAACTAATTAACAAATTTCCTTTCAAGTTCGCTCCAACCTTTCCACTTCCTAATACCTTTTTTGACCTTAAGGAACTCGACCGTCAACCTTAGATTTGTTTCCCTTACCCGATTATGTGATACAAACTTAATTCAGTTCGTTAACGGATCCTTCCCCCTAGCCCTCGAATTACAACATTTGAGAAAAGTTCGCTACTCTGCTCATAACCAAATAGGCGAGGCTGCAAGTGAAAAGGACCACGTTAGGATTTTTCTAGAATGACACATTTTGTTGTTCTCATATGTAGCTTCAACGTTTCATCTCTTTTGTTTCAGATCGATCCATGCAATGACTTTTATGAATATGTCTGTGGAAATTACATTAAAAAATCTGTTAAAAATATCGCTTCAGTTATGGAAGATATGAAAGAACGTTTAAATGATCAACTCAGAGGTAGTGTCCACCAAGCCTTTCAGGAAGACATATCAGAGCCTGGAGAAGGGGTGGTCATAAAAAGACTAAAAAGACTGTGAAGGTACTGCGTGTGATCATACTGAGGATAATAAAATCTTACTTCTTATAGAACTACTAGAATCGAGAGAACCAGTAGGGTCACAAGCAATCGCAGCTTCTCGAACTTTCTATCAAAAATGTGCCGCTGTTGACGACGATCCCTATTACCGCAATATTTCTGGAAGGTTTATTTGGAAGAAGATCAAGGTAAGAATTAATTGCCAAGCAGGGACGCTGGTATCGAGGTCGGCAATGAATACTCTCTAAACCCGAGGCTATGTGTTTGTGTTGCTATTTTTTGTTTCTTTGTCATCTGCGTGGATACCACCACGCTTTGAATAAATGAATAAATAAAAATATGAGATTCGTGAAATAACTTTAGGACTACGGCCATTTTCCGATGGTTGATGGCGACTGCAGCACCTGTACGCCATTCGACTTAACAAATCTACTCACCTACTTCAACCGAAATAGGACAGTTCTACAGTGGATTCTGCCGAGCTTGCGACGAGATGAGCTCAATGCATCACGATACATTTTGTCGGTAAATGGTTTCTGACAAGATAATAACGCAGGAAGATTTATACCATTTCTACTTTGAATTTGACACATTGCATTTTAAACCGGATGTATGTAATGTATTTTGCCTTTTTCTTAAAGGCCTCCACATACTTTTGCGGCTCGGCAACGGGCGGCGGACGGCTAAACTGGGGCGGAGCCTTGAAGTGGTGGTGCTCCTCCCAATTTTGCCGTGCTGTTCATGCACACTCGATCCTTGCCGTCAGAAAGCGGCAGAGGGCGGGAGTGGCGAAACACTATACTCTTTCCAGTTAGGCCCTACTACCGCAGCGAAATATGAAAATTTGACTATGCCGCGGGTCTCAGCTGATCGGTATCGATCGCGAAGCTTAAACGACGCGTCTGTTTCCTAGATGCGCACCACAGTCGGCTAAAAGATCGGACCAAGCTCTGGTGCCAATAATGGTGTGAACCACTTTTGACGCTGCCGCACTTGCGGCGCCACAGCCGGCGCCAAAATCGTAAGTCAAGAGCATGCTAGGCGGCACGGTACCGCTCACCGTCGGCGGCAAGCTCTGCTTCTGTGTATTGTGCTTAAGGACGCGTTTAGTGCGCACGCGATGCGCGACACGAAGCTCCCATATCGATTCATCGCGTTGCGCGATAGAGATTGGAGTCTATCATAACTTCGCTTCGCTCATCGCGTGCACCCTAAATGATACCTAGTTATAGCGCCGCGGCGTTGCATTGCGGCGGCCTGCATGTGGTGGCCTTGAGTCTGCAGATGTGATTTCCTTTTTTAATGCAATAAAAAGTAATTTTGACTTTGTCATAAAATGCCTACATAACAATTATATATGTCCCAATTGGTTTGCAAATATTGCGTTTATTTCTAAAAGTTACTGTTTCATACTGAAAGTGTCCAGCTTAAAATCATCATCATTATCATCATCATTTTCAGTAGCGTTTGTCCCGCTTGGTGGCGGGGTCCGCTCTTCTGGTGTGGTGACGCCATTTCTCCCGATCAAATGCTTGATCGGGATGCACACCAGCTATCTTTAAGTCCAAGTGCAACGTGTCTAGCCAACGTTGCTTCGGGCGTCCTCTGGGCCGTTTTCCAGGGACTTCAAGATTCAGGCCAATCTTACAGACAGTGTCGTCGTTAGCGCGAAGGACGTGGCCATACCATCGTAGACGAGCTTCGCGCAACTTGTCGGCTATCGGGACGACACCGAACCTCTGTCGTATGGTGTCATTGCGAACGCGGTCCAATCGCGTTACTCCGGCCGTCCACCTTAACATCTTCGTCTCCATTACACTGAGGCGGCTTTCAATTTCCTTCGTCACGGGCCAGCACTCAGCACCGTACGTCGCTATTGGGCGGACGACTGTTCTATAAACCTTCGACTTGAGGTACTCGGGTATTGTCTTGTCGCAGAGAACCCCAGTCAACGACCGCCATTTGGACCAGGCTGCACTTACGCGCGCATTCACCTCCAACATTAGGCTGCCATCGGGCGTAACTGTTGACCCGAGATACTTGAAAGATGTGACTCGTGAGAGCTCAGTACCATTGATCTCGATAGATCCGAGCTCATTCACATCCGTCGTCAGGTACTCCGTCTTTTTAACGTTTAGCTTGAGTCCGAACAATGCTAAGCGATCGCACCACGCCTGTGCCTGTCGCTCGAGTTCGGCTTTGTCTTCACATGCAAGCATGACGTCATCGGCATACAGCAACGTCCAAGGAGCTGCCTTTTGGAGATCTCGTGTAATTGCATCCATGACGACCACGAAGAGCAGTGGGGAAAGCGCAGACCCCTGGTGCACTCCGACAGAGATCGGGAACTCCATCGAGGTACCCGCTGGTGCTCGTACTCGGCTTATTGGGCACGAGTAGAGGATGCGCACCCACTCAACAAGCTCTTCAGGGACGCCGTGTCGTCGCAAAGCGTACCATATAACTTCTCGCAGGACGCGGTCAAAGGCCTTCTCCAAGTCCAGGAAGGCGAAATGCACCGGTTTCTGTTTCTCGCGGTGCTTCTCTAGCAGAAGACGAACGGCGTGTATGGCATCAACCGTCCCACAGCCGGCAACGAAACCACACTGATTATTGGAAAGCTGAACGACATCCCGAATACGTCTATCGACAATTCGCTCAAAGACTTTCATGGTGTGCGAAAGGAGGCGAATCGGACGGTAGCTAGCGCAGTCCGCAGGGCTGCCTTTCTTCTTCCAAATCGGGATAGTCGTGCTTTGCTGCCAACTCTAAGGCACTTTCTTCTCAGCAACAACCTGATTGAAAAACTCAGTCAGCCAGTCAGCAGGGCACCAGCCCTTCGACTTCCACAGGTCGGCTGGCAGGTCATCGGGACCAGTGGCTTTGCCTGACTTCATCTTCCTCAGGGCTGCTTCAGTTTCGCTCACTGTGATCTTCTGAACGGGACCGTATACAGGTGAAGCAAAAGGAACAGCAGGATGTTCAAATTCTATATTCGAGATTTCCTCGAAGTAGTTGCGCCATCGCTTTACAGCCCTTTTACGATCCATCAGAAGATGGCCGTTCTCATCGTTAATACCAAAGAACTTTTCGATGTCTTCTGCTTGGCGACAGCGAGCCTTGGCGAGCCGGTAAAGATAGCGCTCACCATCGCGCGTTTCCAGTTTTTCGCTGACTTCAGCGTAGTATGCGGCTTTAGCAGCAGCCACTGCCTTCTTTGCCGCTTTCCTCGCTTCTCGATAATTCCGCCAATTACAGACTGTTTTATCACCGATAAATACGTGATAAAGCCGTTTCTTTTCCCTGACCTTCTCTCTGACATCGTCAGTCCACAGCCAAGCCTGCTTGTCGACCCAACGCCGTCCAGGCTTCGTTGTGCCGAGTTCGAGGCGTGCAGCCCGGGTTATCGCATCGGTAGCCTCTTTCCAGGTTTTGTCGACAGTTGTTACCGTCGGCAACCGAATGCGAGAGATAACAGCTGCTTCCTTTTCCTTCAATCGCCACCATTTAATTCTAGCCGTCCAACACCGCTCGACACGTTTACACCTCGGAGGTGTGATCTTCAGCGAGCAGATCAGTGGACGGTGTTGCGTGGCAACCGTCTCATACGGCACGGTCTTCGCGTCTGTGACAAGGCCTTGGTCGCGACGCCTAACAAGGACATAGTCAATCTGCGCTTTGGCGTTCCCGCTATAAAACGAGATGAGGTGGGAGTCACGCTTTCGAAATTTGGTATTCACGATGGAGAGGTCATGTGCGTCTGCATACTCAAGTATACGCTCACCATCGGCGTTGCGTGACCCATAGCCAAAACCACCATGACAGCTGTAACCGTCTTTCGCTGCTCCGACGTGACCATTAAGGTCACCTGCCACAACAACCATATCTTCTGACGGCACTTCCGCTGTCTTCTCATCAAGCAGGGACCAGAACTCGTCCTTGGTTTGCTCGGAGCAACCTGTCTGCGGAGCATACGCGGAAAAGAAATGACACCGTCGCTCTTCTACGGCGACAACAATCTTCATCAAGCGGTCATCGAAACGTTCTACGCTTGCAATCGCGTCACGGAAACGCTCGAAGACGATCATACCGACACCACTGGTGGTCCTGGGACTGCCGCACAAAACGGCCTTGAAGCCGCGGCCAATGTCCCTCGACTTACAGCAGGACCACCTCGTCTCCTGCACCGCACAGAAATCTATCTTTCTTCGCTCCAGTGCTTCTACCAACTCGCACGAGCGGCCCGTCAACGTACCCACATTCAACGTTGCTACGCGGGTCTTGCCTACGTTGCGGGACTTTCGGACTAGCTCAGTTGCCCCCCGATGCCGTCCTCGCATCAGGGACCCTCGCATACTTTCCACGCTCGCCGGGCTTTGCGAGTGCGCGTCGGCTCCCGCGGACGCCGTAGCATTATCTCGAGAGCTCTGTAACGTCATCAACCATATGATGTGACACAGAATGTTCGTAGGCCGGCCTGCCACTAGGGCCTGTCGCCTGCATTCGATTGTCCGTGATTGGCTCGGCTCGCAAAAGCAAGCAGTTTCCAGTGGCACCACGTGGAGGAACGGACATCGCCACCGTCCAGCTTAAAATAAAGAGTCCAGTTTAAAGTGAAAATAGTACAATACACTCCTGCCTTTTGGTCTTTGGGCGAAATGGACGGGAAAAACCGCCGTTTTCGCCGCTTACCCATAACTTTCTTCAAATTTCCTTGATCAGAAAATAAATGCAACCATCCGAATCCACTCTTTTTTTCTGGATGGCCTATCCAATGATCTACTTAGCATACTGCAGTTCTTTAAAAAGTTCTTAAAGGCTCTTTTAAAAAAGTTGATTCGGTGACCTATGAAGTTTCGACGGCGGCAGCCTCCCTTCGTCGCACGAGATAATTGCTTCCACAGAGAATATCTAACTAGTTGGACAGAGTAATCACTTTTTAAGTAAATTTCTCGCCTTCTGCCTGTGGTACGCTCTGCACGGTGTACGTTTCATAGCTGATAAAAAATTGTGATCATTTGATACGATCCCCTTTTTTGTAAAACATTCCTAATAAGGCCACTATGTTTTTGGAAATCGTCCGATTTCATGGGATCCCACTTGGACTCGGGTTTTCCGTGAAAACTCAAAGTTCAGCATTCAACCGAGCGGAGTACAATAATATAGTTAGAGAAAGCGATCACAGTAGAGCGGTTCGAAAACTATCAGCTGCCAAAGCCAGCTACAGGATCAGTGGTTGATGGGAAGTGTTATTTTTTGCCAAATCAAGAGGACGATAGAAGGCTTGCCTTAAGGTGGACGGGTCGCAAAATGAGAATTTCACGGTGGTGCTCTGTCACCATCCACCTGTGCACTCCCTGGCTTGGTAGTGGATTGCAGCAAATGTAAACAAGTGGTCGAAACTTTATAGGAGGAGTGAAATGGCTCCAGCGCACAATTTCGGCCGAAAAACTCGTTCTAGAATAGAAAATTTTCTGAACAAGTGATTTCCCCAGTGAATACTGAGTCGAATGATATTGGTTTGTAAACGTTTCCACTAGTTTAGCCATTTTTTGAAATTCCGTGATTGCTCGGAGTGCGGTCTGAGCCACGATTAGGGCGATCGCCGCTCTACCATTGTGGTGGCCTCACGCGATCCCGTTGGTTTCTGTTGACGCTCAGAAGACTACTGCCCTTCGAGGCGCATTGTACTCCGGGGTTCAATACCAATGGGGGGGGGGGGCACTCCGTAACCGCTTGCAAACGGCAGTTTAGCCATAAACACATGTAACACATGCATCAGCAAACTTACCTGATCCCCCTCCCCTGGAAATCATCGATCCTAACCCGAAATATAAAAAAATCGCTACGAAGCGGATGACGAAAAGCGAACGACGAGAACAGCATGCAACAAGATAAAAAGGCCGTCGGGTGATGCGTACTTCCCGCAGGCGTCACTCTATGTGTTTCCACACGTTGACTGTGTCGACGCGCACGCATTTGGTGCGCGGGAATTTGAAAACGCGGATTATGTGCGGAGCCGCTGGACCCTTTTCATGTTTTTGCAATTTTTTTCAATATTCCAGCGATGGCACCCGCCATTTCTTGGGGAGTGCATCAGGTAAGCTTGTTTATATGTTATGCTGCGTGTGTTTTTCCTCAATTAGGTGTGCTTTACAAGTGATTATGGAGTGGTCCCCTCCCCATTGGGATTAAACCTACTCCGGCTTCTTATTGGTCTCCTGCAAAGAAGTTTCGGTTAGATTCCTTAGAAATCAAAAGCTGTCACTATCACTCATAATTAGAAAATGTTCTAGCACCATTGAATGCATTATGATGTACTATTCTATGGAATTTGATCACAGTCTTAGCCTACGTTTCTCTAAGGCACCTGTAGCGTGCCAGAGTAGCACAGTGGGACTTCATTGCTCGAGAGGCGAGGAACTCGTTGACTCAGGGCTTCCCAGGAAATTCTACTAACGCGCTGGTGATGGACAAGGTCTCTGGGACAACACGAAATATGTGCGGTTCCCGCAATGTCGATGTTAGCGAAACGTGTTACGTCAACGGCCCACCCAATTTTTTGACAACTTAACAAAGGCGACGTCGACATTTGCTACAATTCTGCTGAAAGGATAAAGATAGAGATCGGCGTCAGTTTATGTACATGTATGATGCTACATGTTTTCTGCTCCTACTTGATATCGCATAGGCAGCTGTTAAATAGGCATTTGACCTATACAATGACTTGCGGTGGCTAGTCAGTGTTTTATCCCTCCCAAAAAGGCACCCAATTCATAGATTCCAAAGAGACGTAAGGTTCGTTGACCCGAGCGGGAAATCGGAGCCAAACCCACTACGCGACTGCTTTGCTGATATTTTGTTATATTTGGCAGGGAATATTATTAGCCATAGCAGGGTGCATGGTATCGCAGTCACAGGAGGTGCCGGCTGTCACGTGCACCCAATTCAGCTTTTTGGTTAGCACTGTCCGCCAAGGTCTACCAAACCTTCTTTGGGTCGGCGAATTTGTGCATGAATTGTTTGGGAACGATAAAACACTATGTTTTACATCGGTTATACAAGTCGTCGTATAGTCGAATGCGTGGCGCATCCCGAAAACGAATTAACTAACGTCGACTTTTATGTTTTATTATTTTATACGATAGCAACCCGGACTACGATTGATTCTTCTCGCCGCCCTCAAACATCGACGAAGCCCTCCAGCGAGAGTCATAATACTACGAATACCATCCTCTGCATTGCTCACCTCTAATGGTAGCGAATGGTATGGATAACCTATATATAAAGAATAAGGCCTACCACCGCTCACCCCGAGCGAAGCCTAATGATTAGCTCCCATATCATCGCGCGAAGCGATGAGTCGATATGGAAGCCTATCGTTAGGCTTCATTCCGAGTGAGCGATGCCGTAGGCCTAATTGAATGGGTATTTGGCCACATATTGACTGCTGTGTCCGGCGGAAGAATAAGTCAGCCCTCTATCCTTCCCAGACAAGTCTGCTATCAGTTCACCGACCCCGAATGGATGGAAGGCTTGGTCGCCCTGGGTGGGAAATTCGAACCAGGAGCATAGTATCGGATGCACACGACATCGGGCACCTCTTCCTACTGCGCCACAAGCGATCCTTTAGGATAGGTACGAACTGGAATATCACGAAGCTGGTGTATGTTGAACGAAGAGTTAAACCTAATCGTCGACACTATGAAAGGGCAAATGAATAAATAAAAGTTGACCTCTGACAATCTCTTTGTGGGACACGCCATGCACTCCGTATTTATGGGGCGTTTTGAAAGCATGTTTGACCTCTACACTGGCTTGCAGTGGCGAAGTGACGAGTCAGTCAGCGCTCTCATCTATCTGGCGCCACTATTCCCACCTAAGAGGAATGGAAAATCTGGTTAGTCTGGGACAAATTTGAACTACCAATGATCGAGATACTAGTGCCCTACCACCTGAAGCAGCAGATGCTAGGATCAATTCACCGGTTCTTGGGGAGAAATGTTGTTAACTTAAAGGAAAGAAGAAAATAACAACTCTTGTTCTACTCTATCACACTGAAAAACAGATATTTAAAGAAATCGTTCGTGTTCATCTGTCCTTTAGTAGGACTGCTCAGAATTGTAGCCCTCTAAAGGAGCTTCACGACGTGCATTTGCAATCAGCCAGACGGTCAACGTCAAGGGGCGAATGTAACAGCCATCAAATGACTTTTAAGTAGATTGAGAAATCGATCGATTAAGAAACAATATCGATTTGTGTTCACAGTACCATAAGGATTGAAAACGCGCGAACATTAATAGAGTACTAGAGTACTCCCCGTCAGCTAGGTCGAATTACCACGGTTAAGAAAATAAAATCGTAGCAGAGACTACTTCAGCGGTATAATGTTTTCCAGAAGAAGACAGTGTGCCATAAGCAATGAAATACCGACCATTACGAAATACCGGCGCTGTAGAGAGATGATATCAAGGAGACATCGTCAACTCACTAACCTCTTTGATATACGCCAAGCATTCATCTTCTACCCAATATACGTTTCAACCAAGTAAATGAGATACTTGCATAAGCGGAGTCCCTACCTTATTTCTTCGGTACATTCAGTTTGAGTCTTTAAGAGACCACGAAGGAGTCAGCTACTTTTGTTAACTTGTTAGCAACTTACTCTCATCGGCGTCGGTTCAAGGCTGGCGTATTCGGAATTCCTCGAAAACCTTAAGAGCGAGAGGAATCTTTGCTCATGTTGACCGATAAGCCTAGCAAAGGCCGTGTCTAGTCCGCTCAAAACGCACGTCAATCGGAAGCCCTAGAAGGCTAGCCCCTTTTAGGCAGCCTTCAAGCCGCCTTGCTCAGTCCGAGAGAGGTGTGGGCTAAAACTATGATCAAAATTCAATAAAATAATACACCATAATGCATTCAATGGTGCTAGAATACTTTCTAATTATGAGCGACTTAGCCAACCAATCAGCAGGATACCAGAGCTTTGAGTTCCATAAATTGGCTGCCAGATCATCGGGGCCTGTCGCCTAGCCGTGTTTCATCTTCTTCAGAGCCTCTCTTGTTTCTTCCACGGTTATCTTGTAGACGGGACCGTGGACAGAAGCCACAGAAGGGATGGCCGGATGTGGAAATTCCATAGGGAAATTTCCTCAAAATAGTCGCGCTGTCGCATCAACGCCTTTTTGCGGCCTGTCAGAAGATGGCCGTCCTCATCGTTAATGCCGAAAAACTTCTCGATGTCCTCGGTCTGGCTATGGCGATTCTTTGCGAGTCAGTAGAGATACCACCCACCATCATGCGACTCGAGCTTTCCGTTGACATCTCCATAAGGAGTGGCTTCCGCAACAGCCACGGCTTTCTCTGCAGCCTTCTTCGTGTTCCGATACTTCTGCCTTTCGGCTGTTTTGTGTGAAAAACACATGATAAAGTGATTTCTCCTCTTGAACCTTTGCCTTCACATCGTCCGTCCACAGCCTTGTCTGTTTTTCGACATTGTCTCGTCCAGGATTCGAAATTCCGAGCACCGAACCTGCAGCTTGCCGTGTCGCGTCGGTATCCTTGTTCCAGGTTTTACCGACAGTCGTGACTATCGGCAACCGAACACGAAAAATTATCGCTGCTTCGTTCACTTTCATTCTCTACCACTTGATTCTAGCTGCACCGCAACGCATAGTCTGCTTCAACCTCAGAGGTGTGATCTTTAAAGTGTAGACCAGCGGTTGATGCTGTGGGGCGACCGTCTCATATGGCACGATCTTCCCGTTTGTGACAAGACTTTGGTCCCGGCCCTTCCCAAGGATGAAGTCAATCTGCGTTTTGGAATTTACACTATACTACGGGATGAGGTGGGAGTCGCGTTTCCGAAACACGGTGTTCAAAATGGTGAGGTTATGCGATTCCGCATATTCAAGGATACACTCACCATCGGCGTTACGATACCTGTATCCGAAACCACCATGACAGCTGTACCCGTCTTTCGTAGCACCTACGTGCCCATTAAGGTCACCAGCCGTAACGACGTCTTTCGACAGTACCTTGGCTGCCTTTTCATCAAACAGACTCCAAAGCTCATCCTTGGCTCACTCAGAGCAGCCAGTCTGTGGAGCATACGCAGAAAAGAAATGATAGAATCGCTCTTATCGGCAACAACGATCTTCATAAATCGAGCGTCGAATCGTTCATTGCGTACAATCGAGTCTTGGAAACGTTCGAAGACTATGATTCCGAAACCACTGGTGTCTCCTGACTTGCGGCAGGACCACCTAGTCTCCTGCATCGCACAGAACTCTTCTGCGCTCCAGTGTTTCTGCCAACTCGCACGAGTGGCCCGTCAACGTACCCATGTTCAGCGTTGCTACGCGGGCCCTGCTCACGTTACAGTAATATCGGACTAGCTCCATTGCCCCCCGATGCCGTCCTCGCACCAGTGACCCTCGCATTCTTCTCACACTCGCCGGGCTTTGTGAGTGCGCGTCGGCTCCCGCGGACGCCTCAGTCATGTAAAGTCCTTAACCATGTGATGGGACATGTGGTATTGGAAGGCCGGCCTGTCACAAGGACCTGTTGCCTGCACTAGACTGTCCGTGGTTAGCTTAGCCCGCAAAACGAGCAGTTTCCAGTAGCACCACGTGGAAGAACGGACATCACCACTATGAGTGATAGCTTTAGTTTCTAAAAAAATCTGACCGAAAACTTATTTGCAGGAGTGCAATAAGGAGACGGAGTACAATGGAGCCGCACAGGCGAAAGTCTACTGGGCGGCATTAGATACCAAGGGGGTCGTGTGAGGCCACCACACTGGTAGAGGGGCGATCGCCCTAATCGTGGCTCAGACCGCACTCCGAGTAATCACAGAGTTACATAAAATGGTTAAAGTATTGGAAACGTTTTGAAACTAACATTATTCGATTCATAATTCACGAAATTGTGCGGTGGAGCCATTTCACTCCTTCTATGAAGTTTTGGCCACTTTTTACATGTGTTGCAATCCAATACCAAGCCAGGAGGCCACAGGTGGATGGTGACATAGCACTACCGTGAATCTCTCATTTTGCGGTCCATCGACCTGAAGGCGAGGCTCCTATCGCCCTCTTGATTTGGCAAAAGTCATTTCCCATCAATCATTGACCCTTTAGCTGGCTTTGGCGGCTGATAGTTTTCGAACCGCTCTACTGTGATTGCTTTCTCTAAACTATATTGCGCATTATACTTAGCTCTATTGAATACTGAACTTTGAGTTTTCCGAGTCAAGATCAAGTGTGTGCCCATGAAATCGGACGATTTCCAAAAGTCTGGTAGCCTAGAGGAATGTTTTACAAAAAAGGGGATCGTATCAACATGATCACCATTTTTTATCAGCTATGAAAAACCGCACCGTGCAGAACGTACCATAGGCAGAAGGCGAGAAGTTTACTTAAATAGTGATTACTCTGACCAACAAGTTAGATATTCTCTGTGGAAACAATTATCTCGTGCGACGAAGTGAGGCCGCCGCCTCGGTTTTGGTTCACGTAACGCTGATGGAGAGCGCATCCTTGAGTACGCGGAGTCGCACGACCTCACCATCGTAAACATCGGATTCCGAAAACGTGAATCCCACCTTATTTCATTTTACAGCGGGAATCCTAAAACGCAGATGGACTTTGTCCTTGTGCGAAATCGTGACCAAGGGCTCGTCACGGACGCGAAGGTCGTGCCCTATGAGACGGTCGCCACACAACACCGCCCACTGATCTGCACTATGAAGATCACACCACCGATGTTTAGGCAGGTCGGACGGAGCGGTAGCGGTCCGTTAAGGATCAAGTGGTGGCGACTGAAAGAAAAGCCAGCAGCTGTGACTTCGCGCTTTCGTTGCCGACGGTCACGACTGTCGACGAAACGTGGCAAAATGCCACCGACGCGATTCTCAGTGCTGCGCGTTCCAAGCTCGGCATAATGAAACCGGAGCGGTGTAAGGTCAATAAGCAGACATGACTGTGGACTAATGAAGTTAAGGAAAAAGCAGACATGACTGTGGACTAATGAAGTTAAGGAAAAAGTCCGAGAGAGGAAGAGATTATACCACACATTTCTCGGCGATAAGGCAGCCGATAAATGGCGTCTGTATCTGTATCTTAGGCAGAACGCGAGAAGTTCTCTTAAAAAGTTATTACTCTGACCAGCTAGTTAGACTTTACCTTTGGTAGCAATTAACTCCTGCGACGAAGGGAGGCCGCCGCCGTCTAGAGTATAAAGGTCACCGCCTTTTGAAGAAGCGCTGTATGCTTCCTACATCATTGGATGATCATCCAGTGTAGACTTGGATGGCTGCATTTATTTTCTGGTCAAGGTATTTTGAATAATGTTTTGGAAAAGTGGCGAAAACGGCGGTTTTTTCCGCCTATTTCGCCCAGAAACCAAAAGGCAAGAGTATTGAACATATACGTGTAAACACTCTGACCTTTTCAAAAATTTTTGCCACACGATTGGATTGACGGTTTTGATTCAATTATATTTTTTAAAGGTTGTAGCCTGACCGGCATAGGATATGAAATAAGCAGAATTAACCTCCAAAAAGGTCTTAAACCACCCGAAAGAGAAAAGAGCTTAATTTTGTATAATAAAATTTTATGTTTTAAATCTCAGAGACGCTGCACCAGAATTAGATCGAAACTTCTGAAATGTATTAATACGGAAAGGCATTATTTTGAACATATTTACCTGAAATGACGGAAAATGTCCAACATCTCATGACATTTAAACACATTACTCTAATTTCCTTCTACTTCGCCATCTGATTATAGTGGCAGTTTTTAGTTCACGCGGAATTCGGACGAAAAATTTGGGTTTGCGCAAGCACTACAGCGTTTAGTGCGCCAGAGAAGATCACGAGAGCTGAAGCCGTTTCTCAACTTCTACAAAACAGTGGTAGGAGCATACGTGATATTTTAGTGGTTGTAGTTTTTTTTTTCTAAAAATTATAAAGGAAGACGTTATGAAATTGAAATGCAGATGCAGTTGATGTTCATAAGCTTACTACATATACAGTAGTCAGCCTCACAGGCAACATGCTTTCGTGCCCCCGTACTAGAGCATCGCTAAATGTAGTCCCAAACGCAAGGCCCTTCTGTGGCGGATCTGTCCGAAGTACATTACGATAATCTTGGCCCTGCTTGCGAAGCAGGTTCTACTAGCTTGAGATCCTGCTGCCCTAGAAGCGTACTAGGATTGCTTTGCTACGAATATGAGCTCTCTGTGGGCACTGCACCTCTGTGCTACGGGTCCGGACGTTAGGTACTCCACACTTAGTTAGATACCTCGCCCTCTGGTAGCCCCGCCCGCCGGACGAATTGCCATGGGCCGGTGCTGCCACCGGCCGTCAGCTGTTATATTGCCTGCGTTCTATAGGAACCCCTTTTGCCTTTTCATATTCCCATCTCCGTTTCCCATCTATACCACCCATCTTGTTATTTCATGGAGGTTAGCTTGTACTTCTGGCTACAAGTACCCTTCTTGAAAAGCAAGATGGTGTGGTACCTTCAAGTGGATGTCCCGACAAAACTGCGGCTTACAAACCTGCCGGTAGGTTGACCTGCTCCCTTTGATGCGTGGTGACAATTATTTTGCAGTGGCTGTCATACTTTTGCCAGGTTTTCTTGTTATCCACAATATTATCACCTTGCACCTTTAATTTCCCACTTAAAAGTAGGACTATGTTAGTATAAACCCTTAGATATGGATTAGTATAGACCTTTAGACCTTAGACTAGTATTGCGGCGTATTGTGGCGTTTTATCTTCAAGTTGTGTCGACGAGTTTCAATGCTTTTCTTTTACTATTCTTATTTCTTATTTCCTGAACTCTGAATAGGGCTAACATTTATGACAGAACGATGTCTCGACCCACAACTCTAAACCGAAACAAATTGAAGCACCATTTTTTGAACGCATCACATTTGTCATCACTTTCACTGGCACCGCTCACAACATTACTTCCAATCAGTCATTGCTGATTTTTACATACATTCGAAGATGGCACTAGCAGCCTGCCACCTTCGAATGAATACCTCTATTCTCCTTTTCCTCTTGCACCGTGTAAACTTGTCCGACCTCATGTGCTCGCTCCGCGCTTCCGCTCTGTCGAGGTATCTAAAGTAACACACCCTTGCGCTACTCACCCTCGCGGCGCTGCGTCTTCCTTTGGTTTCATTAGTATTTGCGATCTATAAGAAGATGTTGGATCCAACCAATTTCTTCTTGAACCCTTCAAGAGACGCAGCGTATATTATATTGATTTACCAGTCCAACATACACTGCGTCAGCGACACCGAGCACGGCTGTGTTGCGCGGTTGCTACGCACTGTCGCCGATAGCGTCGCCGAAGGACCATGGACCACGGATGTACAGGGTGCGTAAAAGGTATTGACGCAGTAAATGACGGCAGTGGAAATAGTATTGCGTAGTAAGTTTTAAAACAATCCCTTGAGAACTATGGAAAATGATCTTGCAAACACGATAGAATAACTCGCAATCGACACTGGCTCCTTTACTGAGAATACAGGAGCGAAAACGACGGAAAAATTCATGAGCACGCGCCGCAAGTACTCGCTTGGATTTCGTCCCGTGCTTTGAACAGGGCAGCCTTCTGCAAGTAGTCACTTCTGTTGAAAGTAGCCCAGACCTCATTCTCTAAAATCGCCTAAAAAGAGTAATCCAGCGAATTCATGTTCAAGCTGTGCTCGTCTGAGAAGCTGTCCACACCTGCGCGCGTTATCTGTTTGCCATTATCGGACAGAGGTTGATAATTTTGGATTTGAACGCTATCGTGCTTGGACATCTTGTAATCATTATTTGGTATGACAGAGCCGTGGCTGACGTTTGGGTTGCTGACCTCCTTCGTCACCAACCTTTCGAACAGCGCCAAATTCTCTTGTTAAGGAAATATTCAGCTGTTTGGGTAAATAACAAAAAAGGGCCACCGTAACCACGACGGCATCATGTTTCTTTAATTTTTACAAGACTATTTTTTGAACACAATATAGACAACAAAAATAACACACAAAAACTTTGAAAAGTAGAAAGAGAAAGTTGGGGCTGAAACAAAAAGTAGGTGCGTCAATACTTTTTACGCACCCTGTATAACATCTGCCTAAGGCTAGGAGAGCTCGCGCATAGGGCGCATGCCAACGATGCAGAATCATTGCTTTAAAAGATCACGGTAACCTCTTCCCAGCTTTCATGCCGGGATAAACCCTTTACCGTCTATGACATCGTATCGCGGTACTTGCTGTCCGGAGCGTGAATGGGATTGCCGCCAAAAGGCGAGTGAAGACGACATAGACGCAATCTAAAAGACTAAGGTCGACGAGGATACGTCGGGCCACGGCAAGGGCAAAGGGCGTGTTCATAGTCAGTCCCACAATGTCGACTATGAGCGTCGGTTGTGCGGATGCACAGATAGATAAGCCCGTAGAGATCCTGCGGCTTTTAAAAGTCGGCAGATTTTACTGCAGACATCGTGGAATTGGATCATTGAGTCAAACTTGCTTCACCTCTGGTTGCTGGGAGAGATGGAAAATGCTTAGCTAGGAACCATTGCAGTGCTAGTTATATCCTTGAACGAGATGAGAATTTGCCCGCCATGTTCCGTTCCACCTAATTATTACAGTTCACTCAACACCTAACAATCTTTTCGATGCAGGTACTTCTTCTCATGGAAGACAAGCTTGGAATATCTCCGCATCTGGACGCAAGTACAACCAACAAGCTTAACAACGACTTGAAGGAATTGCTCGTATTCGAACGAGGCATCTATAGAGTGGCGCTTCCAGTCGACGGCGAAGGCAATGATAAGTCTCCGCCTGAAAAACGCTTCCCTTTAAGCAAGGTCGACCGAGCGCTAAAAGCGGTAGGGAATTTTTGAGTCAACAAGGCAGTCAGTCATGAAATAAAATCATGCTTTGCAAGGAAACTTTTACTTTTCTCCTACGACGAGCAAAATCATCAGTAGGCAACAAAGTACTATTCAAACTGATGAACTCATGAACAAAACATTTCAGTGACTCATTATTTTTAAACGAATTACTCCCTTAGGTGAACTGGACCAGGTATTTACTAACAGTTTCGCCAGGGGATGTTCACGGCTACATCATCGACGATCCTGTCGTGGAAGTGCTGGATATGAAGTTTCTCAAGACGTAGGCTGTCCCAGAGTTTTTGTCCCAGAGTTACTCCAAGAACGTCCGTTAACTAAATATGTTCAGCATCGATAGCATACTTAGTGATACTCCAAGTCGCGTGCTTATCAACTATGTTGTGCTTCGCTACGTTATCTCATGGTCGGAAGCTTTAGACAGCAGGTATCGAACTGCATTAAAGGTGAGAATAGTCCCTGTTTTGTTTTAGACTGTCCAATATGTTTTTTTTCAATATGTTTAATTTGAACGTGGCGGGAACCAACGCATAAAAGGCCGCTGAGGATGGTGCTGCGGTTAGGTATTCGCACGCAGCATCGGACCAGCTCTTCTCCCATAAAAGCCAATGGCACCTGAATAACTTCAGTTTGTCTTAGGAATATAGTGTATTCTCTGTATATTCTCCTGATAACACCTCAGGGATTATACTGTGTGTCCTATATAATACACCGTATTTTTATAACGAAGAAGAAAATTGTGGAGGTCGTACACCTAATAACCCTGCGTTCCTTCCTTTCCAGGGGGGCAGGTTGACCAAAAGGTATGCCCTGTGTAAACGAGGTACCCTGCTGGTGAAGTTTATCCTCCAGGCTCTGAATGTTGGTACAAATCCCACAAGGATCAAAACTCCCAACATAACCTGCTAACTAATAATGCTTAGAAGACTTTCCGTTCAGTTCAATCATATATTACATATTTATTTATTTTATAAATGAGGTCTGTTTCTTTGTGTCTTTCTAACTATAAACCGCTGAATGCCTTCGTAACTCTATCGCTCTTATCGAACCGCTCTCATGAACAACCGTTTGAGGTGGACAATAAACATAGGATAGCAGATGGACGAGCTTCACAAACGTTGGCAGTATCGATCGATTTTATCGATTTCGTCCAAGACTTCATCTACTAGAAATAGGGCGTGTGCTAACGTAGTCGGAGGAGATCCCAGCTATTGCTTGCAGTCGATCCAACGTTATTGGTTCGGATTCCCTGTACAGGTGAACTAGATCAAAGCTTTTGGGTTCGTGAATTGGCAGCAGGACAAAACACTGGAAGTCATTGTGTGTGTCAAATACGTATTGAAATTGCCAGAATCGCGTAAAGGTAGAACGTGGCGCATCCCGCAAGTGACTAGATACTGCCGGCCTTTAGTATTACCTAGAAATGATGGACCAAAGTCATCGTTTCGCGCGAATATATTGGCATCTCGGCAGGTCTTAGATAAGCAAACGATATCGACTAGCCAATCAATACCGTTCAATATTTTTGAGTCAGAGGGCGATGCTCTAACCGTTGAGTCGGCTAATGGGTGCCTGCTTCATATCTGAATAAGGTTTACCCGTACGAAAGCATATTTGCTGTATTTATAGGTCAAGGGGGTTTTTTATCGTGTAGAAAAATACGGAAGCGCAATACTATGATAATTATATGATAATAATAAGTACTCCGTGCCTCTAGTCGCTTTCATATCTCTTTCGTTAACACAGGAAGTGTTCTAGTTCTAATTATTAAAGAATTTTCAACACACAATAAGGTATTACTGTCTGCTCGTAAATCTATTAAATATAAATATTATTAGAAAATGTGGCAAAAAACATTAGGACTTAGGCAGGAAGAGGCGGACTACATTATGTGAATCAGTTTTCTATCATAGACTTCCGCCATTACAAGACGTTCGGTAGAACGCATCAAATTGGCACCGTCAAACTTAGTGTAGATTGTGCAATTACGGACAAGCGCCTTATTCGACGCCTCACCTTCAGCAAACATGCTTAGGAGTATTAAATGAGGCTGAGGATTGGTTTGCTGTTGTAGGGATGAGAGAGATAGATAAACTACTGTCCAGGCTAGGGTAGGGGTGTGGTCCTTCCAAGCTGCTCGTGTGGAAACTACTTTCGTCGCTCAGGTGAAGTCCGCAGCTGAGTTCTGCGCTCTTCGAGGGCAGAACCAGGCTAGGGAAGGGACTCCAGGTTGGGTCCAAGCTGCTCGTGTGGAAACTACTTTTGCCGCTTAGGGGGAGTCCGCAGCTGGAGGGAAGGGACTCCAGTATGTGGAGCAAAAACGCCGCAAAGCAGGATGACCAAACCCCTAAGCGCACCCGTACAAAGCAACCCGTCTACCCACTGCACCACGATCCGCTTGCCAGTCGCGTCATCACTAGCGCATAAGGCCCCGTTTATACTTCTTCGCGGCGCGACGCGACGCCACGTATAGTGGCCATATTGATTGTGCGACGCGATCGATCAATTTGGCCTCATTGCGTGGCCATCGCGTCGCGCCGCGACGATGTATAAACGGGGCCTAAGAGACGTCGACGCGAGCCACAACGCGTCGGCAGGAGGCGCACGCTACAGTATCCCGCAAACCTGCGCATCAACCCGCACGCGCCAATTTGATGCGTTCTACCGAAGCGTCTTGTTCCGCCATTTGGTAGCAGGCCTTCGACTATGTGACCAGTGAAAAATCCATGGTATCTGTGATGGAAAACAAAAACAGACAGACTATTTTCGAGTCTTAGAAAGACAATTTTCAGGATCTTCTGCGAGCTATCAATTCTGAACAAGAGCTCGCAGAAAGGAAACAATATTGTCTTTCAACAGTAACGAATGTCTTTGACGAGCCAGTGACTGCGTTATATGAGCGCGCAAGGAATTCAAATGTTGGTTTCGAAATTGGAGTGACTCTTCTTGACAAAAGATTATTGAACTGTAAATACTCGGTTTCGAAATTATCTTCGACAGGATTTCGCTACTAATCATAGACACTCTTTAAATATATTCTCACCAAAGCAACGATGATTCAATTAAACAAGCATATTTCAGGAGATGAAGAGAGCTGTCAGCGAAATTGTTGATGACGTGCGTAGCGTGTTGAAAACATCAGTTGTCGATAACAAGCGGATGACTGAGAACCTTAAAAAGGCACAAAAACTCATTTTTTCCTTTTTTCGTTTCAGTATCGTTTCTAAGGAACGAAAACTTCTATTTAACGAGCTTACTGTAAGATATTAGGTTAGTGCGAATATGGCTCCCGTTTTCGCCATTGCTATGCACCAGCACGGTGATTTATGATTCCTCGCGAGGATGGTATAAAGGCTCGAAATAGAAAAACTCGATTTGCTTCAGAGTTCAAATTCAGTCATAGTGCAGCGGGAGCAGCTCCAAATGTCATCAACGAATAGTGTGCGGACACGACATCTAAGCATACCACGTATAGATGGTTCGAGAGATTCCGAGCTGTGAGTTGAAGGCAGTGGAAGATGCCAACCAAAGAACGTCCACATGAGAAATTGCTGAAGAGCTGGAGGTTGACCACGCAGCCATAGGTCGGCATTTGAATAAATTTAGAAATGCAAAAAAACTCGATGAATGGGTGCCGCACGAGTTGACTGAATAACAGCAATCTCGACGTCTCGTGGTCTCTTTTTAGCAGCAAGAGGCGGTCCTTTTCCGGAACGTGGCAAAAATGCATGCTCTACAACAATCGACGACGTTGCAGATCAATATGGACCATTATGAAGATCCGAAGCATTTCTCCACGTCGGCACTGCACCAAAGAAAGGTCATGGTGACTGTTTGGTGGTCAGCAGTCGGTTGACCCACCACAGCTTTCTGGTCCAGTCCAAACCATCACGGCGAAAAGCACTTTGAGGGACTCGGCAAAATGCACCATAATTGTATCATTCGCAACAGAAAAAGTGTTATCCTGCTCCACGACAACGCCTATCGCATGATTCCCAGATGACAAAAAAAAACTGATTGAGTTAGGATAAGACACTCTCGGTCGTCCTCAATACTCGCCAGATCTTTCTTCTACACACCAAGACTTTTCAAACATCTCGACATTTTCCTGCGCGGGACCAACACGATAGAAAAAAGGCATTCAACGATTTCGTCAACTTCAGAACTATAGGTTTTTATGCTTCTGAAATATCTAAACTAGTTTGTCGTTGGCAGATATGGTAATTTTTGGTGTTATCGTGATTGAAAAGTTTTCCTTTGGGGAGATTTATAGTATTGCAAAGCAGTTGCTTTAAATTTTTGCATTATTTTAATAATGGGTAGAAATAGTAATAGTTAATAGTAGGAAAGGATTAGTTTTGTTGCTGAGTTGGTCTAGCCATTTTAGCAGCATTCTATAACTCACTTGATTTCCTGCTATTTAATTAATTTAGTAGTGCAAAAGGTGAAACAATTTAGGAGTTAGCCAAAAAAGTCGACTTTATGCAAAGAGAAGTGGCATTCCATGAGGAGTTCACGAATACTTATCTGGACAATAAATTCCGAGGGGTATGGCGACTTTAAACGACATGTATTCTAGTGTTTTATTGATTCGAAGGCCCTGTTGTTTGAAAAGTTTGTGCACGAGTATTGAAGTAGGAGAAATACATGATCCCGCTTGACCTTTTATCAATTCGGGTTCGGGTTGCGCCTATGCTAATCGAGGCTTTCAAAACTACATGGTCGACAACCTTGTACGGGATATATGAAACCCGATTTGCTCATCAGCTTTCCACTATCTCATTTTATAAATATTTACTTACTGTTATACACTTAATAGGAGGGTCAATGAACTTCCCGCAGAGTTTTAAGAGACCTACTGAGGTTTCAGGAGGACGTCTAAAGACGTCCGCACACTGCGGTAGGCGGCAGAGGCGCTGTACTCTTTCTAGTCGGGACCTACTGATGATATTTGCTTTCCCGCCTTCTGTCTGCGCTCTAGCCTCCCGCAATGGTGTGAATCAATCTTGCTGCCACCCAACATCTTGTCACCAAAAAGTGCGGATGCGGCGCGTCACCGCTAGATGCCGTTTGCCACCGGCAAGCTCTGCGTCCCTGCCCTAGGGCTAAGGATAGGGCCGCCGGTCTGCCGCAAAGATCTTAAGGTCTTAAGAAACGTGGGTACTAAGCAAGCTGGTGCCCGACCTGTCGTGCCATCCGCGTCAGCGGAGGATAACAGGAGCAAAAGAACAGCAAAGAACAACTTTGAATTGAACACAATCAGAACAGCTGTAGAAGTTAACACAATCTCACAGCATGTATACTGATTCATTTAGGAAGTGCATCTCACCTGCGAATGCGGAGTGGGAAAAGGAATTATTCCTGAACAAAATTTTTAATAGCCCACAGGAGAGCTTCGAAAAGGTCTCTACTGCTAATCTGTAAGAATGTAGTCATCCATTACAACCTGCACGAAGCTAAGCCACTGCTACGCTTATCTCTTGCCTCCATATAAATTCGGCCAAGTATGAGTTCAGTTCATGCCGCTGTGATACCGTTTGTTTCGCCATTTCAAGCTCCCCCAAATTTTCTCAATTGTCTGGGTGAGCCCACCCGTGGAAGGGTCGACAAAATTGAAACGGTAATTCACCGCAAAATGCTGGGATTCAGCTGTTTCCAATTCCGTTGTTTTACATCCTTCCCAGCAGTCGGAATATATGGTCGATCCCTCCTCAACGTTTTCCTTAATGACATTGAGGGTCCACCCCACTTCGATCGAGGACCGTTCTTAAAAAGCACTGCTTCGTCTCACGAAAAATGTCGCTGACAATCCAATGAGGCGGTAACACTCTGCCGACATTATCTTTACGCTTAGAAAACAGAGTTTCGTCGACTTCTACGATTTTACCATCATCTCCGATTCTTCTGGACGGACGTCCATCAAGTTCCTTGGCAATAACGTCTCTAATGCGCTTGTTCCAATCCGCGACCGTCCAATGGTTTATTCCCAGTTGTTGCTCACACCATTTCGCAGTTGTTAGTTCAGTGTCCAGTTATAAAGAAAGCGGAGGGATTTCACGAGTGGAAGGCGAGAACGCTGAAAACAAGTACGGTTCCTTGTGGAGATCCGCCTGCTAGTACAAACCTTCCCTGGGCATCGCCAAAAATTCCTCTCCTTTCCTTGAAGAACAGCTTCTTATCGCTACATGATCAGTTAGGACACTCCGTTGTCTTGGGAACAGCCCCTTCCATTGCAGAAGCTTTACGGCTCAACTGTGTTAGGCAGAGAAAATAGATCCATGAAGCACTGTAGCTGTAGACCCAACAGCTGCACAGGAGACTCCTCGTGCACTGCTTTTCATCGATGACGCATCCGTTCAAAGGGATCAATCGCGCGGGTATGCGCCATACTTTGAATTCGAACGTGCGGACCAATTGGCATTAATGCGTCCAAGGTGGAGGGGCATGGCCGCCTGACCACCCCGCCGCGATGCGGCCGATAGCGAGACAGGTCGGGCACCAGCCCGCTTAGTACCGAAACATGTAATGGCTTTCAAAATTTTGCGGGTGTCTGGGCAGGTGAAAAATGACTAAAGACCTAGCACTTCAGAGCAGCATGATAATGCAAAAGTGACGTATGGAATTCCTTTGTCCTGCTCAGAAATTAACCTGCGAAAGCCCGACGCTTCCTCCCGCTGCGACCGGAGTTTCACGTTCTGGTTAATTTTTTTACAATTTAGATGCTTTCTTTTGCTAAGCTGACGTTCCTGGAGTACTCGGATAGCGTAAGCGGCTGGATGAAGAAGAAGCGGTTCAGAAAACTTCTTGACGTTGCGAAGAGCAGAAGAAGCTCACCGTTCTCTTCACTCGAAGCCAACGTTTTCTACATTCTATCGTTAAACCGAATATGTATGCATGTTTAATTTACTTCCTGCTCCATTGCAAACATCTGTATAACTCTTTGAAGCATTTGAAACAGTCCAGATTTTTTTCTTGGGGGAAGCTATGTTCGGTCAAATACGTTACACCGCTATCATTTCAGCTGTACCTGCGAGTTTCCTGCAGTTCCCTATGTACGAGCCTGGTTTTCCAAGGTTTGTTGCATAATCGTAAGAAATTTATAGGTAATTTTATCCCGGGCGCGTGTAGCGCAGTCGGAGGAGGCGCGATTGTTGCGTGCACCCGATACCAGGTTCCTGGTTTGGATTTCCCGCCCAGGCTAACCAAGCCTTCCATCCCTCCGGGGTCGGTGAATTGGTACCGGACTTGTCTGGGAAGGATAAAGCGCTGACTTGTTCATCGGCTGGCCACCGCAAGTCATTGTATGGCCAAATACGCATTCATGTCGCCTCCACGACATCCCGTAGAAGTAGAATGCGCTGGCGAATCCTAGAAGGGATTGAATAACGCCGTCCTTTATCCTTTATCCTAATTTTATCCCACAAATATTAAATATAAACACCTCTGCTCGTCTACTTCGCTACCTCTGAAATGTTTATTGTAACCTAAACACTGGATGAACAGTGTACACGATGCGTTGTATGTAGCGCAGTCTGATAAGGAGAGCCTCTAAACTGGCGGTGAGCTTTTGCAATTTTTAAGGGATGTAGGATCCCGTATGGGGAGTCGAGAACCATACTTGCTTTTTCGGAATGCTCTTCTGTGCTCGAAAAAAAGGCGTGTGGAAGCGGGAACGCGAAATACGTGATGCGCTGCTGCCATGCAGCCCAATGTGGTCAGTTGGCGTAGTGGTAATGTTGTAGCTTCACAGGGGCATGGTCTTGGGTTCGATTCACCCCTGTACTGTTTTTTTTTGCGTTTTGCAATTTATCGTCAGTGGGTCTCTTTATCCACATTTCCAATACACTTTTGAACAAAAATGGGGCAACGTATGTCGTTTACGTTCATTGAGTTCTTTGAAGGTGGAAAGGTGAGAATTTTTGACTTCCAAGTTAAACAAGTCAAAAACTGATGCCAGATACATGATCAGCACCCCAAATAAGCCTCATCCACAAAGTTTGGACGAAATTGGTGCATCCGGCCTCGCCACCCTCACTCGAGCTTGGGCCTAGAGCGGGCTTTGAACCTCGGTCTTCATGGTCAAACAAGGGCGCTCGTTGAGGTGCGAAGCCATTCGAGGTGGAAACCAATTAAATACGTTAAGTGGTGGAGGGCTACACAGGAAGTAGAATTGTCGTTGGTACTACGCTTTTTTGAATGGGTGGTAGATAGAAGCGTAGATGTTCAGTTTGTGAGCAGTGCATTTCGCTTGCGTGCTTTTTTGCAATCTTCCACCATTGTTGAAGAAGGTTGGTACATCATTAGCTATTCTTACCAGTTGGCTACTACGTTTTGACTCCAACTGCGATAAGAATATAATAGAATTTGACATCTACATATAACACCTCATCCTGAAACAGCTTGACTGTTCGAAAATCAAAAAGGGTCATGCACTGTACTAGCGAGGTTGAAAAAAGATACAGTGTAGTTATTCATACTTCGGTTACGGGTGTTGCTTGGAGTGCTGATCATGAATCTGACGTCGGTTTCTGGATCTCCCGTTTTCTTATGACAGGTTAGAGAAGGCGTGAGTAACTGAGGCTGGTGAGGTCAGAAGCACCAATTTTGTAGGTGTACTGCAGGTTTTGTAGGTGTACTGCACCCCAATAACCCCCAAGCGTTGTGCATGGGGGTTATTTCGGGTGCAGATCACGAATCTTCTGGGATCAGTTTTTCACTTGCTTAACCCTTAAGTCAAAAATTCTCACCTTTCCTCTTTCGCTCGGTTAACGTAAACGACATTTGTTGCCATGTTTTTGTTCAAAAATGTGTTGGAAATGGGGACAAAGGGTTCCACTGACGATGAATCGCAAAATGCAAAAACACCAGCAAAAGGGGGAATCGAACCCATAACCTTGCTCCTGTGAAGCTACAACACCACTACTACCGACCACATTGGGCTGGGTGGCAGCAGTGCAACCTGAACTTCGCGCTCACTCGTCAACACGCTTTTTTCGTCCACAGAAGAGCCTTCCCAAAAAAAAGTAACTACGGTTGTGGACTCCCCACACGGAACCTTACTCCCTATAAAAATTGCATCGCAAAAGCTCACCGCCAGTTCGAAGGCTTTCCTTGTGAGAAGACAACGATTGTCGCTTCACCCCGAATCGACATTCTTGGTTCGGATCCCACCTAGACCAACCACGGTTTTCATCCCTCCGTGCCGTCAACGAGCTTATGTGGGAAGGACAAAACACTGGCTGAGTTGTTCATCGGTTGACCATTGCGGCTCTTTATATGTATGTGCTAAATACGCATTCAAATCGCTTCCACGAAATTCCCCAAGAGCAAAGGTGTGGTGCATTCCGAAAGCTGTTCAAACGCAACTAAGAGTGACCTTTAGCCTCTTTCGTCTTGTCCATATCTTCCTAATTTTTTCTCAGACAGGTTAAAGACTAGAAAATGCTTCATAAAGGTAAGAGATAAGAGATAAAATCGATGTTAATCAATTTCGTTGCCGAATGCGCCACGCATTCTACTTCTATGGGGCATCGAGGAGACCATATAAGTGCATATTTCGCCTACACAGTGACATGAGGTGTCTACTGTTCAATGTTTTCTTCTTACCAGACAGATCCTCTACCAATTCACAAGGCAAATAACGCTTGGATGGACTGGGCAGGAAATCCGAACCAACAGACTAGTAACGGAGAACACACGATAGCCGGTGCTTCCTCCTATTCTGCTATGCTACAGCACAGTAGCTGTTAGAAACAACCTAACATTGCAAACCTGAATGTTTTCTATTGCTAGAATCTATGTATATCTACTTACGTTCAATTCTCTAATTTCGTTTATTTCGAAGCATTTTAAAAGGTCCTGGGATGGTACATAGTAAACGGAACTGGAACTCATGCACTAAACTTGAGGCTTCCAATATTTTATTCCTAGTGCATATCAAAGTACTAGCATATTCATTGCACATTTCACAGAGCCCACTATCTTTTGAAAAAATTTACTTCTCTCTCTAAATCAGTAAGTGCAACATTTGCGGTTCCTTAGCTAAGAGCCTTTCTAATCACAAGATGCAGAACACCTTTTAAGGATGAAGTACTCTGAAAAAAGCAAAGCTATTAAGTTTTTCTACTTCAGCGCGTACTCTTACGGGAGTGTTGGCTTTGCGGTCGCTCATAAGATAATGCATGGATCTGACAGTGATGGTATGTTACATTTTTCGAGATTATTCAGACCACCTTCATGGTATTACTAGTGTTATTTCTATAATGCAGGTATGGCGCTTTAGGATCAGGCGCTGACTCTTGCGCGCAGCCTGGATTGATGCGCAGTTCAGGTCCGTCCAAGTCACGGATCTTTACATTACTCCGAACTCGGAGAATTGGTACCCTAAGCGACAAAAACACAAAAAAATACAGGAATGAGTGGTGTGGTGTCTTTTACCGATCACATAGGATGTGTCAGAGTCCATCCCGCTCAAAAATAGGAAGGCAGGGGCGGAAAACACTGAATAAATAAAAAGGGATAGTAGAACGAACTGACCCAGCAGTACCTGCAGCAGCTCTGGCCTTGGATTTGTTGGGCTTAACTGTCCATTCGAGCGGGTTCCTGCCACACATTGTGTCGTATCGATACGGTAGTCTCTCGACAACTCGTCCACTACAACAATCGTACGCGAGCCCCGCTCGCACTGGATCTGGTCTGCTATAAATTCGCATGAGCAAGTCAATAATCTACAGTACTTGCTCGGAACCATAGATTTTGGGCTATTGTGGTCGTGTCCGAGGCAGCTACGCCATTTTTTAGGCCGTTAGGGCCAATTTTTTGCTTTGTTTTACTTTTTATTTCTTTTAAACGGAATAGTTAAACTAGCAAAGGAGAGAAGGGAAAGTAGGTAGGAATGAGGGTGTGAGGGCGACTATTTCTGAAGAAAACATTGCATTATTGTACCCCCGCCCCCTTCACGAACTGCATCAACACATGTATATAAATGGCCTGGCCACCACAAGTCATTATGGTTCAAATACGCTTTCGCACTCAATTCGCCTTCAGGAGATCACTTATGGTTAGATGTAGAATTCGTAGTGTGTCTTTGGGAAATGGTTTATTGAATGAGTGATTGATTGATCGCTTATAGCCGATTGCAAGCCAATATGACAAGGAAAAGCATAAAAACTAGAAAAACGATGAAATAAAAATGACAATTACCAGCGCCACTGTTGAAAACAAGGGCAAGCTATTAAACCTCCTGGAGAAACTTTTCAACTAATCTTTTGAATTGAATTTATTTTCTAGTCAAACACATGTAAAGTAAACAATTTGAGCGAGCTCACCATCGCGACCAATAAGCAAAGTGACTTGACAAAGGGAACTGTGCAGCGAATCCGGAAGACAAAACAACGTCATAATAGAGAAACTAAGAAACGCCAACAGGAGCTATGAAGAAACTAGTAATAAAGGCACCCGAAGCATCAGGCCATCGACTTGCCAGAGACCGGAATTTTTTATGACTTGATCAACGGTAACGTTCGAAGGATTTGGCTAGAATTTTTTGAACTCCGCAAGGTTAGCGGAAAATCGGAACCGTTTGCTTAACTTGGCGTACTTGGCACCCGTTCAGCAAACGAAGAAGTTGGCCCTCACTGAGGTTCTAGCCCTGGGGTAATGTAGCTTGGCAACAGCGCTCCTTGTAATCGAGCTCTTGGCTGTGAAGAAACTGCCTTCGCCAAGGTGCACCAGACCGTGCATGATTTTAAATACCATGAGAAGATCGAATTTTTTCTATGTGAAAAAAGCGACTCCAAACCGAGCGTACGGCGCCGCTCAGTGCTACCCGAGATTGATCGGTAGCTAGAATTTCTAGACATAAGAAAAGTCTCCTCGTCAAGCTGTTCTAGGACATCAATGTCTTTCGCTTTCGCGGGACTGAATACAGGTGTTCCGCACTCGAAAACAGGGCGCGCATAGATTTTGTAAGCTTTGAGGAAAGTACGTTCATCACTTGTGCTAAGGCACCTGAAGAGATTGCAAAGTTCACGCGAGGCTGTACTTGCTATTTCTTTGCAATGTTTGCCAAAATTTAAATTATCGGTAATAATAAATCCAAGGTCCTTCACTTCCGATATCTGTTCGAGTTTATTACCTTCGATAAAATAAGGGGTTTGCATATTGTTCTTACCCAGGTGTAGTACCTTAGATTTTCCTTTAGCTAAACGAAGATGATGAGATCGAGACCACTTGACAACTTGCGTTATTGCTGCTTGAATCCCTTCCGTGTGAAGAGGGTCAGGTAGAACACCTATAAATTCTGAGATCGTCGGCAAAGACTTTGCACGTTACATTCATTGAATTGACGAGAGCTGGGAATTCTCTAGTGAAGATACTGGAAAGAATTGGATAAAGAAGTGAGCCCTGCGGCAACTCGCTGCAAATGACCTTTTTACTGGAAAGATGACCGTTATAAAAAAACCGAATTTCCGATTATGTAAAAAGCTTGTGACCCACTGCACTATTTTTAGAATGATCATTAATTCTCTTTCAAATCTTGAGAAACTCAGAACCTGCTCGATTAATGAAAAATGAAGATCTGCATTATTTTTAGTTCTAAGGTTCTGAATTTTCTAGTGGCCATATCTTGTTTTTAAAAAAGAGACAGATAAAGCTTCTGAAGAGAATGGCGCACTACATCATTTATGAACTTATACATCATGATTAGATTACTAATTTTTATTTTCTTTATTTATAGAGGCCTTATTTATCCTTCGCCACTCATTTTTATCAAATGGGAGATTGAGTGAAGTAAAATGAAAGTGAAGTTTTGTAGGCCTGAACTACAACTTCGAGGGCAAGCCGATAAAAGGACTTCTCAGTCGAGCGCAACAGGAGACAGCCGATTGTCTTATTGGCAAATTCGACGCCACAACGGTAGACAGTACCTCACACGTATGACGCTTCAGTTCTGCATTAAAATCGATGCAACTTTCAAGGAATCAAGCACAAATATGCAGCTGAATGGGACTCTTACGTTGCAAGAGAATATGGCCGCTTTCGAAGGACTGAAATTTGCTTTCAAGGTAAATTATTTGCTCTGATCAGCATACCATGCGTCTCCAAAACAACACTATAATGTGAGCTTTCCGGCATTGAATCGTGGTTCCATAAAATGTTCTGGTTCTTTTATTAAATTATTTTTTCCGTAGTAAAAATACATATTTTATTTTAAATTAATATTTTCCCTAACTACACTCAAAGCACCCCAATTTTCTACTTGATCCACGGCAATCGAGCGATACGCTAAATGACCGCATCCCTTAATAGCATACTTTCCTTGTCCATCTCCGTTATTTTTTACCTTTCTCTTCTTTACCCTATTTATTCTTCCTGGTGGGTCCACAGGTGGAGCTGCAAGTTAGACTCTTACAACGGCTCTCACCTAAAGAAACGAGCGGAAGATCTTTAACAGTGGTGAAGAATGAGAAGAAAGAACAAGCTAGGAGGGTGCAAGAAAGACGCGAGGTTCTCATCTCACAAGGAAACCCCCAAAGATGAACTTCTCCCAAAGATTCTCAACGAGACCTATACGGTCTTGTACCGCGGGGATCACAGAACTGTGCTTCGTTTTTGATACGGGTCACTGGGTGGTCCAAAAATGGCAAAAATGGTATTGCTTGGTAAAGCATAAGTGACACCTGGAATGGCAGTGCCGTGCTCAGAACTTAACCTACGAAACGTTTATAGCTCAAGTTAAAGTTTGATTGCAGTAATATGATAATTTGCAACGTTTCCTGGACGAAGCTGCAGGGTACATTCAAGTGATTCATTTGCAACGGTGGCACTAGCGACGACGGTCGAGGGTATGCGAGAGGGGGGTCTAGGTTCTATTCCCGAGAAGGTTACGGGATCTGATCTGTGGTCCGCTCCCACGAGGTCATGAAGTCTGACAACAGGTTGAAAGCGGGGTTAGGACGCGAAGAAAGTACCCTACCAAGGCCGAAATGTAAAATCTTCATTTGCAAAAACGCTAACAGTCCACCTAGAGAGGCAGAAACTCCACCCCAGGAAATGAACACTCCACCACCTCCCGCAAGCCCGCCTCGCTATCCACTCGGACATCCAGACGCTGCCGACACTGTTGCGAATGAATCGCTTGAATATACACGGCAGATTCGTCTGGGAAACGTAGGAAATTATCATATCACTACAATCAAACTTTAATTTGAGCTGCAAACCATATTTAAGCTACGTTCAGAGCAAGACAGGGTCATTCCAGAGGCCGGATTCATCAACGACTAACCCGCGGCTACAGGGGTAGAGATACCATCGATGAAGCCTGCTCTCTGACTCCTACCTTATCTCTACCTGGCTCTTATCTTATCTCTACCCATTATACCCCGCATACCCACGGGTTTAATTGTTGATGAATCCGGCCCCATGTGCCACTTTTGCTTTATCTACCCGCCCTGAAGTGGTACCATTTTTTGCCATTTTCGGACCACCCAGTGGCCCATAGCAAAAACAAAGCACAGTTCTGTGATCCTTGTCCGATGCCCTACAAGAACATATAGGTCTCGTTGGGAATCTTTCAGGAAAGTTCATGGGCTTCCCTTGTTAGATGTGCCTTCCCTTTGTATGCAACGAAGTGGACACACGTGCTAAAGAACACTGCTATCCACAAAAGTTGCGTTAGCCTATGGATTTTGGGGTTTGTGTTACCCAAACCTTGGCAGGGTAGGGAAAAGTTTACCCCGTCAGCCGAGATTAGAGGTGTACTATTTTACAACGACGGCGTTGTAAAATAGTAAGTACATCTCTAATCTCGGCTGACGGTGTAAACTTTCCCCTACCCTGCGACAAGCCTACGACAGGCTTTTTCTTTGCAACTTCCAAGTCGAGAAATGGAACCTGTTTGCTTGCTTCACTTTTCTAGCGTTGCCCCCTCTCACTAGATTACATCCGGCTTTCGTACAGCATATTTTGGAAGCCAAAAAATACGAGTATTTGGCGGCTATTTATCTATTCATATTTATTTTTTTTTATTCGTGGCATGGATACATGATACACATGCGCAAAATAACAGTACAAAAAGAAATATGCTCTACTAGAAAATAACAGATCACAAATCGAATAAGAAACTGGCAGGAGGTACCTGTACATAACTCTAGAGCAACTACTACGATAATGTTATATTCAACAGCAACTTCTTGAATGCACACATAAATGAAGACAGATAAATAAATAAGAATAGGATAAGAATTAAGAATTAAATAAATAGATATGAGATTTTTTAAAAATTGCTACATGGGCAAAAAAATTGATCATATGTTGGCTAAAACTGCTTCAGTGACTGCTCAAACACTCTATTAAAGCATCCTATGAGACATTTTCAGGCATACCAACGTTGGAGCGGCAGATCGTGCAACTCGACACGGCTGAGAGGCATGGAAGGAATAAGCGAAGACCAGCTGTTCTTCGTCGGAGCGGCAGTGGTACTGTGAAAGTGATCCATCCCTTGACAGTTTCCCTCTCGAATTCATAATTCTATCCATTGTCTTCAAATTGAAGTAGTATGTGCTCAAAGACTTCCGCCTAAGTAAGGCTATCAGATATTATACCTCTTTCACAACGATATGTTAGGTGAATAGCTGAAAGAAAAATTTGGGAGCTATTTAATCTTACCAGACGTTCAGCGCCCTACTGGTCACCAAATGTCTTGTTGGGGGCTTCGCCCCAAACACCCCTACCGTCTTCTTGTCCTCTTAAGGGTTTTTTTCATTCATTAGAGCAAAAAAAAACTGGTTTTGCTATATGGAATAGTATAGCGGGATAAGGTAGGACAGAATCATCAAAACTGCTTCTACGGGGCCTTCCCACCCTCTATCGCACGTACGCGATTCATTCTCTGAAGTACTCGTAGCGTACATGGCGAGGAAGAGATAGAGAGCCTTAATCCGAAGTGCCTATTCTGCAGAAACAGAAGACCGCTCGCTGCAGTTCACAGTTCACAGCGACAGGAATAACATTACTCCGATTCCTTTACTTCTCCCCATCCCCTTCACCGGTCCCATTACTGGTTCCTTTCTCACCGGCCCCTTCATTGGACCCCCCCCCCCACTTCACCAGTCCCCATTCACCGGCTTTACCGGTCTCCCCTCCCCACCCCCTTCATCTGGTCCCCTCTTCACTGGTCAACCTTCTACCGGTCCCCCTCCACTGGACCCCTCTCCTCCTTCACCGGTCCCACCTTCACTGGACCACTACCCCCCCCCCCCCCCCTTCACCGGTCCCCATTACTGGTCCCTTCCTCACCGGTTCCCCCTTCACTGGACGCCTCCCCCGCTCCTTCATTGGTGACCCCTCACTAGACCCCCCTCACCGGACCCCATTGCTGGTCTCACCTTCACTGGTCCCTCCTATATTGGTCAACCGGTACTTCTGAAGCAAAGGGCCCGTGGTGCCGTGGGTTTGCCGGGAAACATGTTAACGCGGCAAACCCACGGCACCATGGGGCTGGTACTTACGAAGCACCCGTCCTCGGGTGCCGTGGGTTGCCGCGTTTCTGTCGCCGTTGCCGAGTTAACATGTTTCCCGGCAGCCCCACGGCACCACGGGCCCTCTGCTTCATAAGTACCGGTCAACCCTTTACCGGTCTCCCTTACTGGATCCTTTGCCGGTCCCTCATTACTGGTCCCAACTTCACTGATAACACGTCGTCTAAATCTGGAAGGCTTTTCGTGACATTGGTGACACCTCTTGTGAATTCAGGCACCTGATAAACGACGTCGGTGGCATGTCTTCTCAAGCCGGACGTGCTTTGCGCGACATCGTTGATACGTCGTGTGAATCCGGAACCCATGGTGCGACGTCGGCGACACGTCGTCTGAATCCGGACAGGCCTTTTGTGATATTGGTTACACCTCTTCTCAACCCAGGTACCCTATAAACGACGTCGGTGACATGTCTTCTCAAGCCGGACGTCCTTTGCGCGGCATTGGAGACATGTCTTCTGAACCCAGACGCCTGTTGAGCGACGTCGGTGAGACCTCTTCTTAACTCGGGCGCTCGCTTTCACGACGTCGTGACACATATCCGGAACTCGGACGCCCTTTGCGTGACATCGGCGACACGTGTTTTGACCCCTCCCCCACAACGTAAGTGACACCTCTCCTGAACCGGATGATTACTACTCGACGTTTACGAAAGGCCAGATGGACAGACTGACAGACAGACGGACGGGCAGACGGACTGACAGACGGAAGGACAGACAAAACCGCCTACTCTTTTGTATTAGGTTGTCCCATAAGTCCCCGCCGTTTTTTTCAACGATTCACTGCAGATTTCGCCGGCAGTCTCTTGCATAGCGCTGCATAGCTTTCGAAAGAGAATGGCTTCCTCTATCAAAGCATGTATTGCATTTCTTTTTTCATTACGAATATTGTCAATTTTTAGGTCGTTGAAGTGAAAAGTGAAAAAAGTGAAAAAGTAGCCATTTGCGCACTTGTTCTCTCCGCTTAGGTGTGTAATTTTTTTCGCAGTTTTTTATAGCACTTGAAAGACAATGTTCTGTACTACAAGAATATGTGTTGGTCCTATTTTCTCAATTGCCCTTTATTGATTTTTAGGTGATCAAATTGGGAATTCCGACTTTTCCGTCCGAATTTTTACCAAAGCTCCGGTTCTGTGGTTGGACTTTTTTGCCTGCTGTTATATGTCGTTTGGAAGAGGATGTCTTGGTCAGTAAGAATTTATGTCGCGTTTATTGGCTCACGCTGATTTCTGTCGAATATGAACAGCTGAAGAAGGAGAAGGAGTTGTTGGTGAAGACGATTTTTCTCTTTTTGGCATTTTGTTGATATTCAATAGAAATCAATAAACGCGACACATATTCTTATACAACAAGACATTTTTTTCGAATGACATATAACAGCAACCCAAAAAGTTCAACCACAGAGCAGGTGCTGTCGGCAAATATAACCATCCTCCTTCGGACGTCCCAATATGATAACCTAAAAATCAATAAAGGACAAATGAGCAAGTAGCACTAACACATATTCCCAGAGCATTCCTGCCCGGTCAGAGGAGGTGCGGGTTCGAGTCCCGCCTGGCGCTAGAAGTTTTGATCGCAACAGAACATCGTTGTGACAGCTTACATATTATTGTAGTACGTAACAATGTCTTCCAAATGCTAAAAACTGCGTAAAAAAGTACAAACCTAAGGCCCCTGTTATACTCCCGCGGGAGCTTCCGCGGATGGGCGGAAATCGCGTCGGGACCTCGCGCCGGGCCACTCGCCGCGCCCGCCTCCGCCGTGCACCATTGGTCCGCGGACGTTCCGCGGATGCTCGCGCGGGAGTATAACAGAGGCCTAAGCGGAGAGAACAAGTGCGCAAATGGCTACTTTTTCACTTTTTCACTTTCCACTTCAACGACCTAAAAATTGACAAAATTCATGATGAAAAAAGAAATGCAATACATGCTTTGATAGAGCAAGTCATTCTCTTTCGAAAGCTATGCAGCACTATGCGAGAGACCGCCGGCGAAATCTGCAGTGAATCGTTGAAAAAAACGGCGAAGACTTATGGGACAACCTAATATATAAGTAGGGTTTGCATCTATTTCGCCAGCATACTAGCGCACTCGGAAGAGGTGCCGGCTGACGCGTGCACCCGATCCCAGGTTCTTGGTTCGGATTTCTCTACCAGGCCAACAAGTCTTCCATACCTCCGGATTCGGTGAACTGGTATCTGACTATCCTGGAAAAATGTAGCACTGGGCTTCGACTTGTTCATCGGCGGATCACCGCATGTCATTGCATAGGCCAAATACGCATTCAAATTAGTTCCACGACATCCCGAAGTCGAAGTAGAATAAGTGGCACATCCCAAAAATGATTGACTAACGCCCTCCTTTGTACTTTATTCACTTACTCGTTTTTTACTATTTTACTGTTGCTTATTTTGTTTTTTGTTGATTTACTTTATAATTCTTTTTAAGAGCCGGTTTAAAACGTAGATTATCAAAAATCTCTATCATCTATCCGCCAACGTAAATGTACTTGGTGAAATTTTGAAACTTATTCTTTTCATCATTTCCTTATTTATTAACATAGATTATTATTATAGACTGGAAAAATATATGACCTTTTCTTCCGCTTGATCAAGTTTCAAAAATTGCAGCCGTTCTGCTCGAAGTACCCTCCGGAAGTGACAAAACGAAAGATCATTATCGACGACCGCTCGCCAGATCGCTATATGTAAGTAAGGTCAAGCGGAATGACAAGTGTTACAAGTCGAGAATTCCACTTTCGAATAAATTAAAAGTACAGTACCGCGAACATTCGAAAGTTTCAAAACGGCCTTCTTAACTTCTTTATAATGTAATACCTGTGAAGAGAAACACATATTTGAACTCGGCAGCTCAAGCTCTATCTTTTGACATGCAAAACCCAGCAGTTGAGCAATGCATATAGGCTCGACAGAACCAATCGAGTGGGCACGACAACTTGTAGAGTAAGCTTAGATTGAGCTGAAGAGAGCTTAGAAAGAGCTTATCTTAATGCGCGAAGAATTCAGTAAACCAATTAGCTCCTATATGCTGGCATACAATGAGATTTCCAATTCCACTGACTATGGCGGATATTCCACGGGTGCTGCTAAACGGACACGCGCGCTTCTTCGGCAATTGTTCTAAACATATGCGCGGTACTGTACTACTCGTTTATGTGGGCGATATGGCGAGAGAAAGGGAACGCACAGCCTAATCAAGGCCCATCGAACGTGCCCATCCTCCAGAGTGGAATGGTTTAGAGGTGGCGTGCTGGCCTGATTGACTGGTGCGTGTTCGGTCGGTGTTCTGATTGGCTGTTGTGATCGCTTCCCAGGCTACATTAATGAATAGTACCTACAACCTTCGCATGCTATTTCAGGGTCAACTACGCTATGCAAAACCTGCAAGAGTTCTCTGAAGTGTTCAAGTGCCGTAATGGATCGGCAATGCATCCAAAGAGACGGTGTCCATTATGGTTATAGACGCATTAAAAGGGACGTTTTTATACAAATAAAGCTTATCCGCGTTATGATCTCCTTAAGCTAGAGTCGGTGGAACAGCTAATGTCCGCTTTCCTCGATACACACATACACGAGCCATAGACCACTGTTTACCTCAAACTTGGGTAATCAAACCAAAGCTGCATAATATACAAATACAGTACAATTTAGAGCATTCTAAATAAAAACATCCCACAATAAGCTAATATGAAGATTAAATAAAACAGAACATGATAAGAGCGCCATGTGAATTTTTTCCCATGTGAGTATTTTATAAGGAGTTTTTTGTCTGCATAGCGCAACAGTCTGATAAAGCTCAGTGCAAAATTCTTTTACAATATCCCACAAATCGTCCTAGCTTCGCGAAAAACTCGCGATACTCCTGTCTTTACGGGACCATTGCATCTACTCAACAGCAAATAATGGTTCGAATTTGCCGCTCAGGCAAAGCAAACATTCCATCACAAGGGCATCGATGAATTTGTAACTCAATTGGCTGCAAATGAAAAGCTATGACACCTCAATGAGTTGGCCACCGCAAGACACTGAATAGGCCCGATACGCATTCAACCTGCTATATTTCCAGAGCTAGAACGAGCGCCGCATCCCGCAAAGGACCAAGGAAACATTATTGCTCTGTTTTCTCCAGGTTTTTTTTCTCACGATTCTGAAGAAGTTTCCTAAAGACACCTAAAGCAGGAGTGCACATTTAACGGTTAACGATTTAACGAATTTAACGAATCAACGGCATATCTCGGTAATCTGGCTTAACGACTTAACGGAAATTTTTAGAAATTTAACGGAATTTTTAACGGACATTCTACTCAGTGATCACGTAACCCTTAGTCTTCACGATTGTTATAGGTCTCACCCTCCCGATTAGGAGTGATCCTGAAAAACTATTGAAATTGGCAAGAACATCTTGATGTTCTCATGAATTTGTTTTGAAATGTTGGAAATAATGCATTTCGGGGCGCGGTAGCGCAGTCGGAGGAGGTGCCGGCTGTCATGCAATACCAGGTTCCTGGTTCGGATTTCCCGCACCAGCCAACCAAGCCTTTAATCAAGGCTTGTCTGGGAGGATAAAGCGCTGACTTGTTAATTGGCTCGTTACCGCAAGTAGGTATAGGCCAAACACGCATCTGAATCGCCTCCGCATCTCAAAGAAGTAGAATGCGTGGCTCATCTCAAAGGGGATTGAGTAACGCCTCCTTCATCCTTATCCTTTAATGCCTTTTGGAGCTAGAAATTTCTTCGCCGAGCCCCCAAGTACGTTAACGAATCAACAAAAATATACTGGTCTAACTTTCTCGTAAGATACGCCTATCCTCACCTGGCACTGCTTATCCCAGAATACTCTTGCACGCCACCTGGAACAGCCGAGGCGGAGAGAATGTTTTTTAGGCCGTTAGACGTATTTTAAACGATTTTAGAAAAGCGCCGCTAATATCAACAATTTGGGAAGTTACTTTTCCTGAACGTTAACACATTAACGATGTGTTACATCTATTCAAGAGGGTGGGACATGTGACACGATGCCGTGTCATGGTCACGACGTTGCAAAAAAATGGATGGCCCCACGCACCGGACACTCGAAAATCGTGTATCCGATAACGTGGAAACATTCCACTGACTGGCTTTTAATTGTATCTTTATTTGATCTTTTTGCACTTAGTGGCCTGTGCCCGCATCGAAATTGTATATGGTCGTAGAACAGTCTGACAAAACGGTTTCGCAAAGAACTATGGAAGAAGGGCACTCCGGATTCTGCCTGATCGCACATTTTAAGATGCCTTGTCGGTGATCATCTTCCATGATAATTCCATCTTCCATGTTCTTATTCCAAAAAAATGTTTATTTTTTTATTTATTTATTTATTTTTCTTATTCCAAATGTTTGTTCTTATTTGTTCTTTCTTATTCCCTGTAGATAATTTGTTGCTGAATGCTTGTTTATTCTTCTACGTTTGTTGATCTTGAATTGTTTGCATTACACTGCAATGTTGCACTCCATTCCTTTAACGTAAGCTGTTGAACTCTTGAAGTGGAAACCAATACGATTTCCTTGATTTTTTCACTTGAAATAAGAGTTTGAATTTATTTTGTATTTTTAACGAATTTTAAAGATTTACCGGAAATTTAACGCACAGAATTTTGTGTGCACTCCTGATCTAAAGCACCACTGTTTCCCTCAAAGTTGAAACGCCGAGGTTTTTTCAGCGGTAGATGCCTTGGATTCTTTGATTGGCTAGCCACGCCCCTTGCACTCTGTCGGGTGAAAGCCCGCCATGTACCATTTGCTGCCCACGTATACCGTTCTTTCGGTGTTGACTTGACGCCATACTGGCAGAACGCGGTACTGTCAGTTGGTCGGTCCATTGTGTTGGGTTGTAAGAAGAGTTCTGATAGTTTTCGGGCGCCCAAGGTAAGATATAACCTAAAAGCGAACTAAATTTTTGTTCCTAATCTTAATGTTTTGCATCGCTTAGGAACCAGTGACATTGCTGTTTCCAATTTTTTGTGTCCCCGAAGATTACCAACACAATTGGACTCTTACCATATCTTCTGAAGCCCATGTACTACGAAACATCTAGACTTTATGAGGAAAGGGTCAACAGTCAAGGGACGCGAATGCAACTGTTGCAGCTCAAACGCGAAGGATCGCGGAGATGGAAAAGTAACACGCTGCTAGATTCCAGCAATTTTCGAAGGATTAGCGTGGTTAGGATAAATAAATGAGGGCCTAATAGGTCTACATAAGTTGACAAGCATACCTATTGAAGAAAGCAGACGTGAACAGTGAACAACAGACATTCGTCAAATTCCTGTTATCCTCTTCATGAAACCTGAAACTGAACAAGATGTGCGTCAGCTGGATACCCTGTCTAACCCACGCACAACAGTCGACACACGCGAACAGTGGGGTGTCATCAATCAGAACGAAGCGCTCGAAAGTGTTCCTTGATTAATTTGTAGTCTTATGGAGAGAAAGAACGTCGTAGATTAGGTACAACAGTTCTCATTGTATTTGTCTCTGTGGGCACGTGTAGCGCAGTTGGACGAGGCTCCGGCTGTCGCGTGCACCTGATACCAGGTTTCTGGTTCTCATTTCCCGCCCAGGCCAACCAAGCCTTCCATCCCTCCGATGTCTGTGAATTGGTACCAAACTTGTCTGGGAAAGAGAGTGCGCTGACTTGTTCATCGGCTGGCCACCGCAAGTCATTGAATTTCCAAATATGCATTCAAATCGCCTCCACGACATCCCGTAGAAGTAGAATGCGTGGCGCACCCCAAAAAGGGATTGAGTAACGACGTCCTTTAACATTTTTTATCCTTTATCAGCCTCTGTAGATCTTTCTGAAGTCTGCTTTGCACAAATGGAAGTCATCCGAGCCGTGTCGCGGCTTTCTCGCGATCATGGGACGATCTTTGGGATATCGCAAAAGAATTTAGCTTTGAACATTACCAGATTGTCGCGCTAGGCGAACAGAAACTCTTTGTAAAGGGCAGCCATCTGAGAAATTCGCACTGTTCTTGCATCATTGTCCTTTTCATTCCATTTTTTTGTAGTGTTGGCTTCTCATCTGATGTATTAGGGTGTCCCACACGGAATGTCGCTTCAGACCGAAAACGTAAAATCATACAAAGCAATTAAAACCAAACTTTTGGTAATTCGTTAACATATCCTTCACAATTAACAACAACCTTTCTCCAACATACACGCAAAGAATGGATCCCTCTTTGAAGAAATGAACTGGCCACGAATCGAGGAAGTTGGTCACCCAAATCCGGATTTCGTCGTAGTCGGCGAACTTCTTCCCAGCCAATGCTGCATCGAGCGGAGTATGCGGTAGTTGGACGGAGCAATGTCATGGATGTACAGCGGATAAGGCAAAACGTTGCAACCAGGTTCCCAACTTTCTGCTGAACGGGTTTTGCCATATGAGGCCCCTCAAGAGCAAGTTGGTAGAGGACATGTCAACTCGATTTGGACTTAAACTGGGAGCAGGATTTGGAGTAGAATCTGGAGCATACAAGCTCTGTTGCAAGCTCCCGAGTCGATTTGTCGGATCAGCTTCAACGGCGATGCATGAGAGGTCGCTATCCAGGATAGGCGCCTGTCTTCCGTGCTCTTCGCGTTCAAGACTTTCGTCGCTGGCGGCAAAATGATGAAACCACCGCTCGCATTGTCTTTTGAAAAAGAGATCTTTGGGAAATGCAGCTATCAACGAACAATGCGATTCCGCAGAGGATTTCTTCAATTTGAAGTCTCAGAGTGTGCACGCTAGCACAATCATTTTCTGGCCCATTGTAGTCTGAAAACTATAATTTCTGAAACAGATGAGGGAATAATGTAGAAAAAATAGAAAATGTAGAAGATAAAACGCCGCAAAAAACTAACCTTAAGTAAGCTCACAAACGATGTGAATAACTGTGAAAAGAAGGCCACAGTGTACGGCACGTTTCGCGTGGGACACCCTAATATTTAAGGAGCTCTCATAATATGATATATGTGTTGTATTTATACTGTGGGTTTAGTTACCCAATGTGGGGTGAGGTAAAAGGTTCTCGTGACGTCATCACGATGCTCCAGCTGAGGGGCAGCGCGAGCCGTGGGATCGCGAGGCGTCTCTTCGGCATTGGCACGAAGCTCATAGGTCTTGTTGATTTGTTTTCTCTTGTCGCAGGGAATTACTCATTCACTTCAAGCGTTCCTTAGGTCCTACTGTTATCGTTGTACTGTTTACTGTCGTGCAATAAAGAAAACGATAAACACGACGCAAACGAAGAAAACGATAAAACGACAACAACGAACAAAACTGCTCATAATCATCGTCGTTCCATCGATCAGTGGTCGCTCACGTCACCGACTTCAACATCCACCGTCAGTCACCGCCGGCGTCGTCGACCTTCAACGTCCCGGCCCGGAGGGCTCGTCTTCGCTTGCAGAGGAAAATTGTCATGTTGTGTTGTCGATGCTCGTACCCCTTTTGTCGGTTTTGCATCCGCGTTCGTTCAATCCGTTTGCTAGACGTCGGCCCTCGTTTCGTTCAATGGGTCAGACCCACCTGGCGTGGCCGAACTGTCGTGACGTCATCACAATGCTCCAGCTAAGGGGCGGCGCGAACCGTGGGATCGCGAGGCGTCTCTTCGGATCCTGCAATGACAGCTAGCGGCTTGACGATCGACTCGATCGCGGTCGACGCCAATCCTTGCTGTTGCTCAAGACGACCGCAGGCCGCCCGACTTCAAGCAACCAAACAAGGATGGATGCAATGTAAAGGGGTGAAACATACAAATATTATAAACCGTTGTAGAGGATAATTGGAGCAATAAATATATAATACCACTGGTGTAGTGTTCTAAACCCTACACACACTAGAGTTTAGACAACCGTGAACAACGATTCATGTATGTGTTGTGTGTCAAGGGCACGGATGTGAGCTGAAGATCCACAGCCGGACTCATCTGTTGTTTGTTTTTAGATCAACTCAGGCCACTATCAGTCAATCCTCGAAACATGCAGAGGAAATGTATGCTGTCCTGAAGGTGCTTAGTCTGAAGGCAGAGATTGATTTTGTTCTAAACCTCGATCCATCTGCACACTTCTCAAGAATCGACGTATAAACGTTGAACGAACCCTAACTCAGATACGAAGTCTTATATGCCTATAAGACTTACGTTAGGCCGAAACTTGAGTATGGAACAGCAATTTTCCACCCAGTTAAGAAGAAAAATATACTTAGTCTTGAAAAAGTCAAAGTCAAAATAGCTTCGCTAGAAAACTAATCATCAGGAAATGTGGTTTTGATGACCATCCTATTCCCAGCAGTGAAGTAAGAATCGAACAACTTGGACGACAGACACTTTCAAACAGATGAAGAATATACGACCTCGCAATGGTTCACGAAATTCTCCATGGCCTTTGTGGACTTGATAAACGTGACTTCTTCATGGTGAGACCATCCAGAACTCGAGATGGAAGACAGAAACTTTCATTAAGTCCTCAATTCGTCATAATTTTTTGTTAATGGAGGATTATATGACTATATGAAACTTGGCAAAAACGTTAATCCCATACAAGCTGAAACCATTTATTACGAATGCAAGTCGATCCATAAAATATTCTAGGACATAACGAAATCTCGTGGAAGAACACCTCTTGATTTGTTCTCCCTCCTATTCTTAATTTATCTCTGGGCTCTCTGCTTGTTATCGCATGTACTTTGGAAATATTTTATAATACTTTGGCCTAGATCGTTAACCAATGTCATGTCATTCTGTTTATATCATTTCTAATTACATTGTTCTTCACATGGATTTTATCCATGTAATAAATAATAATAAGCAGATGTTCAGCGGCCTAGCGGCCGCCAATCGTCTGGTTGGGCGCTTCGCCCCCAAACCCGGAGAATAGAACAACCCCAATCTTTCTCCATTCTCCTTTAGGCCGTCCTACTTTTATTAAGCAAAAAAGGATTTATTGTACAGATTAATGTAGCGATATATGGTAGGGCAGAGTCTTCACTGCTCCTACATGTGAAGCCCGTCCATCTTCTATCGCATGTACGCCATTTATGCTCCGAAGTACCCGTTTTCTACGTGGCGAGAAACAGATGGTGAGAGTCCCAATCCGAAGTGCTTAATCCGGAAAACAAATAAAAACAATCGGCATTGGTCGAGAGGTCAACACCTTTTTACTGTCCGACGGCAATAATACTCCTCCGAATCCCATAGTCGCACCTCATCCTCCCTCCTCCCCTCCCCCCGTGAATCCTTCCTTACCTATGTGTTGGAAAAGAAACGGAGTGAGAGTCGAGCACGTACATGTGCCACCGTGTCCCGGACTCAGGCCTTTGTCATACCATCGCTCACCCCGAGCGACGCCTAATGATATGCACCCATATCGATTCCATCGCGCCGCCCAATCGATATGGGAGCATACCATTAGGCGTTGCTCGGGATGAGCGATGGTATGACAAAGGCCTCACATGTCACCACGTTGCCGCGACGTCTCTGACACTCCTTCTGCTGCCCGACGCACGTGCCACGAATTCTGTGACCCCTCTGACGCACATCGGACGATATTAAGGAAAAATACTGGTCCCCCTTATTCTCCTACCACTTCCCCTCTAGTGGCCTCCTTTTGCTGATGCCCTTTTGACTGGTCCTTCTTACTCGGAATCCCTACGTTTGCCCGCTCAAAATATTGTAAACTTGGACGATCATCCGCCAAGGATATAGTTCGCTAGAAATCACCCATGGTTAAGCTCAAAGAAAGCGCGGCTGGCATACGCCGCAGTGCGTAGGCATCTCTTGTCTTCAGTCTCCCTCCCTGTGACGGACACGTGCCATTAGCCGATTATATATAGTAGGATATGAACGTCAGGTAACGTATTCACTAAACTAAATAAACCGAAATGGGACATCAGACAGCAGTTTCTTCTCGCCTTACCCTTCGCCACTCAACTTGTCTGGAATGTCGGGCGCTCGTCGGTCTTTTAACCAGCAGTGTTGGGGCATCCTAACCTTTGTGCTTCCACTTCACAACTTCTCTGGGTGTTTGTTATCGCATGTACTTTCTAATTATTCTATAAAAAAAGAACACTGGTCGGACTTGGATAATTCTTTGTGGCAATTGCTGACGCTGAGCTTAGGAGAGCAGAGAAAACATCAGTATTGTTATTTGCCTTCTTCATTAACACTGTTCTGCCTTGTGGAAGGACGCAGCTATAGATAGAAACCTACAAGGCATGCAAAAAATGTGTGATTGTAAAGCAAGGAAAAAATGACAATCGAGAATGAGCAAAGGGTGAGCACTAAAGCGGAAAAGATAAGGACAACTCAAAGGGGAAAAGGAAACGAATGAGACTGCTGAAGAAAAAAACACGAAGCGAAATTGAACGCATTTCTAAACGGCGGAGGTAAGATTTGTTCCCAGCTTCTCACATATGTAGCTCAAACACCGAATTCGGTGGTCCAGAAACGATCACCGATGAAGAAGGAAATCGGCCGCAATCGTCCAAAGGGACATCGGCATCGTGTTCAGCATCCTGAATAACCTCTCTGAAGAAAGTTTGGATGGACCGGATATCATTCTTGTTAAAACAATATACCGTCGCGTACCACCGCGCGATATCGTCCCACGGGACAAACTGGCTGTTGCGCACCATAGAGCGACATTGTCGTCAAAGTGTTAATACAATGTCTCGTTTTTTCTTGTCTGTGTTACTGAAGTTTCTTGGAAGGCGACCACCTCTGCCTCAAGGTGCCATACTGAAGTCTGACAGGCAAATATTTTTGCTTCGTACTCATTCCGCTGGGCGCGTGTAGCGCAGTCGGAGGATGCGCCGGCTGTCGCGTGTACCCGATACCAGGTTTCTGGTTCAGATTTCCCACCCAGGCCAACCAAGCCTTCCATCCCTCAGGGGTCGGTGAATTGGTACCAGACTTGTCAGGGAAGGGTAGAGCGTACCTGCTCATCGGCTGGCCACCGCAATTCATTGTATGGCCAAATACACATTCAAATCGCCTCCACGACATCACGAGGATTACGGTAGACCTTAAGCCAACCGTCTGGCATCTCCATTTTTGTCAATTTTATTTGTGAGACGTTCAGACTGATTTCAAAGTCGTCAGACAGTACTCAGCTCAGAACGGTGTTCAATCTGCCGTGAAAATTTTATGTTCTCTTCAAAAATTTTGTGTTTGAAGTAGCTTGTTCTTTTCATCAAATATTCTGATAGTAAAGTGATGAACACAAAAAATGTTTACTGAAGACCAACAATTGAATAGGCGTCAAGTGAAACAAAACACAATATGTCGAGTGATTCTGGCTTAGTGACGAAGAAGAAGACGACAGAGGCTTAAGCCTAGGCCTACACAACATGAGAACAACCTCAAACAATCAGGATCACCATCACATGGATCTGATCTCAATAGAAGCGACGTGCCGGTGAGCAAGCGTGAAGGAAAGAACGACGACCGGTGGAGTCAGCCGAGTGGTCCGGTCATTATAAGCTAAACAACGGTGGAGGATGCAGTGAAAATCTGTGAAATTTACAGATCAAGACATCTCTGAACGGTCAGATGAAGCAAATAAAGTTGTCCCAGGAACAATACAAAGATCTGTGGGAGTGAAGGCGTCAATCAATCAGCATCTATTCATTGACAGTTGTCGCTCAATTCGCGGAGCTTCCTGCGTTCTTCGTGGATCTGATCCATGATTTCCTTCGTGTTCACCTTACAGCTGAAAATAAAACTAAGTTTTCTTTTCCAGAAGATTCTACTCAGTGTAAAAGAATTTGCAAGAACGCTATTGATGCGTGATCCTGTGACAAACTATTGTAACGAGGGTATCTCAAAGAAATCTATCCACCGCTTAAACAGCCACAGTATTCTCGCCGCTGAGGCTTTTCTCCTGAAGAAATTAGGGAAAAACGAAGGCTCGTGATAGCGCAGTCAGAGGAGGCGCCGCCTGTCGTATACAGCCCATACAGGCTCCTGGTTCGGGTTTTCCGCCCGTCCAACCAATCCGTCCATCCCTCCTGGATCGGAGAATTGATAACAGACCTGTCTGGGAAGGATGAAGCGCTGACTTGTTCATTGGCTAGCCATCGCAAGTCATTGTATGGCCGAATAATCTTCAGCTCGTCTCCACGACATCCCGTAGAAGTGGAATGCGTGGCGCATCCCAAAAGGGATTGAGTAACGCCGTCCATTATCCTTTACCCTTTACCAGCCATCCGGGCGGCCTATCGGCCGCACCGACGGCTTCTGACGGCTTCACCGCGGCAATAACTTCTCATCATCAATTGTAGCTGCCACCTATGTTATAGTTTCCTCAGGAAGAACATCCTCACTACGTCGATTAGGGCAAGTTTTAAAAAAAGCGAAAAAATGGACGACATCCACAAAAACGCTAATTTGCCCAATATCGATTGATGGCGATTGATAGTTCAAAAGCGAACTTAGGATTCGTGTTCAGTGACCTCGATTACCCCCAGGGCTGAAGTTTCTTGCCGCTTGAACGACATTCACAAAAAATCGATCGATATCGATTGCCCCTGCTGTGAAGGGTTTCCGTCGATGATCACCTAAATGCCTATGCACGGTTGCCGACGTGTTCGGCACGTCTACGGTTCGCCATGCACGTGTTCGGCACGTCTAGGGCTCGTCATGCACGGTTGCCGACGTGTTAGCACGTCTACCGAACCACCAGGCAACCACCACTACAGTTGTGACGGACGGAAACACGCACGCACGCACGCACGCACGACATACACACACACACCACACACACACACACACACACACACACACACACACACACACACACACACACACACACACACACACACACACACACACACACACACACTGCTCCTTTATAGACAGTCCTTTGTATAGTACTGCTTTACATAATAGGATAGTAGGATCTTCTCTTAGGTTCTGGTTTCCCCAAATTCAGACCCTTTTGAGGTAAAAACGCAGGAAAACTAAGGTTAGAAACACCTCACTACGCAGCGAATTCGAAACATATCGCAATTAGAAGCACACAATTGCTTTACAACAGAGCAAAAATTAACCGCTTATTTGGCTGTCATGACCTGAGTTTTTTCGAGTAGCACTTTTTCGGAATTTCTTTCTTTCTTTAATATTCGTCCGAGAACAATGCTACTCAAATTAAATCTCCGGAAAACTTCCCTAAAATGTCTGCTTTCTTTCTCACTAGGTTTCGTTGTTATCTCAACTATTATATGAGCTGAATGCTATGCTCAAAGAACAACGCTGAGAGTGGCTGGATACTTCAAGACACCATATTGTCATGCAACTTTGACGAGCACTGTATGTGCTACAAACACAAGTACACAAGGTGTATCAGTTGATACTAATGAAAGGCTGCAGTTCAAACCCACTCTTCGGCCAGCGGACAGCACTTGGCGAGCTCAGAGCACTGCTTATGCCACACCTTCGTGTCTTTTCTGCAGATTGAAGCCTGTAAGAGCTAGTAATCACTTAATATGGATGGATAATCGAATTTTCTATTCTTCACCATCCTCTACACCTAACCATTATAGATTTCCAGCACGAATAGAAGGAACTCACTTTTCGCTTCGACGCACTTTTTCCCGATCCTTTCGACGAGCGCTTCTTTCGTTTGCTGCCGGGAGCAAATGGGAATTTGGCATGAATCGCATGGCACTTCTTCAGCTGGAAATTAGGTTTTGGAATGAAGGATGGCACACACTGACAAAATAAACCGGGAAAGAAGTGACCATATTTCAATTCCACATATAAAATTTTCATTTTCAAGGTGTTCGCTTCATCAAAATGACTTCACGATGCAATTTGAAGCCTAATTTGGTCCATGAACCTCGACAGCAGCAAAGAACAAGAAAGGTCATAGACACCATTTTAGCATACTCGTGAGCACGCACTGCCTAGGCCGTGGTAGAATAACCCGGGATTCAATTCCAGGTCAAGCTCTTCAGTTACTCCATAGCTCTCCGATCGAGTAATTGAATTTAGCACAGAATTCTTGGTCCCATAGCCCCTGTAAGCTCGCTTTCGGATCAAAAAGGCATGCAAAGAGCATCCTCGGCCTATTTTAGAGGAGAAGTGCGTGGCTTAGTCTATAGAATTATATCCGGCATTTGTCCTTTAGACCTTCATGTCAGTTTGAAACCAGAGGGATGTCAAACTACAGGTGCAGCATTGGTTAAGAAGATACCGACTCTGTGGACAATTCTGGCACTCGACAGGAACGAATGGGCGCCTGCATGACCCATACCTCCCAGCTGCCCGCTGAGCGATCACCTACGATTTGAATGCTCTGTTCAGACGATCAGTCGCTGCGTGACCGAACTGCGAACAACGCCGAGTGCCCCACGATGAACCAGATCATCACTGAACTGCATTGATTGCTGAAACCTTACTGGTCCTGTCGCATGCCAAGTACCCCAGTAGAACGGCCTCGCTTGTAGGACGCATTGACTGTCAAGGCTTCCGACAACGCGTTGGTATACGTTTTCGTTTGTAATATTTTGGCACCCGGAATCCAATGCACTCGCCCACCGGGTGTTTGCGAAAAGCATTGCCTGACCGGCCCACCTAAATTTCGATGACTCCGCTCTCGGGGAACCGCGTTTGTTGCCTGATCGCCATCGAATTCAGGACTCTGGAAGGTTTTTTCTACCCATGCTGAACATTCGCTCGATTCCATCCCACCTACGTTTTTCTCAGGTCTCTAAATGGTTAAAAGAGAACGAAAAGATTAACTAATTGATTATTTTGTGTAAGCAGTGCCTTTGTTTTCTACTCGACATATGATACATAGATACATCGGCATGAAGGTTAAAGGAGCTACCAAAGGTAGAAAGTTGTATTTACCATGGTATAAAGGTAAGAGAATCTTCGTTGATTGTTATCTTCCGTCGTCCAAAGGAAACACTTCCGAGCTGCTCACCAAAAGTAGTCCCACTAGTCACAACGCTCCCTACCTCTTCGTCTCCAAGTATTGACTCCGATATCGATGCATCCTTGATGTTCTTCTGCACACAGTCCCTAGCCAGTTCGGCTCTTCGAAGGTGTAGACCATTTAGCGCCATTTTTACGTCCCATTTCTTTCGAGTACACGAGTCCGTACTACTCATCCTGAAAAGAAAACTCTCCGAATCCTGTGAGAGTTTGTTAACTTTTGCCAGACCTAGTGCAATTATCTACGCAGAATATGGTAAGGGGTAAAGGGTAAAGACGGCGCTACTCAATCCCTTTTGAGATGCGCCACGCATTCTACTTCTACGGGATGTCGTGGAGGCGATTTGAATGCGTATTTGGCCACACAATTAATTGCGGTGGCCAGCCGATGAACAAGTCTGCGCTCTATCCTTCCCAGACAAGTCTGGTACCAATTCCGGAGGGATGGAAGGCTTGGTTAGCCTGGGCGGGAAATCCGAACCAGGAATCTGGTATCGGGTGCACACGACAGTCGGCGCCTCCTCCGACTGCGCTACACGCGCCCACGCAGAATATGATAAGATGAAACTAGAGACTTGAAAGCGCAGGACACTACATGAGGAAAGAAGTATTTGAACAAGGCAAAATGTAAATTTTAACGTTCATCAATCCCTTAGGATGCGCCATGTATTCTATTAGGTTGTAACGAAATAAATGGCATTGAACCATTGTAAATTTAAACAGTTAATATCTCGGCTTGTAGGCAAGTTTATTAATCGAAATAAAAACCTTCTGATTCTACACATCTTTGCCAACGTGACACAGCTTTTTTATCCCAGTAGCATACAAATCAGAAGTTCTGGAATTGACGAAATCTTCGAAGGCACTTTCGGCATCCTGTTGGTATTTGAATATTTTCCCTACCAAGAAGTCGCCAAGATGCTTGAAGAAATGGTAGTCTGTTGGGGAGAGGTCGGGAGAAAACGGAGGATGTGGTAGAGTTTCAATGCTCAGCTCATTCAATTTCTGCAACGTCATTCGTGCTACATGGGGGCGAGCATTGTCGTGCAGAAGGAGAACTCGCCTTCGGTTTACCAAGGCCGGCCGGATATCCGTCAACTTTTTCATCATTTCTTCAATTTCAATGCAGTACTTCTCTGCCGTGATGGATTCACCGGGAGGGAGGAAGCTGTGGTGAATAATTCCCAGCGAACACCACCATACTGTCACCATTACTTTCTTTTGGTGCAATTCCGGCTTCGCAAAAACCTTGGGGCTCTCATCGCTGTCCACCCACTGTGCCGATCGTCGCCTGTTGTCGCACATTATCCATTTCCCGTCACAGGCTACGATGCGATCAATGAATGGGTCCGTTTCGCTCCGTAGAAGCAGTGCGGACGAGATCTCATATCGTCGGTTTCTTTGCTCCTCAGACAGCTCGTGAGGCACCCAACTTTCCAGCTTTTTGCTCTTTCCAATTTCCTTCAGATGCCGGGCAGCTGTGTTGTGACTGACGCCAAGAACCTTCGCTATCTCCCTGGTACCTTTGTGTGGATCCTCCTCTACCACATCTCTCAGCTTGTCCTCATCAACATCACTATGCCTCCCACGACCTTCATGTTCTTCCCAGCTCTCATCTCCATTCCGGAACTTCTGATACCAACGATACGCCGTCCGAATTGTGGAACATCCTTGACCGAATGCGGCGTTGATCTTCTCGTCCGCCTCCTTAGCTGTAGTGCCCAGCTTGAATTCATACAAGTAAATGCCTCGGATTACCCTTTTGTCCATCTGCAAAAAAGTCGATAAAACTCTAAAGTTTTCCCACTTTTACATAGAAAATTTGGTACTCACCGGTAGAGCATAGTTTGCGATTCTAAATGATATGCCACATGTTACGGTTTGTTCCTGATCAAACGCGTAAAGACACGCCAAAAAATGGCGCGAGCCAGTGCCATTTAATTCGTTACAACCTAATATTTCAACGAGATGACATGGAGACAAATCGAATAGGTTCTTATCCTATACAACGATCCGATGAAGCAAACAGACGGAGAAGCAAGTCTCATTCCCTTCTCGGACAAATATGGCACCAATTAACCGACACCGGAGGGATTTAACGATTGGTTAACCGGAGCGAGACCTAGACTGAGAACGTTGACCTGGGGACATGCGAAAACCGTTGCCTCCTCCGAATGCGCTACAAGTGCCATGGAAATATTGTTACCGTCGCTACATCCAAAGCCATTTGGATTCCATTATGATGGCTCTCTGACTTTACAGCATGCGCTGTGGGAACAAATAATTTTCATCTGGCGATTATTTCCAAAAGATGATTGCTGTACCTGAGGGCATCGTACAGCGTGTCCAAAGATGGTAGTTTTTGAATCTCCATAGAATACATATAATTTCAACAACTTAACAGAAATCGCTATGCCGAGCCTCAGTGACAATTACCATTGCGAAGAAAAGCGCACCATGCGGAAAATTTGAGGGCAATGAAATAAGCGAGTGGCGCAATGGAAAGGTGCGTCGCCTGCAGGGGTGAGCGCAATTACGTTTTACGATTTACGATTTTACGATTTACGGCAATTTTTGGCAAATTTTTTACGATTTACGATTTACGACATTTTGGGTCGTAAATCGTAAATTTTCGTAAATGTTATCAATCTACTGGCAACCGACGTCCAAGTGATGTGATGCAGCCCTGGTTAGGAAGAGTGCCAGCTCTCCTTCCTCTAGTACCTCATTTTCGCTTTATTTTAGCAGTTTTAATTAATGTGGCACCATGATAAGTGATACCTCCTAACCCGGACTGCATCACGTCTTGGGCGTCGGTTAGCGAAGACCGTGTCATTCGCACTCCTTTCGAGTCAACCTAACTTTACTAAAACTTTTGTCGAGACATTTTTGCAACCTTTGGCCGAGCATTGTCGTGAAGAAAGTAAAAATTCCTTCATCATGTCGTTTCCACTGCCTTACCTCACTCAACTTTTGCAGTTGGACAGCGTAAATGTTCGCAGTCAATGTGGTGCTGGATCCAAGAAGCTCGAAGTAGAGCATTCCTTGAGTGCCCCACCAATAGTACAGCATTGCCTTCTTTTGGTGAAGGTCGGACTTTGACTGCTTCGGAGGTGGTTGTCATTGAGGGAGTCACTGGGCCTACCGGGCATGGTTGTAGTAGAAGACCCCGACTCATCTCCGGTGACTATGTCCCCCCAGATTGTTCTTAATAGAAAGCCGAGAATGCGAGACTGAGCGATGCTCTGTTGCGACGACCGGTCCGAGCCACGGAGATCGTAGGCCACCCAAGTCGAGACCGCCTTTATCATACTCTAGAATATTCTAGAATGTATGGCATTATATTTTAGTGTGTTTAGGCAATAAGCTTGTGAGACTAAGCCAGACCGTAACAGGTTCTGATAGATCTTGAAAATTATCGAAAATTTTGTTGCAAGACTTTTTAGATAGTTTTGTAGAAAAATCAAGAGCTTTTGGTGCACCATAGCATAGATTTGCGCCATGCATTAGCTCAATACGCGCCCGTTCAACTGCATGCGCAGTCAGTGGTTTCTTCGATTAATGATCGGTAAAATGATTTTTTTTAATTTTTGTAGTATGACATTAATTTTTTACTATTGATTCCGCTAAATCATATATCTATACGAGACTGGAGAGCGACTAAATGGTTGAAAACTCAATTTGTTGCAAGTCGGCGGCCCCAGTGCAGCGGCTGTGCCGAGAACACGTGGGACACCAACCTGCCCCATGGGGCACCCGAAGCTGCCAAGGCCCGATGCCCCGGGGAGGTGAAGGGTCCCATGCCCTGAAGTGCCACTCCCGTAGTGGGGATTCCCCGGGTCCATCCCTTCACTCCCCACCTGAACTGCGTCCCTTCAGCCCCAGGGTTACAGCCAGCACGACACCAAAGGGGGACATACTACCCTAGCCCTGGGTTGCCAGCCCGACTCCCAATAACACTGCCCTCGCGACGTCCAGGCAGGGGGCCAGAGCCTGCCCCCCTGCCCGGACCCCGCGAGGGGCTTAACGGGCTTTCTCCCCGGCAACCCAGCAACAATAATGATACACAAATAATAACAGCAATACCCGATACATTATGCAACGGACTCACCGCATTCCCTCGCTTGCACACCACACACCTTCATAGGTTTATCTCAATACCAGCGCCGACATTGTAGGAACGGAATAGGCCGGACACGTAGATGATGAAATCATAGCCGGCAGAGCAATAAGATTGGGACCAGGAAGGGCCGGGCGCTTCACTGTGCCAGGGCACTCCGCGCCCTCAGCCCTGGCGACCCTTCTAGGAAGGGTCGCCTCCCATCCAACCGGCAGTCGATGCCGGACAATGCAGGGACGACGCGGTGACCAGACACCCGGCGGCTGAAGTGGAGCTGGCAGGCGAGCGCGGCCGCTCGCGATCGATGACGGCGTCGAATGGACCCCGCGGTTTGCGCGGGAAGCGGGATATACCCGCTCCGGTGCGCGCGCCCCGCCCGCGGATCAATCCAGCGGAGGCGGGGGCAGGCCGCGCGAGGGGCCGCTCGCTGACGCGCCGCGCGCCCGCAGGAGGATGGAGGGGAACGCCGTGGTCGCGAGACGCGACACTCCCGCCCAGAAAAGAAGACCTCCCGCGGGGGATGAGCTGCGAGGCTGCCTGGTCACCATTGGGCTTAAGGCCCGTTTTGAATTGTTTTAGGGGGCATCGACTGCGGATTACACGGGAGAACGACCGCCCCCCAATAGAACCGACCAGGACCTCGGAACGCCGTGAAGTAAAGATATGAGCGGAGCACCCGGCCAACTAGGGATGAAATGGCAAGGAGATCTCTGCCGGCTGACAGGAAAACACACATATAAACTTCACACATGGAATGGCTACTACTACGGCCGGCCCTATCTGAAATGCCTCGACTCCACACATATCGGAGGAGGCTTGCACGGGATGGGGACACTAGGCTAGGAGTCACAGGATGGGATGAAATGCATGAGAGAGAGTGCCTGAACTAAGCTATGACACTAAGCCACTGGTACGTGGGCAACTACAGCCTAGGGTGTCCAAAAGGAAATGGATTGACTGAGCAAAGCCTCCTCGAAGGGGAGTATAAACAACAAAGCCTACACAATGCGGCGGGATATGAGAGCGGGGGTGAATTGGCAACACAAAAATATAAACGACATATAAAATAGAAAAAATACACAAAATATGAAATGCCAGATATACAACAATAATCAAAATACATACAAAAACATTCAACCATACAGACATACTGAACTGCCATCGGAGAGGCTGGATTCGGCCCCGAAGGACCTACTACCATCGCCTGGGTCGGTCCGTCCGACTTGCCACACCTTGACCCGTCCGTGGGTCGGAACCATCCAACCATCGCACCACGTTTTCCATGCGGACCATGCGACCGACCACCAGAACTGTAATGTGCCGATTTACATCTGTATGGTTATTTGAATAAAGATTTTTCTAAAAGAATGTATTGCATAATGAAAGAATAAAAACCGACAGTTGAAATGAGCAGCTCAAGTAAAAGGACTTAGCCCTATACGAGATGTCCAGCGTGCGTGTGATGTTGCCGTCGATCGCCATGTATTGTCCCGTCGTTGTGGTTCGCGCCATCGATTCGTTATTGACTCGAGCTATCTGAAAATAAAAAGGTTGGGATGAACTGTTCACTTGTAAGAGATGAAATGACTAAAGCTCGGCTCGATGGCCACGTTGCTCTTGGCGACCGGTTCACGTCCTAGACGACTTGGCTGCTGGCAGGCCCCACGATGACGTGGGCCTCAGTCCTGTCGGCGTCTTCTACTGCAGGTCAACTGGGAAACGGCGCGATCCTGAACATGGATTAGTCTCAAAGTTCACTTACGTCTGTGTCCGGATCGCTGTCGGTGTTGGCTCGATCCCATCGCTGACCTGCCTCTACACTACTCTGAAATAACTAAAAGGTTATCTGAATTGGGTGCATTACCTTAACGGTGCGCTAAGCGCTGAATTGACTATGTTGCTTCACCACGACGCCTCGCTGTCGTGGTCCTGGTCCTCCTCCTGCTGCCTCGGGGGCTCCTGTTCCTCGTGGGGCGAGGCCTCCCGGCGGCCGGCGTGGGGTGGAGCAGGAGGAGCGGCCCTCTGCCGCGATTCGCGGCGGCGTTGCGCCATGGCAACGTTGAGTGGGACGTCGTACTTTTGTACGTCCTGTTGGTCCGGAGGGCAAGGACGAAACGTGCGCTGCGCGAGGCGGCGGTAGAAGGCGTTTGGCCGTTCTGAAATGTCTGGCAGCGCGCGGGGGTTGTCGACGCAAAACGCGCGGTGATGGCCCTCCTTCTTGCACATAGTGCAAGGTGTACGGCGCAAGCAAGTGCCTCGATGTTGCTTGAGGCAGTTCGAGCAGTACCTGAATTGTAGTGCGAGTTTCTCGCGCTCGCTCAGCCTTGGATGACGTAGGCAATCCGAGCTGTAGTGGTCCACATCGAAACAGAATGCGCACGAACGCCTTTGTGATGGCGGTGGATGCGGTGGCGGCGTCTTTGGCAGGTACCTTCGGGCCTCCTCATCCAGCCGGATCGGACTGCGGCCCCTGTATGGGTTAAGGGGCCAAGGCTCGTCCTGTAGACGCTGTTGCTGAGGCTGCCCTTGGGCCTGAGAATTCTGCCCTGCCGCTGAGGTGGATGGTTGCTGGCTCGCAGCTGAAGTGGATGGTCGCTGATTTACAGCTGAAGTGGACGGTTGCTGACTTACAGCTGAAGTGGACGGTTGCTGACATGCAGCTGAAGTAGATGGTCGCTGCGAGGCGGGTGCGGGCTTTTCAGCCGGTGGCTTCTCGTTGGCAGCAGTCTGCTGGACGGGTGTTGTAGCCAGCACCGCAGGCTGTGGTGCGGCCTGTTGCTGCTGCTGTTCTCTGGCCCGCCGCTCTTCCTGCAAAAATTGATCCACCGAATGCGTGCGCAGGTAGCCGTCTGTGACGGCGATCATGAGGGCGTTGCTGTAATTTTCCCTCCACCACTGAAGCGTTTCTTCGATGCGGTATCGATTTGTTGGAATGGGCTCCGGGATTGGTAGGGTGGAGTCTACCGCGTATTGCTGGTCGTCGTTGGTGATGACACCAACGCCTTCGTGGAGCACCAGCAGGAGCTGGTGAGCTTCCACCACGCGAATCATACGAATCGCGTGGGCGACGACCGCGGAGGCGAACTGAATTGCGTCTGAAATGGTTCGCTCCGTAACGCGGAAGAGCTGCAGTGTCGCACGGAAGTAGTCCCGGTCCTCTGCCCAATCCAACAGCCTAGGGACGGTGATGTGGTTGAGCTGGTAGGTGTAGTCATTCAACAGCGCAATGCTGTGGGCCAGCTCATGAATCCACCCCATGAGGACGGTGTACCTGAATTGGAGGGGGTCTGCCCGCGTCATCATGACGCCTAGATTGTGGAACCGCTGCGTCGTTGTAGTGGACAGCTCCTGCATGGACCGGAGTAGCTCAACGATCCGCGCTACTGACTCGTAGTCGGCCCTCCTTGATGGTGTCACCTCCTTAACGGGGATCTTGAGGGCCGCGATGTTCGGTCGCAGGAGGTTATTGATATTGATGTAGTCGAAGGCCGTCCTGAAACCGGTCTCCGTGAGCTGATGGGTGCTACGGGCGTCCGATGACGATGCGGCGGATGACTGGGCCGCTGTAGCTGAATTGTCGGAGGAGGCTCCTGTATTGAGCCTTATCTGAAGTAGGGCGAGGAGCTCCTGGTAGCGCGGGTAGTCCGCAGCTGATGTGGGCTCCTCGCGGGCAGTCTCCTGCCCGGTTGCTCCTGCTTGAGCCGGCTCCTTTTGTGGAGGAGCTACAGGCGGCTCTGGAGCGGCTGGGGCCTTACCCTCCTTTTGAAGTGGGGTTGGTGACGTGGCACGAGGCTTCTTGGCTGAACTGACCAAAGAGGGAGAAATTTGGGTGCCAGCCTCGCGCCGAGCCTGTTGGCTCTGAACTGACGTCTCGGCTTCCATATGCTCAGCCCAACTGCCCTGTAGCTGTGGCGCAGTAGGCGCCGCTACGGTTACGGGGGCAGTGGCGAGCACGGCCGTCGACCGAGACACTGAACTGGTGGACGAGGCAACAGGAACAATCGAAGAACTACCCCGAGGCTGAGACAGCCTCGTGGACCGTCTAGTGACGGAAGCATAGGAGGAACGCGAAGGAACTTGCCTGGTGATTGGAGTTGTCCCTCGACTCTGTCCTCCTCGTCCGCCACGTGCGGTAGGTTCCTGCTGCTGGCGGCTTCCACGATCGCCTCGTCCTCGACGGGATTGACCACGGGTTCGCGAAGGCATTGTCGCACGAAAATGCTTGAGGATATCTGAAATGAAAAAGTTTCGGACCGTTCTCATCTACAGTGGTGGCAAATGCACGTGAATTATGCTAAGAGCAAGTAAAACCCATTCTGAAATGGAGAGGAAATGGAACGGGTAGAGAACGGTAGGGGGGAGGCTAAGTGACTGGAGTATCACGCGCCGATGAGTCATCGGCGTTAGGGCTGCGACGGTAGCAGGGTCCGTGCGCCTTAAGGACTTCGTGGTGGGACCCGCTAATAGTACAACTGTGCCTCGCAAGAATGAGCCATCATGAGGGAGCCCGTGGACAACGATGAAGTGGCGAACATGAACAAGTGAAACGAAGGGAACCCCGAACAGCAAAAACAAACAATATAGAACACAAGGGGTAGAAGAAGGAGGAGATAGAGTAGGAATTTTAGGTGAGAAACCTGAAGGAGAGAAAAAATACGAGAAAGTGGAGGAAGGATAAAGGTGTTAGATGCAAATAAAGCCGGTTTAGCACACACGGGGATGAAGAACAATGGACTAAGGATATAGACAAAGAGAGTAGAGTGAGAAATTGGCGAGAGAAAGCTAGAGGAGCAAGGAAATGAAAAATTAAGTGAAATGGTGCTGATGGGCAGACTGTAATGACGGAGAACGTGCTGCCGGTGGGGATAGGAGTGCGACTAACGAGCGCTGCCACTATGGTGGAGAATGAGCGCGATGAGGTCAGAGCGCGAGCCATAGCGGCTGTATCCTAAGGTTGTTTCACCGGCGGCGTCGCGCGGGTACTGTAGTGCTTAGAGGAGTCTGCCCGGAAGGAGAGAAGATACGGAAAAGGAGAAAGACAAATGATAAGACGAAGAAGATATGGAGAAGAGGGAAGAACAAATCAGAAGAGCGGAGAAAGAAGAAAATTCTACGGAGGATACTAAGAGAGAAACGAGACAAGGAAATAAGCCGCAGAGGTCCCTAGTGAAGTGGCCAAAGTGCAATTGGAGCGCAATTAAATTACGAAACACATGAAATGGGACGAAACTACAGTATCGACGGACAAAATGGAAGAAACTCATCTGATGAAGGTCTTCTTCGCCTTTCGAGGCGGTTGGATCCTTGTTGGTGTGCCGGGCTGCTTCTTGGTCTTGACGAGAGCAGTGTCTTCAGCGACGACTTCGAGGGGGATTAGCTGGTTCACGGATCGATCTAGAATTTTATTTTTGCCCGTTTTAACCCCTACAGATCTTACCGAGCCGTCAGCTGAGCTGTTGATCTTTACGATCAGTCCCAGCGGCCAATTAGACCTCGAAGTATTGTCCGTCTGAATTAGAACGACGTCTCCTACATGTGGTTGTCGTGCTGCGCCCTGTTGTTTCGCAGAACGGATTTGGCTCCGCTCCGCGAGCGCTTGCAAGTACTCCTTATGCCACAACTCCCAGAAGGTCTTAAGGGAGTCTCTGAGGAGACTGTACTGGCAGACAAGAAACTCTTGGGACTCCGTAACGGCGAACGGGTCCCTTGAAGTGACTGCCATCTTAGGACTTCCTAAGTGGCCTAGACTGAACTGTGGGCTAACCAAATCGATGGGCCGTAGGATATGAACTGGTTCCGTCGCTTCGCCTGAAAGTGGAGTTAGTGGGCGCGTATTTAGCGTGGATTCTATCTCCGTAAGGAGCGTTTGGAGGTTCCAAAGGTCGAGAGTGTTGCGATGAACTGTCTTCTTCAACGCGGTTTTCACCGAGCCTACCAACCTCTCGTAAAAACCTCCTTTCCACGGCGATAGTGGAGTAATAAAGCGCCATTCGAATCCCGATGAGGAGCTGAAATCGAGGACTGCCCTGTCCTCCATGAATTGGCGTAACTCATTTACAAGGACTTCTCGTCCTAGCTTAAAGGTGGGCGCATTATCGCTCATGACGAGGTTTGGAGTGCCTCGTCGCGATATGAAGCGCCGGAACGCTAGGAGAAAGTGGGTTGTTGTATTGTCCGCAACTAATTCCAAATGAATTGCCCGAGTAGACATACAAGTAAATAAGCAAACCCACGTCTTTTGGTCCTTGTTGTCGTCGGTACGGATCAGGAGCGGTCCAAAGTAGTCGAGACCGGTGTTTTCGAATGGTCGACTCAGGTTGACTCGCTCAGCGGGTAGATCAGGCGATCTCGGGTACGGATAGTGACGACCCTGGTGTCGGCGACAGATGATGCAACCTGAAATAACATTAGCGACGAGCCTACGGACCCTAGGAATGAGGAACTCATTCCGGAGCGCAGAGATCAAGTGTTGGGATCCCGCGTGGAGCAGTTTAACGTGATAATAAGTTATCAGCATGCGTGTCAACGGATGGAAGGGTAAAAGTAAAATAGGATTACTTGGTATTGATCGAATCCTTGCGTGGGCCATCCGTGACGTTCCGCGGTAGATCCCGTCAGCGCTCTGGTTAACCTGAAATTTCTGAACCACGCGACTCTGCAGCTGGTCAGAGCTCTCGCGATAGTGTTCGCGGATGACGACAAGCTCTGCTGCCTTCCAGTCGCTCGTGGTAACATAGGGTGACGTACTGAACTGAGTGATAGTGCGATTTACGTTCGCTGGTCGGTCCTCGTGCCTTTTGGCACGGAGAGATCGTAGTTTAGCTACAAATTTAAACACATAGGCCGTTACCCGAACGAGTTTCGCATATGAATTGGTTCGTTCGAATGGTACGAACGACTTATATGACTGTATTGAAGCTGAAGTGATAGATTTGAACTCAACTTCCGCCTCTTTGGAGACTGGAACGTTTGAAGTGAAATCCATGTTAGAGTTGGGCCAAGAAGATGGTGATTGCAGAATGTACTTGGGCCCATGCCACCACATATGATTTTTGATCTCCGAGGCCGTAAGACCTCTGGTGGCACAATCTGCTGGATTTTGGTCTGTATTGACGTAAAAGAAACGGCAATGGATATTAGCCGTTTCCAGCTCATTTTTGACCTCGTGAATAAGTTTCACGCGGTTATGAACAAAAGTTTTGAGCTGTTTTTTAGAATGAATCCAGTATAATGCTATCTGCGAGTCAGACAGCAACTGAACTGAACTAATTTGAATTGTGAGCTCCTTCTTCAGGAACTGAACGATCTTAACGGCCAAGACTACAGCTTGTAATTCTAGTCGCGGGATGGTGGTCTTCTCCGGCGCAGCGAGTTTAGCCTTAGCATAGATGAGGTGACTAAAGGGCTTTCCGCGAAGCGGCCTGCATACCAGGTATGCCGCCGCTGCGAATGCCCGTTTCGAAGCATCCGAAAAAACAACTAGATCGTACCTGCATTCCGAAGTGCTCGCGACATATCTTGGCACGGTTCCAACGAATCCGGAGATGCCGTGGATGATGTCGTTCCACTTGGCCATGGTGTCCTTGTCCAGAGGCGTATCCCAGTCAGTCTTCTTGAGCCACAGATCTTGAACGAAGGTTTTCGCTGAAACGAAAAGAGGGGTTAAGAGCCCAAGAGGATCGAACGTCGATGCGAGCGCCTTTAAGGCGGTTCGCTTTGAATTGACTGCCTTCAACGCTCTAGTAGGCACCTGTAACTGATCTGAATTGGGGTTCCACCGAATGCCGAGAAGTTTCACTGTCGCTCCTGGTGTCCTTTTCATGCGATCCTTTTCAGGAACGCGTTCTGTCACAGCCTGGTCATTGGACATGAACTCACGAAGGTTCATACCCATATTGGAGAATACATCCTTGCATTGCCGTTGTTTTGAGATCCCTTCTTCGGTGCTTGTGGCGCCGATGAGAAGGTTATCTACGTACGTGTTGGCAAGGATCTCCTCCCTAAGGCTGTTGTCCTGGTTTCTCTCCAGGGCATACTTTATGGACATGCTCAGGAGGAAAGGAGAAGCGTTCACGCCGAATGGAATACGCGTGAATCTGAGGGTGCGGATGTTGTCCCTGGTAGGTGGCTTAGATGGATCGATTAGCCACAAGAATCTCGTCGCATCCCTCTGGCTCTCCTGTAGTCTGATCTGATGAAATGCTTTCTCGACATCGGCTGTAATGAGTATTGGAGTGAGTCTTGCGCGGAGCAATGTTCCGCACAAGTCGGGCAACATTGTTGGCCCTTGATGTATGCAGTCATTGAGACTAGGAGCGTCTCTCATGTGACTGCTCGCATCGAATACGATGCGAAGTTTTGTAGTGTTGCTGTCTTCTTTGATGACAGCCTGGTGGGGTATGTAATACACGGGAGTCCCTTTTGTCGGATCTTGTGTAACCTCCTCGATGATGCCGGATTTCAACTGTTGCTCGAATGTATTGCTGTATTCGCTCCATAATTTGGAATTGACGTGGAGCTTATTGTATTGACTTTCGAGCCGGCGCATTGCGAGCGCTTTATTGTCCGGCAGGTGAGGATGGTTGGTTTTCCAAGGGAACTGCACGTGGATCATACCTTGAATTACCTGAACTGTATTGTAATATTGCTGAATTATTTCTGAGTCCGCGGTATCACGGTCCTCGTCCAATCCTTCTGAGTCTAGGGCGAGGAGTCTACGGACTACAGAGTCCGTCTCTGCGTTGATCGCCTTCTGATCGACCGATGTCGAAAGGACTCGAGGAAATGGCACGTTTGGACCGGAAAGAAGTGGACCCAGCTTGGTATATGACTTAACTAAACCCGATGGGAGCTGACGATTACGGTTGAGGTCGACGACACTCCAGTAGTAGTCCATCCCTATCAGGACATCGACGTTTACGGAGCCTGTTCGGGGACGTTTTTGGTGTTGTGGAGTGGCCTTGACGCTCATGCTGTCTGGCACAGATGTAATGTGAGTGCGTGTCCAGAGTTTCAGCCTCACCGGGGTGCCCGTAACTGGGTTTTGAAGTGTGATTTTGACCTGGTAGGACTTTTCGGTGTGCTGGTATCCACCGAATGTAATGGCCGTAATGGTTTTAGGCTTTTTGAGCCGCAAGCCGAGAGATTGCGCAGTATCTTTGCAGATAAAACTGTGCTGACTTCCACTATCTAGAAAGACAGTAAGAAGCTGATCGGCCTTTGTATTGAAGTTGTGCGTAAGTGCCTCGACAATCATGAGCCGAGGCTCCCTACCAGGTGATCGCGACCTGCATGCGACCGTTTTGGCGGCCGCGTTTGGAGTGATCGCGACGTGAACTCTAGTCTGCGACCCTGGTTCCTGAAGCTGCTCGAGCTCGCTATCGCTCGAATCGCTTGTCTCCAGGGATGTCGTGGTGTAATGATGAGATTGAACTGGATCTGAAGTAACAGGTGGGTTTCTAAACCCGACTCTCGGATGGGGAGAGTCCCGGCGTTCAGGAGAACGGCCTCTACGAGGGGAGGGGGTCCTGGAGGACCAGCTGGACGAACGTGACCGCCTCCGTTTGAATAGCGAGACTCCGTGCTGGAAGATCTCCGACGGGGTGAACGTGGTCTTGAGAAACGATCCTGTCTTGAGGTGTTTCGACGCGCCGGACTTTGCGAGTTTCCTCGCCTATAGCATAGCGACTTGTGATGTCTGCGGGTGCAGTACTGACATGATGGCGCCGTACAGTTGCTGCTATGATGTCCGGGCTTGAGACATTTCCAGCAGAGTCGACGGTCTTTGACGATTTCCCTTCGGGCGTGCTGCGTTGGGACTTCATAGCATCGTTCCGGCTCGTGTTTCCCACGAATACAGAATGGGCAGCGACGCCTTTTGGATGTATTGTCCCTCCCTGGTGAGTGGCTCCTACGCCGTTCAGTGTAGTGACGGCGTGGTGACGGGCGCCGTATTTCTGCTCGGGATGGCGAGCGTGAACTGTGCTGCTGGGTGACGTGTGCCGACGCCAAGGCTGGGTGGACTCCTTGGAGTGCTTCTTGACGGTCGATGACCTGGTCAAGAGCGTCCAATAGATGGTTAACTGTCCAGTCCTCGCCGGCGTTCTTTAGTTCACCAGCTTTTTCCATCGTCCGTAGTGGGAATTTTTCTCCTATCGTGCACTTGTGCGCAGTGGAGGCAGGGTGTTCTCCGAGCTTTTCCAGCTGCACCCACAGCGCCTTCAGCGTACACAATGTGGTACGCTGTGACGTGGGAATGTCGTGCGCCGGCGGCACAGCTTGAAGCTCCTGCACGAGCTGGATGCGCAAGATGTCAGGGCGCATGTACGTCTTCTTCAGCAGCTGAACTGCTTGTTGATAGTTGTATTCGGAAAACTGAAGTGGGGAGATAAGCTTGTATGCCTCGCCTTTGAGTTTGCCTTTGAGATATAGGAACTTTGAAATAGTTGGAACGGTTGGGTTATCGTGAACTGCTACGGCAAACATTTCCCAGAACTCTGGGAAGGCGTGCATATCTCCATTGAAATCTGGAAGCTCAAACGGTGGAAGCTTCACTAACTGAATTGGGTCATGGCTGTAGTATGCTGACGCTCCTTGGCCCGCAGGGAGCCCGTTAAGGCTGGCCATGGGGGCAGAAGGAGTTTGTGGGCTCTCCCTCCGCGGTGCCAGCTGCTCCTCCCCTGGGCCGGAGCGTGGCTGTGCCGGGCCTCGGTCGGTAGGTCGCTCTTGAGATGGAGTGGAAGGCTGGCGACCCTCGACTCCGATCGAGTCGGCAACTGAATTGATCTCTGGTAGTCCACCACTGGAGGGAGTTTGCCTTTCGAGTTGCACTCGAGCAGTACCCAACTCGAGTACGAGCCTTTCGGCTTCCTCGATGGACTCCGCGCATGCATTGGCTGTCCAATGCGCGCGGAATTCCTCGAGGATGCCGGGCGCGTCCTCAGCCTGCTCCAGAGCGAACTCTTCAGCCCGCTCCCAGCGCTCCTCCAGCGACTCGATGCGTCGCTTTAGTCGGAGGTACGCGTTTCCAATGGTCGACCACGTGAGGGGGTCGACCGACGCGGACTTACCTGCGGGGGCGTCAGATGGTACTTGCCCCGTCCGCAGCTTGTCGGCCTCTTCCATTGAGGCCCTCAGCGCCTTCGCCGCCTTGGTGATCTGGGTCTTGATGGAACCGATCGTCGTCATCGTCGGAGTCAACAACTGCGATTACCTGAAATGCGCACTATAAATGACGACTCACGGGGCCGCCTGATGGCGGACACCCGTGGTAGCGCGAGGTAACGAACGGATGGATGAGGAGATGGAATGGATGGGGGCTGAGAGCACTTCGCGTCCCGAATACAGTGAAGCGCCAGGGGGAGGAAATGAAGAAGAAGAAAAGAATAGAAATATTAAGAGAGAAGGGTAATGGAAGCTAAAGAAAAGAGGGAACTACGATAAGGTAAGCAGCTACTGAAAAATGAAAAGCTAACTAAGGGGGTGAAGAAAGGACTGAGGGAGATAGAGAAAGGAAATGACTGGAGGACAGAGGAGAATGGGTAGAGAGGCAAAAGAATGAGGGGAGAGTGAAATGAATTGGCAAGGTTTGAGATAAACCCACGCTAGGTGCAGGGAATGTGATGAGTTACCTGTTGCTATGGGATGTACTACAAGAGGGGGGGGAGGGTGGCTGCAACCCATTATTTGCTGAATTGACACTTGAAGTTGTGAAGGGGGACCCAGTTCGTCCGTCCTACAGGCGGAGCCCAAAAGAGCTATGGGGGCCAACTGTAGGTGTATTGGGTACTAAAGGAGGAGGGGACGAAGGGGCATGGATAACCCAAGGAACCCAGGGAGCTAAACGAGAGGGGGGACTGAGGACCGTGCGACGGGGCTACCAACCGACACCGTTACCAAGCTACCTAACCGGGTGGCCAGCCCGTATGGTAGTGGAATGCAAGCGCTTGCCCTTGGGTGCGACCAGGACTTACCCATGCCTGGTACTTATTAGCACGTGGTCTAGACCCCACCCGTCGCAGACGCCCAGCGCGTCGCCTTACCCCCATGAAAAGCCCCTGGGCTTGAGAAACCCCAAGGGACTGCACGCCCGGGGACGGCGCACAAGTTGGCTGGTTGCCACAGTCCAGCCTGGACCCCTGCGCCGTTGCCTCCCCGGCCGTGGCCCTCTAATGCCCACTTTTGGCCCCGATCCCCGCAAAAGACCCCTTAGCCTACAGGCCCCGAGGGCAACACAGCCCCTGCACCGGGCGTGGCAGGGCCGTTTTTACAGCCAGCGGGCTGTCTCCAGACCGACTGGCCAACGGGTCCGCTTGCCAACGTCCGATGCACCATGTTGCAAGTCGGCGGCCCCAGTGCAGCGGCTGTGCCGAGAACACGTGGGACACCAACCTGCCCCATGGGGCACCCGAAGCTGCCAAGGCCCGATGCCCCGGGGAGGTGAAGGGTCCCATGCCCTGAAGTGCCACTCCCGTAGTGGGGATTCCCCGGGTCCATCCCTTCACTCCCCACCTGAACTGCGTCCCTTCAGCCCCAGGGTTACAGCCAGCACGACACCAAAGGGGGACATACTACCCTAGCCCTGGGTTGCCAGCCCGACTCCCAATAACACTGCCCTCGCGACGTCCAGGCAGGGGGCCAGAGCCTGCCCCCCTGCCCGGACCCCGCGAGGGGCTTAACGGGCTTTCTCCCCGGCAACCCAGCAACAATAATGATACACAAATAATAACAGCAATACCCGATACATTATGCAACGGACTCACCGCATTCCCTCGCTTGCACACCACACACCTTCATAGGTTTATCTCAATACCAGCGCCGACATTGTAGGAACGGAATAGGCCGGACACGTAGATGATGAAATCATAGCCGGCAGAGCAATAAGATTGGGACCAGGAAGGGCCGGGCGCTTCACTGTGCCAGGGCACTCCGCGCCCTCAGCCCTGGCGACCCTTCTAGGAAGGGTCGCCTCCCATCCAACCGGCAGTCGATGCCGGACAATGCAGGGACGACGCGGTGACCAGACACCCGGCGGCTGAAGTGGAGCTGGCAGGCGAGCGCGGCCGCTCGCGATCGATGACGGCGTCGAATGGACCCCGCGGTTTGCGCGGGAAGCGGGATATACCCGCTCCGGTGCGCGCGCCCCGCCCGCGGATCAATCCAGCGGAGGCGGGGGCAGGCCGCGCGAGGGGCCGCTCGCTGACGCGCCGCGCGCCCGCAGGAGGATGGAGGGGAACGCCGTGGTCGCGAGACGCGACACAATTCTCCTTCAAACCATGAAAGCTACTCCACACCATACATAGGTGACGATAACGTTTTGAAATCATCAACCTTTAGTCGAAATTTTTCAAACGTGTAAAGTTTGATTTGAGTTTGATTCGTCTGACCAGAAGGAGAAGTAAGAACAAAAAGGGGAAAAAGGTTGGCAGAAAAAATTCCCCAGCTTGGGCTAAAAATAGCACGGGAGATAAACAAATATTGCATTATTTTGTATTAACATTAGAGAAAAACCTGTAAAAATTCAGTTGTACTGCACTACTTTAGGTACCTTTTATGATTTGCGATTTACGATTTACGATTTACGAAATTTCGAATTTCATTTACGCACACCCTTGTCAGGTGCACCTCGTATCGATTCACTGACCGGGACCCGTCCCCGATGAACCTGTGCTGCTATGCATGCCTCCAGTCAGTAAGACGGTGTTGGACCTGTCTAGAAAGGGTAGAACACTAACTTATACCTAGCCACTTTCCATTTGATAGGCGATGCCCCATAGGAATAGAAAGCGTGGCCCATCTCAAAGAGGGATTCACAATCGTCTACTTATAAGGCAAGCCAATGCGGTAAGACTAGGAGGATGCAATCGAACGAGAATGACTCATAGTGTATAGAAGTGGTAAAACGCTTCAAAAAGCAGAACTAAACAGGAAAGTTCAAGCAAAGATTCTGCAAAGCTTACTGAACATTCTTCTCGGTCAACAGGCACTCGTTTTGCTTGGCTTCGAGGCGTTGCATACAATCGAGATAGTCTTCGCAGAATCCCTAAAACAGTGACAATATCAGAGCAGCATGTAACTTTAGCCAAAAAACAGAATCGTCAGATATTCACGAAGAATTAATATGTAACAAAAATTCAAAACCGGGAATAGAATAACGGATCATTTAGCACAGAACTTGCCGGATAACAAAGATTAATTTGGAACAAAGAAGTCAGTTTAAGTCTAACCAGGAAACATACAATATTTCTGCGGTTGTTAGTTGGATTAATTAAAATAATAATCACATGGTAAATAAATGAACAAACGATTGATTGATTAAATCAATTAATTAAATGAATCCATCTAACGACCTTGTGGCACAGAAGTATTGTAAACACGTTGAATACCAAAGCCGAGGTACCAAGACGAAAGGACATAGAGATTCATCGACGAAATGTCTCACGGTCAGGCCTGTGTATGTCCGAATGGAAAAAAATCCACAGCTAGAATCTCCACCCCTAGCGTAGCAGAATATATGCTCGTTTTGGGTTGGTTCTTTCTTGTCATATCTTTGAGACCATGTCTTTGAGCGAGTACCTTTCTTGGCAAGATTAAGGTACCTATCGTTCGCAGAATTCCCTAAATTTTATTAATATCGCTCATGTAACAATTTTTTACCTTCAAACCTATAAGGCTTCTCAAAAGCAATGACTGTATTTCCTATGTCAAAACTGTTAAGAACCGAAAGAATTATGTACGGCATATTTTGAGACATATCGCGAAAAATTCTGGCGTTTGCGCATGGATGAGTGAGGACTGGGAAGCGCATCCCACTGGATTAAAAAGTAACCATATCGAACTACTCAGTACCACAGTTTTATGCATTTTGCATGTACTTCTACAGGTTCCCTTTCCACATGGGGTACTGAGGGTTCAAATGATCTCAACCCTTTCGCCAGAATCGAGGTTTTTTGATCTTCACGTGATTGAATATGAAGAGTTTCAACCACGCAAGGAAGGAGCCTCTCAAAAAATATGCATTGTCTTAAGAGCGATGAAATTGCATGCAATGCTCTTGTAAAACTTTGTAATTCGTATGAAAGCAATGTAAATAAAATCTCTGTGAACAGTGAGTGTTCTACTATACACTATTCCAAAAAAAACTCACAGTTCACTTCATATCGAGTCAACAGATTGTGTTTGAGTTAAATACTTATTTAAGGAAATTCGAAAGCTTAACATATGTTATGTTAAGCAGTTATATATTTTCTCTTATACTATATGTTTGTTTCTGCGTTTTCAACTGATTTTACTTTTTGTCTGACTTGTGCTTTATGAAAAGCTTAGGATTCATTTTCCTAAGCTATTCACAGCGGCACTCCAGGATGCCGTGAAGGACTTGAACTGGGACGATAAAGGCTACCTTGTCGACGGTAAACGAATCAGCAGCCTTCGCTTCGCCGACGATATTGTTCTCATCTCTACCAGCACGGCAGAAGTCGAGGAAATGCTGAACGAGCTCAATGTGGCAGGTATGAAGATTGGATTGGACATGAACATGTCCAAAACGCAGTTTATGGTCAACCAGTGGTGTGACACGGGACTCGTAAGGTTAAATGGAGTCGCTCTGCAACAGGTCGACTCCTACGTCTATCTGGGATGAGAGCTGAACATGGATAACGACCTCGCTCCTGAAATCGCCCGCAGGAGACGCGCAGCATGGGCAGCCTTCAGTTCGATTCGCGAAGTCACCGATCAGGTCAAGGATCCCGGCCTCAGGGCCTCGATATTCAACCCCTCTGTACTGCCTGCGATGTGTTACGCGACGGAAACCTGGCCCGACAACAAGACAATCGCCAGAGCGATGCAAACTACGCATCGTGCACTGGAGAGATGTTTTCTGAGGACAGCCTTCGTCAGCAACGGCAAGAAGGCCTACGAAGCTCGGAGCTACGTGAGAAGTCGCAATTAGCAGACCCGCTGCAGTACATGAAGAAGTCCAAATATCGCCGGGCCGGACACCTGCTTCGACGAAAGGACGATAGATGGAGTCTCCGTGTCACAGAATGGCTCCCGAGAGACCATAAGAGACCACTGGGACGACCGCCAACGCGATGGGCAGACTCATTCTCAAGATCTTTCAGAGAGCGGAGTCTGCCTCACTGGATGCAAGCAGCCAGAGATCGAGCGGTCTGGAAGAGTTGTGGTCCCCGCTGAGAAGACCTCCCTCCAGCCGACACAAGGACCATCAAAGTATCAAAGTAAAGTAAGTGTGCTTTGTTTCCTCCCAATTCCGCATACTCTTTTTTGTCTTTTTCCCCTAGAAATTGTTCTGTTCACTGTTCACCTCGTTAAATCGACGACACTACACTTCTTTTTATTGGTATTTGTAATTCTTCTCCCGTTTTATTTTGCTTCTCTCTTTTCCAGATGTTTTCTCATCTCACTGAAAATCAGTTATAATGGTTGTCCATGTAGAATAGAATTTGTAGAATTTCTTTTAAGTTTTTTTGGGTTCTTTCGTGTTAGTTGTATAATTTGCTGTGTGCGTATTAGAAACGCCCTATTTTGTACAAATAAATGAATGAATAAAAATATGTTGGTCATAAGGTCCTCCTGTAATCTACAACAAAACAACGACGCAACACACATAACATGAGAAAAAACTGTTGTCTTCATAAACGACAGCATTAGTCGACGAAGCAAAACTTAATTGTTGGCAAAAATAAAGAACAGAGTGTAGTGCTTGAATTAAAAAAGCGCAACGTTAAAACATATGTGTATGCAAAACTGCGCCGTACGTTTCTAAAAAAATCAAAGTCTTTGCTTGTAAAAACTGCACAGATGCCTTCTTTTTTGATGAGCGGATCCAGTCGTTGTTTCAGTTGTTAAACTCCATCGAGGGAAGGCACAAACTGTAGTCCTCCGCTTCATAAGGATAAGGATAAACAACGGCATTACTCAGTCCCTCTTGGCATGCGTCAGGTATTCTACTTCTATGGGACGTCGTGCAGGCGATATGAATGCGTGTGTATCTGACCACACAATGATTTTCGGAGGCCAACCGATACCTTAGAAGGTCTTCACTTCGGCTATAAATAATAAGTCTTGGTGTTGGCAGTGCAATTTAATCATGAAGAATACTGCGACCTCAGTGATATCTTGGTGATTCGTTTCCAGTTATCATTCATAGAATCCTGATGAATGCCTGTCATTCATTATTCATAGACCTACTGAATCGATTGCATTGTTTTTTCTCTTCCTCCCACAGCCACACTCTTCAGAGCCACATTTCTGATGAAGAAGTAATTCTTAAGAAAATCATAAAGCAAGTGTCTTGTAAGGAATATAGAGAATGACGTGCATGAATCCATAACAGTGATAGCAGTGAAGTGTGCACTGATTGATTTTTTGCTTTGAAACTGTTATTTTCTTTCCTGAATGAACTTTCACTGTCAATATGTGTTTCTGACCTTCTACAACTCCGCATGATAACTAGGGCCTACTCGCACTTCACTTTAATCTCTCCTGGTAGTGAAGGTAGAGAAACCCTTGTAGAGATGCAGAGAGGCACATACACGCGAGGATCGCTGAGTACCCTCCGCTTACTAGGGAAGGGTTTCGACCTTCCATGTAAATTCAAATTGAGAACAAGATCATTAGAAAGAGCTCGAAACGCTGATTACGAATATGGGTGTCAAAATTGCAATGTGAAACTCCTGAGCGAGTTATGGCCTGCCGAAGTTGGGTGGCCTGACCGCAGGCTGGCCGTGTGAAAGAGTTGGCGCGAGAGCGGTGAGTCATGGGCTCGTCAGATGTGACGTCGCTGGTTCGGTCTCCATTGCGGTCGGTTTTCTCGCTCACCATGCTTTATAACTTCGAAATGATTTTTTATTCTGAATTATGACACCAGTTTGATTAAATAGCCGAAAAAACTACCATACACGCTTGTAAAAATGCTTGAAGGCAAATCCTCAAAAACCATCAACAATGGGCTGAACCAACGACGTCACGCCTGACGAACGGGAGCACTATCTCTGCGCCACCGCCGCATCTCGTGGTCCTTTCTAACGAAGCCCCCGTGACTCACAGCTCCCGCGCCAGCTCCTTCGCACGATCACCCTGTGGTCAGGCCATGTAACTTCGGCAGGTCACAACTCGCTCAGGAGTTCCACTTTGCAATTTTGACACCCACATTCGTAATCAGCATTCCAAGCTTCTTCTAATGACCTTGGTTGCAACTTGAAGTTTCATGGGAAATCGAAACCCTTCCTTAGTTAGCAGCATTCACTTGGACTGCTGATGGTGTGTAAGGTGTGGATGGATGCCACATCGTGGGTATGTTTCCCCTTTTACACCGCATTCCAGAGTTCAATCGTTGACGAATCCAACACACTTCCGAGGATCACTGAAATGTGTACCCAAGGGCGCGATCGGGCTACACCACGATCTGTTTACTCGACTTAGTGATCACGAGACCTGGAGGATCCGCTGTTGATTCGCGGAGCATCACAAACATTTGATTTCATATTCGCTTAAGTGGCAGAGTTCGATAGGTCGTATCTCTTAAAGCCACTCTAAAAAAATGTGAAAACAGACATAGAAAGCCTGGAGGGAGTATTGCACCACAAAAGATTAGATGCAAACGTGGCCCATTATGATTTCCCCATTTTCTGATTTGTTCAAGAACATTTAGATGTGCACACTACAAAGGTCTTAGAAGCTCAGAAGCTTTTAATTCTTCCTTTATCTCGATTTGAATGAGAGCTGAATGATGACAACCTGGGGTGTGATTCATCAACAGGTTACATAACTTTAACAAAGAATTTACAGCGAAAACCTCAGTTAACACAGCTTATCGCCCACCACATCGCTTTATAACCCGCGATATCAGGGATTTCGACTGTAATTTTCTCTGTTAAGTTGCTGTAAGTCGTAGATGAATCCGGCCCTGGCTAACATTGACCAACTGTATTGAAGTGCAGAGTCTAGCCCGTCTAATGTTCCGTACTTTGCTCACACTTCAGCCTCATAAAGGGTAATAAAGACAATCAATCCCTCACGGAATGCGCCATGCATTCCACTTCTACGTAATGTCGTAGAGACAATTTAAATGTGCATTTTGGCCCATATGACCTGCATTGGCCAGCAGATCATAAAGTCATCCATCCAAGACGAAACTTGTATCATTTCACCGACCCCGGAAGGTTCTAAGGCGTGGAAAACCTGGTTGCGGACCCTGATGAACCTCGATTCGGGGTGTCAACCTCCTTCATCTGCTTGAAACCGCAGTCTAGCCTTCACAAATATGTGTAAATCGGCTATTAAACGCTACTTTGGAAAAGATTTGGCGCAGATGGCAGTAAGCGTCTGTTCTCCTAAGCATCCTAAACAATCCAGGTTTGTAGAGGAGATGTGCTGCTTGTTATTGTACAGTAACACTTCTACAGTCTTGCCGTTTAGATTGTTATAAAACTTACAACAAACCATGTGGCGCATCAGGTAACACAGTACCGTTCGTTGACGTATTGGTGGTCACCATGGGTGGTCACCGTGGACGGTCACCAATACGCCGACAAAAGGCGCGGGAAAGCGCCTATAAAAGGTGGCCGGACCACACACCACCCGAGTTCTTCGTTCGCCAGTTCGCCAGTCCCAGTCTTCTCTCCTCGAGCCGTAGCCGCCGCCGCCGTTCTCCAGCCGCAGCCGCCGCCGTCCTCCAGCCGCAGCCGCCGCCGTCCTCCAGCCGCAGCCGCCGCCGTCCTCCAGCTACAGCCGCCGCCGTCCTCCAGCCGCAGCCGCCGCCGTTCTCCAGCCGCGGCCGCCACCGTCCTCCAGCCGCAGCCGCCGCTGCCCTCGTGTTCCAGCCGCCGCCTGTCTCCAGCCGCCGGCCAGACCACCGCCGCCGTCGCTCAGCCGCCGGCCAGACCACCGCCGCCGTCGCTCAGCCGCCGACCACCTGCAGCTGCCGGCCCGACCATCGCCGTCGCCACTCCAGCCGCCGACCACCGTCAACCGCCGGCTCCACCAGCTACCGCGGCTGCCCTGGCCTCCGTCACCACCATCTTGTGGACGAAATAAAGGGTGAACCCGGAAATCTTCTGGCACATCGCGCCCGCTAGGCGCCACATGGGGGCCGAATTTTCCCTTTAGGTCCACCGTAGGAAAAAAATCGGGTTTTCTAGGGAAAACCGGGTTTCTAGGTAGGAGGCAGTGGGTGAGGTTATTTATTTCACCTACTGGAGCACTAGGAAGAGGAGTTCCCCTCCGCCTTCCAAAGAGTGCGAACAGCTCTAGTGCCGCTCATCGCGGTTGAGCTGTAACACTACCGTGGGGTAGTACCACTGACTCGGAGTGGCAATCCACCAGAGAGATATCAGTGGAGCGAATAGAGTTTCTGCAAGGCAGAACTCTGCCCAAATTTTGAAAAAGGGTACAATTCGCTACGGGCAAGAAAAAGCACCCGCTTCCTGCAAGCTTAGGGTTCACCAAGCTAGGGAATACTGCTCCACAGGAAAAAAAATAGCTAGCCGAAAAGCCCAATAAAAAAGGGCAGATAAACTACGATACAACAGTCAAGTTCTTCGGTTAGTCCACCCTTCTCCGGGAATTCCAGCACCAAGTAGGGTCTACTAATCAGCCCGAATTGCTGTTCCAAATTCGTTCCTCGAATAGCGCTGCCTCACGAGTAATCAAAATGAAAGAAAGTAAGAATTTGTACTTCCAGAAAATGGAATGTATGCAGACTATCGACGAGGAGGTGGAGAGAATGCTCCAACTAGAGAAAGGCGAAGGAGCTCGTGTACAGGCTCGTCAGTCGCAGGTGACGACACTAATGGAGCAGGTACAGAAGCTCACGCAGCTGGCAGCTCATGTGAGAACCTCACTGACAACGATAACAAAAGGACTGCAGGCGTTGCAAAAACTACCAGAGCGGGCTCACGAAAAGCTGTGGAGTGATAGCGACACTCGCCAAGCAGCCAAAAATCGAGATGAGGTGACGAAGAAGCTGCAAGAACTAACCGACGAAGACTGCGAAATCGTTAGTGGCGAGCTTGAAAAGGTAGAACAGTTTATGATCCAGCTTTCTCAATGGCTAAGCCACGATTGGGATCAACTCATAGCTGAGCAAAACGAGTTCTACGAGCAGGCGCAGCACGATGATCAGTGCATACGCCGACTAGCGAAACTTCTGGGGGTAAATTCAACGCAGATACTAAGCGTAGTGAAACAGCTCCTAGAAAACTCCAATAAAGTTGCAGCTCCTATCCAAAACCTTACACGCGCATCTGGGTCACCTCTGAATCAGCACTGCAACGATAGGGAAATGTCGTTACAGAGAGACCAACTGCAGCATGCGGACGTGGAGGCAGTGGGCTTAAGGAGTGCTATGAGAAATGTTCGAGAAGGGAGCACCTTCGCACACACCGAGCTCCCACAGTTCGATGCAGGCCAAAGGCGACGAAATTTTGATAAAGTCTCCTCTTTGCAGTGTTGGGAGGACGTAAACTGTCTCATGGCCAAGTCAAGCATGCCAGCACAGAGGCCGCAGAGGAGCCAAGGGTTGGAAAACTTCACTACACCTCAGTCAATTCAAGATTTGAGTGTAGGGGCGACCTTAGCGGCTATGGCGCTACCGGAAGTTCCCACCTTTTCGCATCCACAAGGGAAGGGATTTGAAAACTTCCTGACTTCGTTCAATATGAAGTACGGTAGGCTTGGTCTAGAGGACGACATGCTCATACATCTCTTCTGCTCTAAACTCGAAGGCCAGCCAAAGACAATTGTGGAAACATTACCACAGTCCTGTAAAAATGGCGATTTCAAAACCTTCATAAGAGCGGTAAAAGAGAAATTCAAAACTACAGAATGTGCGAAACGCACCGAAGCCTATGTAAAACTTAGGCAGTTGAAGCAACGTTCCACCATTTCGGATTACTGCGTGGAGCTTGAAGAGCTAACACGCTGGGTTTACCCCGATGCCAGCGAAAAGGAACTTTCAATGATCCGCGCTGGAGAGTTGATAACACAGCTCACAGAATGGGATGAATATATCCAGCTATTCAGCACTATGGAGCAATCCCAACAAGAGGAGGCCTATGAAAGGCTTAAAAGTTTAGCGCAGTGTATCGAAAGAAGCCGACAAGTGGCTAACACTGTAAGAGCCTCTATGAGAAATCATGGTTTCAGGCAGCCCAATAGTGCAAACATTAGAGCTCATAGTCCCACTAGGAACCCAGAGGTTCCAGAAGGTGACAACCACGAGAGAATGGAACGCAATCAGTCTATTCAAGCAAAATGTTCAGACTGCAGAAAGAAAGGACATTTTCGGAGGGACTGTTGGAAAGCCCCAGAAAACTGCAGTGAGTCCCAAAAAGCAAATCTGACAGAGGCCATAATGACAACGAAGTCCTCAAATACGCGAGTACCACATGCGGTGGAAGAAAATGAGCAAAGTCCAGCTCGGACTTTCACAGCAACTCTTGACAAGTGGACTTGTGGAGGAATTAGAACCGGCCCAACCAAAAGTGATCTGTTCGGAAAACGGACACTAGAGCAAGTAAGCTTACTGGGCACTACCAAAGCAGCTCTCATGGACACAGGGTCTCAAATTAGCATTATGCCCTTAAAAATCTTGTCAGAAGCTAGGGAACTTGGCTTTGATCTAGACAGAAATGTCGAAGAAATCCCGTTGTCGAAGCAAAAGTCAATATATGACGCTTCGGGTAATAAGATGAAATTTTTGGGAGCGATTCGACTGGAAGTCAAAACGAAAACCTCTCAACCACAAAAAATTGCCATGTTTGTCAGAAAGTCAAAGGATGACATCGTAATTCTCGGCACCAACGCTCTGAGCAAGCTAAACATGGTGTTAAAATCGAGCGAGAGACAAGATCAACTGAGGGGTCCGCACTTCAAAAGTGGCATAGAGCCTTCACGGCCAAAACAAAAAGGGAGATTCAAGAAGCCCGAAGCGAACAGCACAGACACGAACACTGCGATCGTAGTGCGACGTGTGTCCATACCACCGACACAAACAAAGGATGTACTCAGTTCCAGGCCGGAAACAAATACCAGAAGAGTTTTTCGGTCAAACTCGGAACTCATTCCGGACGTGGCATGTGGCTCAAACGAACCCAGTGTCGAAATTCTTGCCACGAATACAGGCCAAACGCACAAAGTATTTCGGGCAGAAGATAATATTCGACATATGGATGAGTTGAAGAGCTTGGAACAGCCTTTTTCTGTAGGAAAGAGGGTGTACATGCGAACCCCCGAGAAACGATCCGGATCCAAACAACCAAAATGGGTCAAGAAATGGAATGGACCTTCTAGAATAGCAGAGCTCACTGAAAGTAGTGCAGTGATCAAGCCTATAGCCGATAATGTCGAGCCGCTAAACGTCCAGTGCGATGCCGAGCCGCTAAAGGTTCATTGCGATTTCTTAACAAGGCTGCCTATAGGTATGGACAATGATCCAATTCGAACAGCGAAGCAAAGAAGAAAAAGAGGCAGACCTAAAAAGTCATCTAGACAACACAATGAAAGCATCTGTTTCAGAATCGAGGCCGGATTGCCACAAGAAGATCCGCTTCATCTTTCGCGTACTTACGATTGTGGCATCTTCCCTACGAAAACCCAAACAGCTCTGCTAAGCCTTCGCGATCGACGAAAAGAGGAAGAGATCATGGCAATAGAGTCAGGGCACCTCACAATCCTTGAACCAGCAAGAGGAATTGTGGCCAAAGTGACCGACTCGTACGAAACGATAAACGACAGCGTTCCACTTGGACACTCATCAACATTGGAACTATTCCGCGCCGTGGTGATGCAGAGGTCCATCCGTGGTAGATGCAGTGTTTCTAAGCCAAGTGCGGAAGTTCGCAATGAGCACTTTACCACTGCTAATATTTTCCGCAACAATAAGGCCACAGAAGCCAACGACGATGAGCCACAAAGTGATCAGTACAAGCAGAGTGCAGGACCGTCCAAAAGGCCGATCAAAACTGCGAAGCCCAGTGTCTTGTACCTACATGACGCCAAAAAGAAGCGCCAACGCCATGCGCACCTCAAGAGGCAGCAGTTCAAATGGAAATAGCCGTCAGGAGCCTGGCTGCCCAAGGAGGGGCGTGTAGAGGAGATGTGCTGCTTGTTATTGTACAGTAACACTTCTACAGTCTTGCCGTTTAGATTGTTATAAAACTTACAACAAACCATGTGGCTCATCAGATAACACGGTACCGCTCGTTGGCGTATTGGTGGTCACCATGGGTGGTCACCGTGGACGGTCACCAATACGCCGACAAAAGGCGCGGGAAAGCGCCTATAAAAGGTGGCCGGACCACACACCACCCGAGTTCTTCGTTCGCCAGTTCGCCAGTCCCAGTCTTCTCTCCTCGAGCCGTAGCCGCCGCCGCCGTTCTCCAGCCGCAGCCGCCGCCGTCCTCCAGCCGCAGCCGCCGCCGTCCTCCAGCTACAGCCGCCGCCGTCCTCCAGCCGCAGCCGCCGCCGTTCTCCAGCCGCGGCCGCCACCGTCCTCCAGCCGCAGCCGCCGCTGCCCTCGTGTTCCAGCCGCCGCCTGTCTCCAGCCGCCGGCCAGACCACCGCCGCCGTCGCTCAGCCGCCGGCCAGACCACCGCCGCCGTCGCTCAGCCGCCGACCACCTGCAGCTGCCGGCCCGACCATCGCCGTCGCCACTCCAGCCGCCGACCACCGTCAACCGCCGGCTCCACCAGCTACCGCGGCTGCCCTGGCCTCCGTCACCACCATCTTGTGGACGAAATAAAGGGTGAACCCGGAAATCTTCTGGCACATCGCGCCCGCTAGGCGCCACAGGTTTAACTGAACCCGGGCTAACCATGCCTACAATCCCTTCAGACCAGATGAATACCTCGAATACCAGACTTGTTGAGAAGGGCAAACACGCACTTGCTATCAGATAGTGTACAAAGCTCGATCAGTGGAGGAGGCGGCATGGGCGCACCCCGAACTGGTTCAATATTCAGATTCTTTCTAGGCCAACCAAGCTTTCGTCAGCTCCGGAGTCGACGATTTGGTCCTAGGCGTGCCTCGGAAGCATAAAACCCTGTCATACTCATCGACAGGTCACCTGTATCACTTGTCGTTCCATTAATCATCAACCGCTAGCAACGTCCCTATTCGCTCCGCCACGTGAGTATTCCAGTGATCCTCGCTCGAGGGACATAAATAGTGCTACATCGCTTGTTCTGATTTCACAAAAAAAAAACCAGCAACACGATGCTGGGCGTCCTGGTGTTCTTTCATGCAGCGGGTGTCCGCGAGACGAATAGCATGACCGACCAACCTAATTTTCGACGATTTCATCCATTCGACAGGTCTCTAATTCTCGTTTGTTGACGTAGCTCGGAGCTCCCTAGGCCTTCGCTGGCAAATAAATATATAATTTGGGTCCACCACGTCGAAAGAAGTGAAACACGTTGCACATCACAGGGATAAGGTTAAATGAAGATAAAGGGTAAAGGAAAGGGTTATTCAATCAATTTTAGGATGCACCATGCATCCTGCTTCTACGGTGTGTCGTGGAGGCGGTTTGAATGCGTATTTGGTCATACAATGACTTGCGGTGGCCAGCTGATAAACACATCAGCGATGTATCGTTCCCAGACAAGTCTAGTACCCATTCACTGACCTCGGAGAGAAAAAATGCTTGGTTGGCCGGGCGAGAAATCCGAACCAAGAACCTGATATCGGGTGCACGCGACAGCCGCCACCTCTACCGACTGAGCTACATGCGCCACATCACAGGGAAGGCTTAAATAATGCTGGACTTCAACCTTATATTTTCCTAAAGCAAAGCGGAGTCTCTAGAGTGTAGCCAAAAGCAGTAATGACACAGGAATTCTATAGAATCTCCGTCGTAAACAAATCCACACGCAAAACTGCTTCTCTTCCGTTGCTGAACACCAAGCTCTCCACTGAAATCCCCATGCTCACCAGCACAGCGTGTGAGAGAGTTTTGTGTGGTTACTTCAGCCATCGCTGTCCGATCGCAGAGCGAAATCGAATGTGCTCAAATAAATCGCGCCGGAATTGAGTGTTTACTCTGTGACAGCTGCGCATGAACAGAGGAGTATTCGGAGCGGCGGCGTTAACTACGACCAGATCCGGCAGTCGTAAACATAGCGCATGGCCAGTCTCATTAATTGTTAGATCGCGATTTTACTGCTGTTGTAACAGAAGAAAAGTTGTTTGAGCGTAGCCAAGAATATCACGGCTTACATTCGGCGTTGTCGCCTTCTTCAGAGCCTGGAAAAGTCGAAGTCGTCAAGTCGAAGTCAGTCGAAACTACCCTCCCAAATGCCATTCCATTCTGCAAAAACCCATCCCAAACCCTATGTGACCACAAAACAGACGCCGTAATAAGTCGAAAACAAGGCTAAGCTTTCATAAATGTGGACTTGGAGATTCCGACTTTTTGCGGCGTCGTTTTCGTGGTCTCTCAGGCTTTGAGATGGGTTTCCGCAGAAGGAAATGGCATTCGGGGGGGGGGGGGGGGGGTAGTTTCTCAAACGACTTCAATTTTTCATGCTCTGAAGAAGGCGACAACACCGAAACGTAACCCCTAATAAAGATCTATACCAATCTTGGCTACCTGAAGAAACTGTTCGTCAATTACAACGTCAAAGATGTCAAGATGGATGTGCTGCGATTCTTTCGGCGTTTCAGTACAGGCGAGAGCAGAGTAATAATCGGGGGGGGGGGGGCACATAGCTAGAAATTATGTAACGAATTGACTTGGGATTCACAAAGCAGCTGCTAGAGGACAAAATAGAGCCTAACCTGAGAAAATTAACAAAAAAACATTTGCACCACGGTTGTAAAGAGATACATTTATGTACCCTCTCACTATCATATGTATTATAGATCAGGGTTATAGCATGGCAGGCGGCGATCAACTGTACTCGACTGCGCTTTGCCCGCCGAGACGTATTAGGTTGTCCCATAGCTCCCCGCCGTTTCCTTCAACGATTCATTGCGGATTTCGCCGGCGGTCTCTTGCATTGCGCTATAAGCTTTCGAAAGAGAATGATTTACTCTATCAGAACATGTATTGCGTTTCTTTTTTCATCATGAATTTTGCCAATTTTTTAGGTCGTTGAAGTGAAAAGTGAAAAAGTGGCCATCTGCGCCGTCGCTTCTCTCCGTTTAGTTTGGAATTCTTTGCGCAGTTTTTCATAGCTTTTGGAAGACAATGTTCTGTACTGCACGTGTTGGTCCTATTTGTTCATTTTTCCTTTAATGATTTTTAGGTCATCAAATTCGGACGTCCGACTTTTCCGTCCGAATTTTTACCCACTGCTTCTGCTCTGGGGTGGATTTTTTTGCTTGGTGTTCTATATCGGTCGATAGAGAATGTCTTGCTCTATAAGAATCTGAGTCGCTTTTATTGATTTCTGTCGAATATCAACAAAATTCCAAAAAGAGAAAAATCGTCTTCACCAACAACTCCTTCTCCTTCTTCAGTTGTTGATATTCGACAGAAATCAGCGTGAGCCAATAAACGTGACACAAATTCTTACTGAGCAAGACATCCTCTTCCAAACGACATATAACACCAATCGAAAAAGTCCTACCACAGAGCAGGAGTTCCGGTAAAAGTTCGCACGGAAATGTCGGACGTTCCAATTTGATGACCTAAAAATCAATAAAGGACGAGTGAGAAAATAGGACCAACATATATTCTTGTAGCACAACAACATTGTCTTCCAAGTGCTGTAAAAAACTGCGTAAAAGTTACAAACCTAAGCGGTAAGAACAAGTGCGCAAATGGCTTCTTTTTCACTTTTTCACTTTTCACTTTAACGACATAAAAATTGACAAAAGTCGGAAGGAAAAAAATGCAATACATGTTATGATAGAGCAAATCATTCTCTTTCAAACGCTTATACCGCTGTGCAAGAGACTGCCGGCGAAACCCGCAACGAATCGTTGAAAAAACGGCGGGGATTTATGGGACAACCTAATATTTACAACCGCGGTGATTTTTTTGTTTTGTTTTGTTTTGTTTTGTTTCTTTCTTTCAGTCCTGTGATGCCTCCTTGAAGCGGTTCCGTGAATCTGAAGTAAATTGGTTGCATAATTTTTAGTTATGTGCCCCGCCCCGACTAGGATAGATCTGGAAAAGCATCTCCCACTTCTTGGACCCATGCAAGTCGTTCGGCAATCCACTTGTGAGGCCAGCCCGCAAGAACGCTTCGGTACAATGGCTAGACAAGTATCGACTGGCAATGAGTAATGCTTAGTATCTTCTCGACAAATAAAAACGTAGCCTATGGCGATAATGACTGATGATACCGTAGCAATCATATCAATTAAAGAGGTGCTGACTAATCCTTCCATTTGAAAAACGAAAATTGACAACCCTCTCGCTCTGCAACATTTCGTGGATGAAAGTGCGTGGCGCATCCCAAAAGGATAAGCAATATCGATTGTTTTCAAAAAATATCAGCTCCCACAGACGAAGCGCCATTCTAAAAGCTTAGCATAGCATATAATACACTGAATTCGGCTTTATGTTTATAATAACACATCCATCCCACCCGCCAATGTTCGAAACAAATTTTTCATTTTTTTCTACCCTGTTATTTATATACTTCGAAGAAAGGGAAACGACTTTCGGAATGATCCAGACCGGGAGGGGCGGGATAAAGTTATTTGCGTCTCCATTCCCTTTTCAACGAGAGATTCAGGTGCTATCAAGTGATTCGACGAATTTAATTTAAAATTTAGTGGATATGGTTGTGTGACATGGGATGACCTACGCATTTATTATTCGACGGTTGCCACCTCCCGACTAGGATATGTAGATCCCGATTTTCCAATGATTTACAACATAACCACTGCGAAAGTACGTTTACCTCTCGACAAATACTACACAACTTAATCTTTGAACACACATGGCTGCAGGAACAAAATTCATTTTTCTAAGACAGAGTCTTGACTGCACGCTTCCTTTTTACTCAGAGAACTGGTTCGAATTTTTTTATTTTCACAAAATTATGTTTTCTCAAATTCCATTTCACAACTTAGATCTCTTATTAATAAAAGATAAAGGATAAAGGACGGCGTTATTCAATTCCTTTTGGGATGCGCCACGCATTCTATTTCTACGTGATGTCGTGGAGGCAATTTGAATGCGTATTCGGCCATACAATGACTTGCGGTGGCCGACGACGAACAAGTCAGCGCTCTATCCTTCCCAGACAAGTCTGGTACCAATTAGCCGACCCCGGAAGGATGGAGGGCTTGGTTTGCCTGTGCGGAAAATCCGAACCAGGAACCTGGTATCGGGTGCACGCGACAGTCGGCGCCTCCTCCGGTTGCGCTACACGCGCCCACAGAAGTTTCATTGATAGGTACCTCAAAACGTGACTCACTAGGGTGATGATCGTAATCTTCCATCCCGTAAACATATGTTTCGATCTATCCTAGTAATGAGGGGCAAGCGTCCAGTGTTAGTTTCGTAGGTCATTCCATGTCACACAACAACGTCCCCTGAATTTAAACATAGATCACTCGTACCATGGGACAGCAGGTGAAGCTCTCGTAGAAATTCAGTCGAGGTATTGGAGACGCAAATCACTACATGCCCCTTCGATTAGGATAGACCCCACTTTTTTCTTCTCGTTGTGCATATCTCAATTTGCCTTTTTATACAGCTGACTGTAAGTAGTCGTCTGCGTGGATATCCAAGTACAATGAAATATAAAATAAAATAAAATGTATAGCATACAGGTACTTATATGGCCAGCCACGCAGAAGTAAACAACCTCTGATAGTTGTTTGTAGTTCTTAAAAATTCTATGAAATTCGCACTAAATAGTGAACGTAAAAAATAGCAGCAGCAATAATTAAAAAGGAAATCGATTCGATCGTCATCACAGCTCACTGAGGAGACTGAAATGAAGCGACCTACCTCGGATGCTTGGCCCACGGCAAGAAGCAGACTGACCACAAGTGCAAACATTACGGACATCACCGCATTGAATTCTGAAATAAATGGCTAATGTTTTTTTATCAAAAACGAAGTCATTCACGAAAGGACGAGTATTTGATGACATACATCTATAGAGATATTTATAACAACATTTAGATAAAAAGGATAACGGACGGTGTTATTCAATGCCTTTTTGAGATGCGCGATGCATTCTACTCTTACATTCTACTTCTACATTCTACTTTTACATGAAGTCGCAGAGGCGATCTGAATGCGTATTTGGCCATACAACGATTTGTGGTGGCCGACCAATGAACAGGCCAGCGACTTGTTTCTCTCACAAGGGAAGGGTCTCAAGCGTATGTCAAATCGGGATGAGCGAGTCATATAAGGGAATCCTCATCCCTCAATTGGTTTGAAAATGTGTTTATTTTTTGCCATGTCGTTAAGCCCAAAGGGTAAGAGGTCACAATGGGATACGGCGCAGCACGCATTTGGGGGGTCTTGTACGCGCGCGATGCCCTCCAGCCACTGGCTCGGAGCGCAGGTGGGTAGAGGTTAGACTCACGTGAGAGGTGCCGGGGTTTGGTTCCTCTGCGCTGCCGCATTCTTGCATTTCAACTGATTGGTAGAGATTTGGGGGATTCTGACGTCTATACCATTTTCAGACGTTTTCTGCGCATTTTTCCAGAGGTAATTTGTGGTATTCAACATGTTGATGTATAAATGTTCAACACATGATACACAGGTGCAAAATGCATGAAGCAGCACTGGGCACAATACGGGCAGCGTATAAAGGTTACAGGACACAGTTTGTTTCCATACATAGACCAATGAACTCAGGACAAAACATCTCGCTCGGATTTTCAAAAGAGACCAGGATGTGACGTCGGAGACGGTTCAAATGAGAAACGAGCTGTGTGGATCCTGCAAATTAAGCTAAACGGCATCGATACACTCTTTCCCTCATGTCTGCCTGTCAACCTGGAAATCAGAGCTCTGTTGAAGGTTTTCTAGAGCCTAACACCAACAATGTCCACCGATGATCGAGTGGTGATCCACTTGCCCACGCTGAAGTGTGGTCTACCTTTAGATAGGGAGCCTTCAAGAAAGAATGACACCAACCTGACCGAACGGATGGCCAGCATATTCAAGGACTTCGAAGCACGTCAACTTGAAGTTGAAGAAGACGAACAGCTAGAAGTGGTGGAAAAGGAAGAGGGAGAGTGGAATCCGCAAGATGAACTGATGGACGTGGAGAGGCAAGCAAGCAGTGGGCATATGATAACGTTTTCGCGTGGAACTCTTGTTTTGGAGGAAAGGGTACGTCTTCAATTGGATTTCGGTTGGGTGCTCATAACCATGGAGGAAGACATCGCGATTCACTATGCAGGCACTTTGAACCTGTGTATCACCCACAGCGTACAGCTGGAAAAATGCGCAGAAAACGTCTGAAAATGGTATAGACGTCAGAATCCCCCAAATCTCAACCAACCAGTTGAAATGCAAAAGTGCAGCAAAGCAGAGGAGCCAAGCCCCCGACCTCTCTCATGTGATTCAAACCTCTACCCACCTCCGCTCTAAGCCACTGGGTGAAAGCGTACAAGACCCACAAACGCGTGCTGCGCCGTATCCCATTGTGACCCCCTACTCCTTGGGTTTAACGACTTGGCAAAAAATAAACACATTTTCATACTAATTGAGGGGTGAGGATTCCCCTATATGACTCGCTCCCCCCGTTTAGGCATACGCTTCAACCCTTCCCTTGTCAGACAAGTCTGGTACTAATTCACCGACCCTGGAGGGTTGGAGGGCTTAGGTGGCATGGGCGGGGTATCCGAACCAGGATTCTGACATCGGGTGCACGCGACAGCCAGCACATCCTCCGACTGCGCTACCCGCGCCCTCTACTTCTATATTCACCATGTATACCATTTGCACAGATGAGCTACAATGACATGGAATAATTTGCAACAACAACCTTTGAAAATGGGAGACAACGCCGCAAGGCTGTGTTGTGGCAGGATTAAGAACAACCAGTAAAAATGTGCTAAATATTGTTTCAAAAATTGGTTGCGAGCATCAATACGAAGTGAAATGTCGGCTACTGTCTAGACAAGGATCAAATAGGACATCGCTCTGTCAGCAGTTCAGAAGAAGATGCACAAAGAGAGGGTTTGAGAAAGAGATGGATACAATCTTAAAGAATACCGGAAACAGTCGAGCATTAGCTGCAGCTCAAGTTGGGTGGGTAGCCCTATATAGTCTGAAGAGAGATAAGGTAACTTATCATATACATGTTCACTTTGATAGCAACGTGATGCTCAATGATCTAGTAATCGAAATCGGCACACAGAAGAGATATTGACTGGTCTTTGAATGGCTTTTGAAGTGGATGCCGAGAGCAATTCATTGAAATTTATTAATTTATTATTTATTGCACTCAAAAGCGCTCTTTACAATCGAACAAAATAAACCCATAATAGTATTACAATTAGAATATTTCTGGATTCTATTCGTCCAATTAGTAAACGAATGTTCACCGGAAAGAAAATCAATTGAATTCGATATTGCTGTTGTTAGAAAATCCGATTTTTCCTTTGAAAATCTCTTCTTGTCTAGAACATCTTTCTGGTGCACGGAACTCTCCGTTTTCCGAAACATTTTTACCAAATCAAAGTAACCGAAGGAGGCCACAGGAACAATGGGAGAATGCTAACGCCCCTTTGCACGTGGGTGGTATGAGCGGCGTAAACCAGGCCGGACGCGGGGTCACTGTGAGCGGTGACGGAAAACTGGTCGGCGGCGCCTAAACAACAGAGCCACAGAAGTGGCAGCGATTTGGTGATAATAGTCTGTGGGGGTGGCGCTGCGATTATGGACCGCTTTCCGAACACTCGAAAGAGGGGCGGGATGGACATCATCCCCAGAGGAATGAACGAAGCCATAAACACTGCCGGCTACGGCGACACGTCTCCGCAAGGTTAGATATACATGTATAGGCAGATTGGGTGTGCGTAGCGCAGCCGGAGGAGGTGCCGGCTGTCGCGTGCACCCGATACCAGGTTCCTGGTCCGGATTTTCCACCCAATCCAACCAAGCCTTCCGTCCTTCCAGGGTCGGCGAATTGGTACCAGACGTGTCTGGAAGGATAAAGCGCTGACTTGTTCATCGGCTGGCCACCGCAAGTCATTGCATGGTCAAATACGCATTCATATCGCCTCCACGACATCCCGTAGAAGTAGAATGCGCTGGCGCATCCCAAAAGGGATTGAATAACGCCGCCCTTTATCCTTTATTTTAGCGTGAATCCTGTACATCATTATAAAACCAGCCATCTTTCTTCTATTCTTCAACGAAGGAAGCCCAAATAGCTTTGCTCGCTGCGGACCTCCTGGAATATTATTGTAATACATTGAAAAGCATCTCGTCATGAGCTTCTTAGTGAAGCTATTTTAAATGCTCTTCAGAAGGTCTACAGAAGGTCTGTATATCCTTTTGCACTGCTGGATTGAACACCGACGTCCCCGTTTCCACAATGAGAACATGCGTAAGTCTTGAACGCGCGTATGTAGACCTCGCGGAGGTTAGATTTTAACACCCTGAAGAGGTTGTAGATACTGTAATTGGCTTTTTTTTGCCAAAAATCTACAGTGCTTAGAAAAGCGCAGGTTGTTGGTTATAATAAAACCACATCAACCTTATTTAGCTTTGACCACTGATTCTGTATTCCTGCGTTCGAGCACGACACCAGGTCCAGCCACCAGATACTATGTCTTTTTCTCATCTTTCTCTTTTCACTCGATTCGCATTCGTTGCAATTCAGTGCAAATGTAGAAGACACAAAGAACACAAAATCAGGTGCAAGCTTAGAAAGGGTTCATCCCTCATCTTGCTCTGCAAATTTGGGAATGTGTTCGAAGGCTTTCAAACTGAATAAGCAGCTGAGCACAGAAGCATATGTGCACAGTGTAGCTCCAAGAGGACACCTAATACTGATTTGACTAGAATAAACAGCTCAACGTTTAAGAAATACATGGCATGCCCCTTTTGTAGGTTTCCACATAAAACCTTTTAGAATTACTTACAACAAGTCAGCGAAAACATGAGAACGTTTGAGGAGATGAACGCCAATGAGCGGCAAAATATTTCTGAACCAACGGTCTGGGCAGAGGTTGTTATTCCGTTGGAATGCGGCAACCATTCTTTTTCTAACCGACACACAGAAACGCTTTCATTTTCTGCTATTTCTATCCGGCTACTAGGAGACTATCGAAATCTTCAATCAGGGCAGCCCATTGGCAATTAAACTTTGAACTTGAGTAGTAATCAGAAAGGCCTTGCCAAAGAAGCAGTAACATAGCGCCGTGAAGGTCATGAACAGGTAGTATTGCGTGGTTCGATAACCGATGATTTTTCTCATATATGGAGTGAACTGTGTACTTTTATTAGTACTGATTGTGTGGCTTACATTATTATGTACTATTATTTTAAAGGCTACACCTTGGTCTATCTTCTTTCAAAAACTTAACGTCATTAATAAAAAAAATTTAGTAAGAAATTTCATTTACAGTCAAAAATTTTTGGAAACAAAGAAATTTAATAGAATCTAAAAAATAGACAAAATAACACAGAAAGGAGGGGGGGGAAATAACATCTGCGGTCACTTAATACTAACTAATCAATCCAATTATTATTTATTTATTTATTTATTTATTTATGTACATACGTGGAGAGCCACGCAGATAACAAATCAAATACGGTTAACAAATAGCATGTAAAGCAAAAATGAATGAAACAGTTTGAAGTCATCAAACGAGTAAACTAAGAAGCGTCCTGGAGATACCTGTCAACGAGTTTTTTGTACTGCCTCAAGGAGTTAGCTAGAACGTTTTTCTTGGAGAGCTTCAAAAACTCGGTTCCTGCTCGATTAGTAAAGAAACCTAATCTTACATTACATAAGAATTTAGGTATGTAAATTCTTTGTGTGCTTCTTTTAGCTAGCGTGTCAGCGTTGGTTCGCTCGCTTTAGCTTTGAAAATTTTAATGTGTCAGATGCACCGCATACTGGCTGACAATCACTACTGGTGACGACAAAAGAAAAGCGTTAAACGGAACAAACTGACGCACGACAACTTGAGGGATGACGAAGAAGCTTGATATGTCGAACGCAACTGTTTACCTGCACTTTCAACAGCTTCGTTACAGAATCAAACTGAGTGTTTGGATTCCTCACGAACTAAAAGAAATCCACCTTATCAAAAGCATCAACATATACGAAGATATGGTCTAGTTTGAGCTGCTTCCAAGAAACCAAACTATTGATTCGGATGGCTACTGTCGTCAGCTATCGAAATCGAAATAAAGAATCAAGAAAACAGGCCCTAAACATACCAATCGCAAAGCCGTGATGTTCCATCATAATACCCCAGATTGCTTTCCTTTGAAAACTCGTCAAAAATCAACAGAGCTCAATTGTGAAATGATGCCACATCCATTCTATGCCTTAACACCTTCAGATTGCTTGTTTCGCTCCCTTCAAAACCATTTGATAGGTAAAGCTTTTGATTCCGATTAAGCTGTTGAAAATGAGTTGCACCAGTTCTTCGCTTCTAAAAACCAAGGCTTCTCGTTCTTTCGGAAAGCTCTATGAAATGGAGGTTTGAAATCATCACTTCCTATATGGTATGGTCTAAACAGCCCATGCGAACCACTTAGGAGTGCTTGAGAGCATTACAGTAGCTGGGTCTCCATTAGGACTCATCGGTTAAGAACAAATGGAAAGAACCGGTTTGGCGCTGCCCTGCACACAATAAGGGCTTCATCATTGAGCAGGAAACAAAGAAGAGAAGTGCCCCTGAAGTGGCTCCAGAATGGCTTGAAGGAGGCAAAGAACAGTCAAGGTAGCGTGTTGCGAGAGAACGTTTCTGATGGGTATTTTCAGCCGCCAGCTTCAATGGGGCGGAAAACCTCGCCCACTTGCTCGTGCAAGCCATGAGAACGGGTTTATTGTCCTTGATGACTATGCACTCTCGGGCTTGCATTCTGCTCGTATTTAGTTGAAGGCAATTGCTTACCTGGCAGAGTATGTGGGACGATCATTTTGTAGAGTGGTTTCATATAGTAAAATAACATTTTGCAGCTGCGAATAATCAGTCCCGAATGGCTGATGGATCACTGATTAAGATTTAAGGATGCAGAATTACTTGTATTTACTTTTCTTCCACAGCGATAGAATAAAGTGCGACGTTGATCAATCCCTTTTATGTAGAATGCGCAACACATTCTACTTCAACTGCTTATCGAAGAAGCGATTTGAATTCGTATTTGGCTTCCACAATAACTTGCGGCAGCCTCCCCATAGACAAGTCTTTATCATTTTTTTTTATTATTTTTATCACAATATGTCATCCTTCCCAGACAGGTACGGTATCATGTTGGTGAATCCCGGAGGGATGGTTGGCCTGGACGGGAAATCCAAACCAAGAACCTGGTGTCGGATGCATGCGACAGCCGGCGTTTCCTCCGAATGCGCTTCACGCGCCGTTATTTCACCATATTGAAACAGAATGCAGTGCTCCGGTTACAAAGAGATGAGTCTCGACGAACGCGATCAGCGTCGCGCAGCAAGGAATCGAGAGCACGATGCTCGAAGTGGCAAGATTCAAGCAAGTGAAAGAAGGCCACCAGAATTCTGAGCTTCGCCTACGTTCAAAGATCGGAGACACTGTAGCATGGGCCAAGTCGTCGAAAATTAGGTGGGCCGCACGTAATGCGCTTTGCAGACAGCCGCTGGAGAAGGGCCGTCACTGACCCGTCGGATGTCAAAAGAACACCAGTTCGCTTACCAACACTTGATCGGACTTCCTCATGAAAGTCCTGAACAAAAAGATTAGACGCTGTTCGTGTCCCTCGAGCGGGGAGGATCCATTGGAGCATTCTGGCACGCAACAGGGACGAATAGAGAGCTGCTGGCCCCCGCTTGAGCAACTCGATGATCAACGGAACGAAAAGTGCAGGTGATACAGGTCCCAAATAAAGCCGCGCGTTAGGAGAAGGCGCCGGCAGTCGCGTGCACTATAGTTGTGTCTATTCGACTTTTTCGAGTTATTCCTGGTTTTCGATTTCCGTTCGAAATCGAATATTCGAAGCCCTGAAAGTTCCGAATTCGAATAATATCATATTATAAATTATTCGAATAATAATTCGAATAGTCGAATAAGCATAATCATAGCGTGCACCACGAATCGACAGTTTTGGAAAGAATTTCCGGCCTTCCATCCCTAAGGAATCGATCAATTTCTAGGAGAATTATCTGCGAAGGAAGAACAGCTATGCCTTGTACATCAGACAAACGCAAGTCATTGTATATATCAACACTCATTATAATTATCCCCAGGTAATCCCGTAAAAGTAGAATGCGTGGCGCACATCGTAAAAGGATTGACTATGCGAACATTATCGGTCACTTGTTCTCACAATTTTAAGGTGATAATAGAGTGTAAAAGCGATCCTAAAGAAGTTTCCTGAAGTCATGTAAAGCATCACTGTTCTCTTCAAAGTATGAGCCCTTACGGCGCGTTTTCGAAGTTCAGTGGGAACTGGGAACACGCTGGCAGCCAGTGCATCTGACCTTGACCCGAGCTGCATTGAAATGAAAGGAAATCTCGAAGCGGAGTTTGCCGGATCAGATATGGCCGCGCGACATTGAAGGACAGATGGAGGACAGTGCGAGGGGAGAGGGGCGAGTGCGAGAATAATTGACATGTCGTGTCACTCGCGCCACTCATACGGCCACACCTCCGACACTCCTCGACCGTACTCTGAATGCCGGTCGATCGATCGACGACCAGAAATCGTTTCAGTGACGGATTATCGGTTCTGATGCAGTTATTCGGCGAGCGGTTCGTCACGGAATAATCCTAACTGCAGTAGGGATTGTGGAACAGCTTAGAAGAAGTCTCCTCGACTGAAACGTCTTGGATGTACTTTCAGGAGCGAGCGATACGTTTCTAAGGATTACTGGAGATACATAGCCATTTTTCCTGCCTCTCGCTACAAACTGGTAGCAGTGTAGAAGAGACAGAGGTGACGTATACAGCGTTGCCTATTTGTACGATGTGGGTTAGTGTCAGCGAAATTACCGTCAGAGCGTGAAAAAAACTATAAAAGTCAAGGGTAATGACAGAGGTTTTTTCACAGGGCCACACGGCTGTCACTGTGCAAAACTCATGGTCAGGAAAAAACAAATTTTCATTGTCACGAGTAAAGGAGAAAACGCTGATTTCTTTAGAGTTTTGTGGACTAGTCGCTTTTGTGACCTACACGGAGAAGCGGGATGCACCAGTGAATTAGACCGCGGTCTGCATACGTGCCAGCTAATTCCCTTTAGTTTTTGCAGCATACCTCTTTCGACACACTTACACATCGTTCTGCTTCCACCTAATCGTCATTCTCAAGATATGCAGTTCGATCTTCTTAATCTGCTTGTCGTCCTCTGTTCAGACGCATAACTTGTGCAATTCCTTTCCGAGAATGAACCGAGGAATCACGCCATGTTGCAGGCGCCGCTTGGGAAAGGGAGTGCTTTGTCTGGCTAAGACAATTTTCTGTCTTAGAGACAAGGCCTCTTCTATGTTATTCGTTATCAGCTTAATCCACGGGCGCGGATTGACAAAAGTATTGACGTACTAAACGTAAACGTTAGAAAAAGCAACACACCATAAAATTTAACAATTTTATATGAAAAATGTCAACAATGATCTAGCGAACAGAGTAGCATTACTTGCATTTTATATGGGCTTTTTTCTGCGAATGCAGGGTCGAAGACGACGAGGAAAGGCATCGACGATGGGCCGCAAGTAGTCCACGTCGATTTCGTTCCATGCTTTGACCAGATCATCCTTCACTGACTTCATACTTTTGTGGGAAGTAGCGCAAGCCTTGTTCTTTATAACGTCCATGCAGAGTAATTCAGCGGATTGAAATCCGGTCTATACAGAGGTCATTCCTCTGTGGAAATGAAGTCCTTCAGGTTGGCGCGGCACCAGTCCTGAACAATCCTCGACTCTGCTCAGGAGTCTAATGCTGCTAGAAGACATACGACTTACTCTCGAGGTGGGATTCGAGCCAAGGAACCAGTTGCTTCTTTAGGACATCGATACAGGTAGTTCTACTGATTTATCTTCGCTCCTGTATCCACGAAAACGAAGGACGCTTGTGATGAATGCACAAACCATGATACTGGCCGGATGCGCCTTCCTTGCAGCGAGCCCTCCGCCAGGATTAGCACTTTGGAGGCCCTTGAAAGGTATGTAACACTTTTACAAGTTGAATGCAGAAAAGTATCAAGTCACTGAAGGTCAATGCATAGAACGAAATCGACTTGGACTACTTGTTGCGCCCCGTCGATACCTTTCCTCGTCGTCTTCGCCCTGCATTCGGAAAAAGGAAGCCCATATAAAATAAAGTGATGCTATTCTGTTTGCTAAATCATCGTTGACATTTTGTATATAAATTTATTAAATTTTATAACGAGTTGTTATTTCTAACGTTTACGTTTTGTGCGTCAATACTTTTTACGTACCCTGTAGGATTCATGGCGCATCCCAAAGGGGATTGAGTAACGTCGTTTTTCATCCTTTTATCCTTTAATAATCCATGGCAGGAACTTAAACCGAGGGCGAAAAACCGAACTAATTGCGAGCTGTTCAACTTCGAATCGCCGCTTTAGCCAAGGACTGCTGCAGCCAGTTACTACCCCTCATCGCTGCGTCCAAAAAGCTATGCACTCTTTCTGAATGCTAAGCACATGGACAAGGACAAAGCACTTATGCGACTATTAACTAGCCATTGACAGCAGCAGCAGCAAGAAAAAACGTGCAAGTAGAAGAGTGCAACAGAAGAGCAAGAGAATTGCTCGCCAATGTATGCCATGCAGAAAGTTTTCCAGAGAGTTTCGGCACATTATGAACCCTATCCTACTATATATAGAGGAGCAATCGTGTGTGTGTGTGTGTGTGTGTGTGTGTGTGTGTGTGTGTGTGTGTGTGTGTGTGTGTGTGTGTGTGTGTGTGTGTGTGTGTGTGTGTGTGTGTGTGTGTGTGTGTGTGTGTGTGTGTGTGTGTGTGTGTGTGTGTGTGTTTCCGTCACAACTGGAATGGGGGCACTTAGTAGACGAACACGTCGGCGATCGCGCATGGCGAGCCGTAGACGTGCCGAACACGTCGGCAACCGTGCCTGGGCATTTAGATGACTATCGACGTGAGGCGTTGACAGCATGGAAGGCAAGTCGATAATATCGATCGATCGATATTATCGATTTTTGTGGATGTCGTTCAAGGGCACGAAACTTCAGCCCCGGGGGTAACCAAGGTCGCTGAACACGAATCTGAAGTCCGTTTTTGAACTTTCGATCGCCATCAGTCGATAATGGGCAACTAAACGTTTTTGTGGATGTCGTCCATTTTTTCGCTTTTTTCTAACTTGCCCTAATCGACGTAGTGAGGATGTTCTTCCTGAGGAAACCATGACATAGGTGACAGCTAAAATTGATGATGAGAAGTTATTGCCACGGCGAAACCGTCAAGAAGCCGTCGGTGCGACCAAGAGGCCGCACGGACGGCTGGTTCAAATATAATGGAGTTTCCGGGTAGTCGCCAAAAACTACTACGCATCTCTCCTAGACCATTTTTTATCGCTGAGTTGCTCGATCAGAATCTAACCCGCTTCAGAATCAATCAATAAATAGATACATTCGTATAGTACCTCTTCATTCACGAGAACTAGGTTGGAATAGTTTTTTTTTTCAAAAATGTAGAGACTGATGCTCCCTTATTTCTTTGGTTCGAAGATACGGAGTATCTTTTAGATATGTAAAGCCCGGTTTACCTTGATGAGCAGGTCTTGAGCTTGTATTTTTATAGTTATTACCTTCAGTTATATTTAGGCGTACTAGCTGAGCGAGTAACGTCTTTAAAAGCTGTCACTTGCTCTTTCCACAACAAGCGTTATAAACGAAGAGAAAGGACGACCTCATCTGGAACGGAGTATGAACAAAGAGGACGCCTTTCTCTCCATCAAGAGTTGATGACAAGAACATATGGGTACCAGGAACGATCATATGTATGCATGACATGACACCACAAGAAATTCTGAAATGGAGTCGGCAAGCTGTGTATGGAAGTAGTCAGTCTCATGTTCGGAGAATTACCTTGATGGTAATGCATGAGTCATGGTGACAAACTGGAAAACAGCGATTATTACAGCCTCTCAAAAGGGTTACCTTCGGTGTCCTTACTATAAAGGGAACCTAAACACCATCAATTGAGAAGGCTAACTGAAGCAGATGGAAGCTGCCTCCTTAATGGCGAGAATGCGAAAATGTACCAAAAAAGCTTACGAATAGGTTCACCATTGCAGTTGCGTATTTTAGAGTTGCATAATGGCAGACTACAATTGAGATCGACAAGCTCGGTAAATATTGTTGATTGCGCCAAGCACTTCACTTAATGTCATTTCAATGCTCTCAATTACTCTAAGAGCTGCCGTACATGAAGGCTTCTTCGTTCACGAAAACAAGTTTAAAAAATGAACAAAAATAGTAAATGATAAAGGATAAAGGACGGCGTTAATCAATCCTTTTTGGGATGCGCCACGCATTCTACTTCTACATGATGTCGAAGAAGCGGTTTGAATGCGCATTTGGCCAGCTAATGAATTGCGGTGGTCGGCCGATGAGCAAGTCAGCGCTTTATCCTTCCCAGACAAATCTGGCACCAATTTACGGACCCGAAGGGATAGAAGGCTTGGTTGGCCGTGAAATCCGAATCTGGTATCGGGTACACACGATAACCACCACCTCTTCCGACTGCGCTGCGCTAAAAAATTGCCCAAAATTTAAGGCGAGGCGTGAAGGGCTTCAGGCCTACTCGATTCGAATGCTGTAGAAAAGGAGGATGGTGAATTAAACGATGGCGAAAAGTACACATCATTCGACCAAGCTGAAATATATTTTAAATATGGCATACCCCAGTACTCTAACATATTAGGACATACAAAAAATTGTCCCCTTTTCCTTCGAATATTTATTTAAATATCTTACCACATAACTAGTAGTCATCTTTCGTACCGCTTCGGAAAATATGTCGTTTTAAAAGCACATAAAGTGATTGAAAAGAGTTGTAAAAAAGAGTTTAAGCCACTGTTCGTTTCAACCGGTAGGCCAGATCCTTTTCTACTAGAGCTTAGTGGCTTGACTATGGTAAACGATGGTGCAGAATCAAGTCTAAATTCTGGTTACTCCTTTGAGAAATTGTATAAAAGAGCACCACACCACAGACAAAAATAGGAAGCTCCAACAAGACATAGAGAACTTTGAAATGATAGAAACTCGTGCACAGAATAGACGATCGTCCAGTGAGATAAAGCAAAGCTCTAATGGCTTTTTTGTGATTTATTACCAAAATTGAATAAAAGAAAAAGGGATATAGAATAAAAAACGACATTGATAAATTTCTATTAAGACGCGTTCTATTTCTATTTTGGCCTGGAGAGAAGTCCGAACCAAGAGCCTTGAACTGGAAGTACGCGACAGCTGACTCCTCCTGCGACTGCACTACCAATCGTCGGTACTTGGTACCACAAAAATTGAGGTATCAAGATATATCCCTCTGATTTACTTCCTCACATAAAAAGTAGAAAGATGCTCACGTTGTCAGTAGTCTGCGATGTGGAGTCTCTTCAGATCGAGAGCTCACGCAGAAGTAGAGTACGTAGCGCATTCCAATAGCTAGTGTTGCCCTTCAACACTTATCAATTTATCCTTTCTCCAAATTTCGTGCTAAATCACATTAATTTGCCGTTGCCTGCACTTATTTCTCCGGACGATTATATATTTAGGTTTCTCCGTTTAATGGAAAGGGAACGATCATATCTTTTAATATAAAAGGCTTCAAGAAAACTTTGAACAGAAATAGCCTCCTGGAACCATCTCGAGTCTTCTAGGAAAATCCGACCGGACCTCACATAATATTTTCGAAGCGATGATCCATTAGTAACGGCCACCTTATCTTCTGCTGCTCAATGCCATAAAGCAATATTGCCGTACATACATATGTCAGGCTCCAAGAGAAATAGGCGGCGTAGACCAATATTTCGGCGGCGGTTTTCGGCCGACGGAAGCCGGACCGCCATTTTGCACGAACAAACTTAATATGCGGAAGCGGATCATTACCGACTCCGACGTCACTTGCGCAGCATTTGGATTCGAGTGAAAGCGCTTTTCCATGTCCAATACCACATGTGGACTAAAAATCAAACGTAGGGGCGAGAATATTCGGATCCAGGTTATCCACATATTGCACATGTGATATGGAAATGCTAATTTAAGATGGATACTTCTTGTGCAACACCGCTCAAATTCTTAGCACTGCAAGCTGAATTCAGATCTGCTAGGAAAAGAAGAGAATTCCGTATTTCACTGGCTCTGGCTGATGGAATGTTTTAGGGAGACGCTCAGGGCGGTTTCGGGGAGGTCGTAAATAAATTAACGGCTCCCTAGATGAAGATGTTTCATGACTACGATACCGCCCGCGTCGCGCGGTCAAAAAAACGATTTGCGACGGAAAAATCCGTCGCAAACCGTCGCATGCTCATAACTCCTTCAATTTTCAGTTGTTTGAGAAATTGTTGGCACCATTCGATTCGTCTCCTCGAGGTCTACGCCATCGTGTATAAAGCGCTACCAGAGCACCGCGTTTTCGCCGTGGGTGGCCTAAAATAACTGCAGCAGCCTTTTGCGATTAGAGCACCTTATTTTCCAGGAAGTGCACGTGACGTGCAGTGCTTTCGTAGTATCTCAAGCATGGCGTGCGTTGTCAGTGTTCTGTCATGCCCGGAATGCTCCGAGAGTGCGCCGTGTAGAATGCCTATAGGATCGAACCTATCAATCGAATGGGCAGAAGCACGTCCACTGGGTTTCTTTCTTCGCTTGATGGAAAATGTAAAGCCTTCATGATTATCTTGCACCATTTCGAGAATTTTATAAGAAATTTTCGACCCCCTTCTAAGGAATTGCCCTAATGCTGTCCACTAGCCTTTGGAGTGCGCCGTGAGCAATGCATATAGAATCGAACCTTTCAATCGAGTGGGCCACCGCTTGCAAATTACACGCACGGGCGAGTTCGTAGCGCAATAACTCTTTCAAGTTCAAATCGTTTCGGCTGCAACTCGTGAGTCTTGTAGGCAGTAAAACGTTGTAGTAGCGCGCTAAAGTTGAACGGTGTAGCTTAGGAAGAGGTAATGTTACAGGGGAGCGAAAATGCAGGTGAGGTTTGTGTGACGCATTTTTCCCGAATTCGGTAAACCACTGTGGGAAGACCCGGCGAGCAAACGGACTTGAAATGCGTATGCTAACCGAGCGCTTAAGGTACTTCACGACGACGTGCTCAGAACTTCTCAGCTTACTGAACTGCCTTAGCCTCTGAACTGCCTTAGCCTCAGCTGCCAGTTTAAAGCGTCGGAAGATAGCGGTCAGAGTTTCTTGCGCTCTTACTCGCCCAGATTTGGGTTTTCGACACTCGCAATGGCATCATCCTGTTCAGCATGAAAAGCGCTATCAAACTGTACCAGTTTTGACCAACTTTGGAACATCGATTTTTGACAGATTTGAGGACATAGATCAGAAGTTGTCATACTGAAGGTTGCCAGAAGCTGAAGGATTTGTCTTGAAAATTTTGGCACTAATTAGAAATCCAACGAATCAATTTGAGCGGTATTTTATATTCTATGCTAACAAGGTTTTTAGGTAGTTTCTTATTTCATTTATTATATGTATTAGTTTAATTTATTGAACATAGTTCCTCTAATTCAAGAGTTTTATTCATTGTAAGTCCACTTCCACGTGGTACACTTTTTAGGTGGAATTGGAGTCAATCCATCAAAGACGCTGTTTAGGCCTAAGGTATAGGAAAAATATCCAATGAAGTGCAGTATGAAGTGCACACATTTTCCTCTAACACATGATGTATAAGAAAATTTTCACACAAACTTCCTTGAAGCAAAAAAACTATCTTGTAGCCTGCTGTTACTTTAGATATGTTTAATTTATTCGCACGTAGCGCAATCGTAGGAGGTGCCGGCTGTCGCGTGCACCCGGTACCAGGTTTCTGGTTCGGATTTCCCGCCCGGGCCAACCAAGCTTTCCATCCCTCTGGGGTATATTAACTAATAAAAGAATTGTCTGTGAAGGACAAAACACTGACTTGTTCATCGGCTGATCACCGCGAGTCATCGCATAGGCATTCAAAATACGTTTAAACTTTTTCCATGATATATATCTTTCCATCCCTCTGGGGTATATTAACTAATAAAAGAATTGTCTGTGAAGGACAAAACACTGACTTGTTCATCGGCTGATCACCGCGAGTCATCGCATAGGCATTCAAAATACGTTTAAACTTTTTCCATGATATCCCCCAGAAGTAGAATGCATGGCGCATCCCAAAAGGGATTGACTAACGCCGTCCTTTGTTCTTCCTTCTCATTTTTGCTCGAATAGAGCTTGGCTTAAAGTAAAAGCGTTCCAAAATTGTTTATATATGTGTATAGATAACTCTGAAATTTTTTATTTGCATATATAGTGGAATTTAAAGTTTAATGGAATAAATACTAAGTCTAGCGAACGAAATGTGCGATTAAACGAGATACGTTTGCATTTTCAGTCTACACTTAGAAAACTAAAATAAAAAAGAACAGCGTTACTCAATCCCTTTTGGGATACGCTACGCATTCTACTTCTAGGGGACGTCGTGGAGGGATCTGAATGCGTATTTGGCCACACAGTGACTTTCGGTGGCCAGCCGATGAACAAATCAGCAACGCTTTATCCTTCCCAGATAAGTCTGGTACCAACTTACGTACTCCGGAGGGACGGAATGCTGGGTTGACCAGGGCCAGGAACCTGGTATCGGGTAAACACCTCCTCCGGCTGCGCTACAAGCGCCCACTGGAGAAACTATTCAGGTAAGTATGAACCTGTTTTTAATGCCACTTTCTTTATAGCTATGTCAATGGAAAATACTGTACCGTAGATAGATCTGATGCGAGGTTCTGAAGGGAGTTTTGGCGCCGAACGGAGCTAGACTGTTTGAGTTTGCGTAAAACATCAGCAAAACAACAACATGGCTCGAGAAGATGGGTAAGAAGACATTCCCCGGCTATTCTGGCGACTCCACCTGGTCCTCAGGTATTTTTCGAATGCCGAAAAACAAGCGGTAACGTGGCGGTGACGCCGAACAATGCGCCTAAAGGGGGTGGGACGTGTGGGGCGTTTCGATTCGATGCTAATGATGCCGATGGCGAAGCTTGAGCCGCCAGCCGACGGCAGACGGAAGAGACCGACAGAGTAATGGAGAATGGAAGCCGTGGATGGGTGTGTGAGACTGGTGGTGAGTGAGTAAGCGAGCGGATTAGACTCCGAAACGAAGACGACCTCCATTAGCACGCACAGCCACACGTAACGCAAATGCGCATCCAGTCCGTTCGACGCTGTTGCCTGTTTGGAAGGCCTTGCGGAAATTGTAAGGCACTCTGCAAGGCTAGAAGTAATACTACTGGGATTCTACAATGCAGTACACCCATTGGAACCTACGCTACGGCTAACCCGATGAGATAACCCGATGAAATCTAGCGGGTTCTTCCAAAGCCAGTTAATTGTTGTTTTACAGCTACATTGTTAGAGGAATAGGACAGGAAGAACTGAATACTCTGCTACATAGGAGTTCGAAATATCGTAACCGAACTCTTATCAAAATCTGGTTCGGAGTTTTTGAAATTTTCAAAAAATGCTTTACCAAATTTCATCCCACAGCATAGAAAGGTCATTGACAGATCTTCTTCCGTCACGCAAATATATCTCGGATCTCGAGTAATTCATTGTAAATAGTTCTATCTGCATGAACATCACGTACAATAAATAAATAAATAAAGTATTATTTATTTATTTATTTATTTATTTATTTATATGCTACGCCACTGAGGAGCGCGGTGAGAATTTTAACAATAAAAGACAAGATTAGTAAGTACAGAGTAGTGGGCAAAAAAACTTTGCAAGAAAAACCAAAAATTCCAAGTACTGGTTAATGGCAATACAACATTTGAAATAAAAGAAAAGGGCCAACCAAATGCGCGTTCTGAGTGGTAAGCATTACCCTCAGTCGATTCAACGGTAGGAATACTATATCTACATGTGGATTCTACAAAAAAAACTCATATCACCCGGAGTACGCTTAGATGCAACGGGAGTTGCAAAGGGAAAAGTTTTGGAGTATTATATGACACGAACTTCCTTTATTCAGGTTGGGATGCTTAGAAGATATTAGTGGAAAGGCAGTATTGAACTGGTGCTGACTGTGACTCAATGGAGTAAGGTTCTCTCGGCTTTAGAGATGTACTTTGAGCCGATAATGCAGAAAAAATCCGCAAAAAAAGGACGGGGGACTAGTCCTCATCACCGTAAGTGTTTGGAGCCCCTGCCCATCCTCACGCACGCTCCAAAGCACAATTCGGCGCACGTCTGGAGAGGGTACCACATACTTCTTCTATAGCATAGCTGACACACACCACCTTTACTCCAACCGCAACCAAAATACTGTTAATTGTTGTTTTACAGCTACCTTGTTAGAGGAATAGAAGGGCAGGAAGAACTGAATACTCTACTGCATAGGAGTTCGGAATATACTAAATTACCAAGTTACCAAAATCCTATTTCTACTGTGTCCATTCGGCTGTCGCCTGCACCCGATACCAGGTCCGGTTCGGATTTCCCCCCAGGCCAACCAAGCCTTTCATCCCTCCGGGGTCGTTGAATTGGTACCAGAATTGTCTGGGAAGGATAAAACGCTGTCTTGTTCATCGGCTGGTCACTGCAGTGTGTGGCCAAATACGCATTCAACTCTCTTCCACGACATCTCGCAGAAGTAGAATGCGTGGCGCATCCCAAAGAGGATTGCATAACGCCATACTTCATCCTTTTTATTTTTTTACTATGTCCATTCAATTTTCATTTAGGAAAAGCAATTCGTTTTTAGTAACCTCGATTAAAATGGGGAGCATGTTAATCAAGTCCATTCTGTCGACAGTCTCATTGGAAATTAACCACGAGTCCATTTCTCATTCGTTCACTATACAATGGTCGCAGTCTTTCGAAAGAATTTCTGGTTAGCGAGGCATCTTCCTTTCAATAGCTCTTAATGAAGAACACCTGGTACAACGTTATAGAACACATTTCCGCTCACCGAGAATGAGTTTGGTGCCTGACTAGAAAAGTGGCCTTCAACCTCATCTTACAACTCTAGAAGCGGAAACTGTAATCCGATGGCAGTTCTTCACCTCATATCTAGCCACCAGTGAGGTGCCGCGCTAACAGCAGGCTGAATAGTTATCTCGCTGCTCGATACCCTAAGGAACTTAGCCATAGACTAGGTAACACTGGACCCCATCATTAACTATTAGGTTGATTGAAAAGTCTTGCAACACTATATTCAAGTTTGTCCCTATTTGCTAAAACAAAAACTCAGTCAACGATATATTCCCCATCCAAGCCTAAAATCCAGTCCCATCTTTCAGCCAGCCTTTCAGTTCCTTTCCGCCAGAATTCCGAGGACTGTGAGGAAAAGAATTCAGAAACCTCCATTTCCAGTTGACGTCGATCACCGAACTCTCTACCTCGAAGATGCTGCTTCAGAGCTCTGAACAGATGGTGATCAGAAGGAGCAAGTTCTGGAGAGTATGAGGCGGAACTTCCCCGCCTGACTCCTGCATTTTCCCGCGACTCATTTTTGCGACCTGAGGATGCGCGTTGTTGTGCGGCAGGTAGACATTTTCCCGTTCTGGACGTTTTTGGCGCTTGACGTCGGCCAAGCTCTGGAGCTGGGTAGCGTAGACAGATGCTGTGACTGTGTTCTCACTATCAAGCAATTCCCCGTAAAGCATGCCTTCTGAGTCCAACCAGCAACACAGAAGAACCTTCTTTTCGTGGTGTCCACGTTTCGGTTGTCTTGGAGCCAGTTCTCCTTGTGGGAGCCATTGGCTCTTGCGGGTGTGGTTAATATAGAGAACCCAGCTTTCATCACCAGTGACAATGTTCTTCACAAAGTCATTTCTGTGCGGCCGAAGAAGCAGCGACTCAGCAACACTGATTCGGCATGCCTTGACAGAGTCCCGCAACTCGTGTGGTACCCAAGACGACAAAACTTTGCGGTACCCAAGGATCTCCAGCTGCCTCACGACGATGCTTTGCGTACATCCAAGTGTCGCCGCCAATTCGCGAGTGGTTGAATTTGGCTTCAACTTGAAGACTGCGCAAGCTGTCTTCTTCCACAACAGAAGGGCGTCCGGAACGAGGTCGACCTTCGAGAGAGATATCTCCAGCCTCGAAGCGCTGATACCAACGGGCCACTGTGGAATAGTGAATGACTTCCTCCTTGACTGCAGCACAGATGTTGGAGGCTGCAGTCCCTGCGGAATGGTCTTGCAGAAACTCGTAGTAGACGATAGGTCGTAGGATGCTGCTGCTTATCGTTGACATTGTTGCTGCATTCCTACTCGACGAGGCCTTATACGGTATGCTTGAAGAAGCTTTGAGAATGTACTGTGACGTCACCACACAAGATCAATCCAAGTAGTAGATTCTCTAAACTCCTATTCCAGTTCGGATGCTATCCAGAACACCAACACGACACTTTGACATTACGTTCTGTCAAGGCAATAGGGGATTAAGCCCAATACAATACCTGATAATGAGAGGTTAAGCAATAAAGCAATAAAGGGTAAAGAACGGCGTTGATCGATCCCTTTTGGGATGTGCCTCGCATTCTACTTCTTCAGGACATCACGGACGCAATTTGAATGTATCTGCCTTACAACTGGCAGTGGCTAGCCGATGGACAAGTCAGAGATTTATCTTAGCCAGACAAGTTCACTATCAACTCATTGACCCCGGAGGGAAGCTTTCGATGGCCTCGGCGGGAAACAAGAACCAAGAACCGATAATTGGGTGCACGTAACAGCCAGCGCCTCCTTCGATTGCGCTACCACGCACCTCCTAATTTCTTCGATACGAATACAATTTATTAGACGAAACTGAAGGTTCTCCTCCATTTCTATTTCTAGATTCAGGTCATCTAACTCGGCTCACTGTTGTCCGTCTCAATAAGGATAGAACTGTTCATTTCGACATATCTCTACCAACAAAATCCATTTGATTAGTGTTGCTACACTGGTAAATTGAAAAAGTTGAAAGGTAGTAAATTTATTTATTTATTTATTTATGCACCAGAAGTGCGCCTAAAACAATAAAACTAGCAATTCACGATTGATAAGGATTTGACGAACGAAAGGTAGAAAACAGAAACAGAAGTGGCTAAATAACATATTGAGAGCTGATTTCCAGTAAGAAGAAGTGGGTTAGGGAGCACGACCTGTATGCAAGAAGCACGTAGGAAACAAAGAACAGAACAGAACAGAAAATTTATTGAGCCAAAATTGGTACAAAAACAGTCTGCACAAAAGTTTACAGCAAGACAGATAGCTTTACAGCATGAAGGATGGCTTTTTGGATAGTAGCAAAAGTGATCTCTTCGAAAATTTGCAAATGTGGAAAGTACTCATTTCACAAATCGGTTTAGTGTTTTATTCACTTAAAAAGTTACTAGATATTCAAACAAAAATGGCCTACTCTTAGAAAAAACTGTTTTGTAGTTAACTTCAGAAATATCCTTTCTGTTTAAGGAAATTTTCTGATTTGTAGTTGAATATTTTTGGTGAAGAATTGAGGATTGATGTAGGAGGCTCGTTCCAGATTTTCACAACACGAGCAGAAAACGTTTCTTTAATTTTTTGAGTGTGGTTTGTGCGGTTGAATTTTAAGACTATGCCCTTTGGCAATCCCGTTGAATGAGGAAAAATCATAAATAATTCATCTTAGTGACAACGGTGTATGTAGTACGAAGTCGGGCCAATCTTTCAGGGTAAGACGCTTCAAATAAACCATTTTTAATGAACACTTGTTTTGTATATCTTTTTTGCACACTTTCTATCTGATTGATAATACTTTGCTTTAATGGACACCATATAGGTGTAGTACTCTAAAAGAGTAGAAGTAAGTAGTTCATAAGTAGAAGAAAGTTTGAATAATGTTGCCATATTGCCAGTTTGAAATGCTCATAAAATACAATTGGATTTAGCATGAGCTGCAGCAACAATTTTTTCAATATGTTCGTCAAGAGAGGGCGCGTGTAGCGCAGTCGAAGGAGGCGCCGACTGTCGTCGCCTGCACCCGATATCAGGTTCCTGGTTCGGATTTCCCGCCCCGGCCAACCCAGCCTTCTATCCCTCCGGAGTCGGTGAATTGGTACCAGACTTGTCTGTAGAGGATAAAGCACCGACTTGTTCATCGGCTGGCCACCGCAAGTCATTATATGGCTAAATAAGCATTCAAATCGCCTCCACGACATCACGTAGAAATAGAATGCGTGGCGCATCCCAAAACAGATTCAGTAACGCCGTCCTTTATTCTTTATCCTTTATGTTCGTCAAAAATTAGTTGATCGGAGTACAAAACTCCTGAGTCACGAATGGAATTTGAAGTGTGCAGCATGCATCCTGCTAGTGAAAGCATGCTAAAAGAAGACAAATGACGTCGGGGGAACGCCGCTCCCTACGAACGGGGCTGGGAATGCCTAGAAAATCTGAAGACTGGACCCTCGGTCGCTAGGGACCCACAACTAATCAACTTTCGAGCCACCACACTAAACTGTGATCTTAACATTTGTTAACAATCCCAATAAAAATGTCCTTTTTAGTAAACAAGCAAGTCTGCTCTTATATATTCAGAATCGCAACCACTTCAAATTGGAAAAAAACAATCAGATGTTAGATGTCAGACATTTCGTACATTGTCCTCGCTCTTTCACATCGTTTCAGCTTATTGATGGTGTAATGGTGATGGCAACAGCACAGAAGCATTAACACACAAGCTCTTTTTCTGTCTGCCTTTCTTTGCGTACTGCTGCCTCTACATATACTCATTTCGCCTCTCTCCATTTACTTGCTATGAGCATATTACGATCTCAAATCTTATAAAAGATTCCTAAACATTTAGGATCAAATCAAAGGATTGAAAAACACACAGACTGCAGCATATGTTCTTGTTCCCGCCTACTGTTGTTTGTTTGTTTTAAGGCGCACAACTTGTGCAATAAATGAAACGAAATGAAATGTTGCGTTCGATCAAGTATCGCCGATGGTGTAATGGAGTATACATTCCGGTTAGCAGAAGGTGAGGGATCGAGTCCCGCCTGACGTTAGAGTTTTGATTGCAATAAAATATCGTTGTAACAGCTAACATCCTCGATACCAATCATTTGAAGCTTGAAGAAAATGAATTGAAACAAGCGCATGTTATTCAGGAAACAAGTAGCAATCAAAAACCAAATAACCCCGACATATGTAGTGCGCGAGAAATGCAGCACAAGCGCATGGCTTGGTTTGTTGATTTCATTGGCCGTTTAAAACTGAGGAATCGGTTCGAACTCATTGTGTTTGCGCTAAATTGCATGCAGGGGTGCACACAAGATTTTGTGCGTTAAATTTTTTAACGAAATTTTTAAACGGAAAATTTTCGTTAAATTTCCGGTAAATCGTTAAATTTCGTTAAAATACCATTAGCTTCTAACCATTACTTCAAGTGAAAAAATCAAGGAAAACCTCATACGCTTCGACTTCAAGAGGTCAACAGCTTAAATTCAAGGAATGGAGTGTAACACTGTGATGAAAATAAACAGTTCAACTTTATCAAACACAGACAATTAAACAAGCCTTCAGCAGCAAGCTATGTACAGGGTGCGAAATAAGAACAGGTATGGAATTATCATTTAAGATGATCAACGACAAGGGAATCTTAAAATGTACGATCAGACGAAACCCGGAGTGCCCTTATTTCCTGCTTCTTGGCGAAATCGCTTTGTGTGACTGTTCGACGAGCTTAGTCAATCTTGATGCGGGCAACAGCCATTAAGTACAAAAAGTTTTAATTAAGAAAGGCAAAAAGCTTTAAAAAAAGCTCATCAGTGAGATGAAACCACGTTGTCGAACGCTCGGTTTTTAAGTGCCTGGTGAGTAGCACCAGTCCATTTCTTTTGCAGCATGACACGACATCATGTCACGTGGTCCTACATTGCCGTTAACGTTCAAGAAAAGTTGCTTTTCAAATTTTTGTTATTAGCGTTTTTCTAAAATTGTTTAAAACACGTCCAACGGTCAATAATATTCTCTCTGTCTCAACAGTTCCAGGTGGCGAGCAAAAGTATTCTGGAATAAGCAGCGCCAAATGAAAATAGGCATACACTACAAGGAGGTTAGACCAGTATCTATGTGGATTAGATGACATGCTTGTGGACTCGGCGAAGAGATTTCTAGCTCCAAAATACATCAAACGACAGTGATAAAGGACAGCATTACTCTATCTTTTTGGGATGCGCCACACATTCTACTTCTACGACATATCGTGGAGGGATCTCAATGCGTATTTGGCCAAACAATGACTTGCGGTGGCCAGCCGATGAAGAAGTCAGCGCTTTATTTTTCCCAGACAAGTCTGGCACCAATTTTCCGATTCCTGAGGGATGGAAGGCTTGGTTGGCCTGTGCGGGAAATCCGAACCAGGAACCTGGTATCGGGTGCATTCCACTGTCGGCGCCTCCTACGACTGCGCAACCATGCGCTCTCAAAATCCATTCAAAAACTCCAAAAATTTAAAACAGTGCATAAAAACATTAAAATATTCTTGATGAATTCATTAGTCTTTTCAAAAAACAGTATTAATCAGAAGTATGAGACCTTCAAAATTAGTGAAGACTAAGGGTAAACGTGATAAACTCACTGAGAAAAAAGTCCGTTAAAAAATCCGTTAAATTTCTAAAAATTTAAGTAAATTCGTTAAATTCGTTAAATCGTTAACCGTTAAATGTGCACCCCTGATCGCATGGTATGAATTCCTTACTGTATGCGTTATATTAATAGAATGTCGCGCCCTCAGGGTATTAATGCCGCTTGGTTTTGTTCAATAAATATAATACTTTCACTTCTTCTTTAGTAACTATCACTTAAAACACATCTGAAGCATCTTAATCAACATTAAAGGGCGCAATTAGCAAAAGTTCTGGAAAGAGAGCAGGTTTTTCATGGAGAATGTGCCCACCTAATTGAATTTTCCCCGCATTCCGCCTCACTTTTTTCGACTTAATCACGAAATGCAGCTCGGAGAAACGGCTAGGGAACGTGAGCTCCCTTAATCCTACAAAATGTTGCGAAACAGCCAATGATTAGCGCTGGCCTTCAGCCTACATACAACCATTGAAGAATATGTAAGTGAGGAATTCACATAAAAATCAGTGCTCACTAGTGAGTCTTCGCTCAAATATATTGTTGGGTACTTCAAGTGTAATGGCAGCGGGGTAGATTTGATGAAGAAAAATGGAGCTGAATCCATCTATGTAGTTTCAGGTCTGCCGATACAAGTGATGCGTTACAGCAACTTAGTTAATACAATTTAACAGGCCTCAATAGACGGCGCGCATGAGAGTTTTTCTATGACGGTTCCAAATCGTCAAATAATTCCTGACATTTCCGATGGGAGTCGGAGGCGGGGCTGGATGTCGCAAGCACCCGATACCAGGTTCTTGGTTCGGATTTCCCGCCCAGGCCAACCTAGCCTTCCATTCCTCCAGTGAATTAGTACCAGACTTGTTTGGTAGCACTGACATATTCATCGGCTAGCCACCGCAAGGTGTTGAATGGCCAAATACGCATTCAAGGCGCTACCACGACATCCCCTAGAAGTAGAAAGCGTGACGCATCCAAAAAGTATGTTAGTAACTCCTTCCTTTCTCCTTTATTTTCGATGGCTCTGGTTATAGAGTGAAATCCGCTTTCCTGTGTTCTACCTTGCTGCTACCAAGCGGAAAGGATCAAGTAAATATAAAGCTGGAGGAATGATTTGGGTAGATAAAATACAGCAGAAGTGGTTGCAAAAAGCTACAGTTAGCTACAATCGGTACAGACGGTTCCGCTTTATCGTCGAACAAATGAGCTTACAACTTCTAGAGGTTCGTGGAGAGCAGGAGGAGAAGGCGCCATCTATCGTACTCCTTCATCCACCTTCATCCACGTGGTTGGTCAATACATTATCTGACTTTTCGGGAAGGATAAAACACTGACTTGTTAATCGGCGATTCATTCGCAAATCATTGTCAGATACGAATCCATATGCATCGATCCCACGATATCTCGGGGAAGTAGAATACATGGAACATCCCACGAATGAAGTGTTTAATTTTTCTTCACTTCTTCCTTTTTCTAATCACTTAGAAATAAAAATGGTTTCGTATCTCTTTGGATTGCGCCATGCGCTCTACTTACGGAACCTCGTGGAGGCCATTCAAGTGCGTGTTTGGCCAATATGATGACTTGTAGTGACTAGCCAATGGACGTCTATGTTGTCTCCTTCCCAAACAGGTCTGCTCCAAGTTCATCCACTCCGATAGTATGGAGAGCATTGTTGGCCCGGGCGGGAAATCCGAACCAAGAACCTGGTATCGGGTGCATGCGACAGTCGGTACCTCCTCCGACTGCGCTAAACTCGTCCAAAATTCCGGCTTTACTCTTGTAAATGACTGACGCCAACGTTATACCGGACATTTACCATTTTATCTCCCAAATACCGCACAAAACCATAAACTGATTCTGGTGCATGCGAGAGTCGGTACTACCCCGCGCCATTAATTATAGATAGCTTAGCTTAGCACTAGTTAATTCGCTTTTCTTATGGTCTTGATCATGGACCAGGTTCTACTTGCACTTCATGACATTGAGAAAGACCATTATAGTCAGTATAATTCCTTGTGATGTATTATGATAACATCAAGTATAAGCGAGACGCGTGGTAGCGCAGTCGGAGGAGGCGCCGGCTCTGGAATGCGCTCCGATTAAAGGTTCTTTTTTCGGACTTATTGCCCAGGCCAATCAAGCCTACCCTCCGTACGAGGTCGGCGAGTTGGAAACAGAATCACGACGAATCGTGAAGAAAAAACACAGAATTACTCATTGTCTGCCCACTGCATGTATCGACCAAATACACAATCAAGTGGCCTCCACGATCACCTGTAGAAGTATAATAGAATACGTGGGTCACTCCTAAAAGGATTGAGTAACGCCGACCTCTACCCTTTATCCTTTAAGTCTAGGCAGTTTTCAAAAAAGGCCCCTACGATTTTGAGGAGAATTCTAGCTGCGGGATGTGACGCATTCAAGAACGAAGTAAATCCGCAGGGAATGTGAAGTACGAAGTGCAAGGGACGGCAACAGAAACCGAAAAAGTCGACTGCTTTCAAGAAAAACGAGACAACGCTGTCAGCAGATATACATATTTGAGAAGCACAATGAGGGGTCTGTTGCTAATGTCGTGCAGCTTAGGAAGAGCGACACATGAACCTTTAGTCCCGATGAGATGAAAGTCCACCGTGTATCTTAGCTTACGTATTCACTAACCTGAAGGGGTACCTCGAAGGTATATAAGAGGGAAACGGACCAATACACTGCTTATGTTTCGATTTCAAGCAGCGTTATGCACTGCAAAAGACGGACAAAAGACATTGCTGGTACGGGCTTTCTGCGAAGGCAATATTGGCTGCCTGACTCGACAGCCTGCCGGCCTTGTGACTCATCACTTGCCGTTGCCCGATGAAAAACGAAATTGAATCATGAAGCCTGACGACGTGGCAGTGAACCCTTTCTGAAATGGCCAGCCTCAATTCGGGCCAGCCCAGAAGTTGCAGTACTGTCGCTGCACTGTCATTTCTGGCCCTGAACTACCCTATAACCCTCGTAGAACAGGAACATATTTAAGCCCTTAGAGACGGTTCAGAAAATGCTATGATCTCTCCACCATTGGTATAGATCCTCCCCTTGTTCTATGCAGGACTGGTCACGTATGCATTTCCCCTGAGAGTTTTAGAGGATCCTGGAATTTCAGCCCTGAGAGGCGTCACAATGGAATGAAGCAGGAAACGAAATGGTCGTCAACTTAGAAGTAAAGAAAGTAGAAGTATGTTACACTACCTCCGGTAACAGATACAGTGGAAGCAAAATATTTACGGGCACCTACCTCTGCGGCGTTTTTCGATCGCAACTTATATGTGCTGCAGACTAATTGAAAGTCTTCTACACTCTCACACTATTACGTTGGAAAAAAGTCTCTCCACACTTCGAAAAGTTTATTACCGTTCTCCTTGTAAACACACTAGCCAGTATTGACTGCTGATTTCATAATCCTATCACACTTTCTACCGTTCGCACGCGGACACAGGTTAAGACCCTTCTTGTACGTGGTTATCTATTCCGGACTCAATGCCAGATCTACCTCATGGCCATTCTCGGCAGGGTATTCTTCATGAATACATTGAAGGATCTACAGCACGTCAGGCAGCCGACCAAATTAACGATATAGATGGCGTGGAATCTACTACTCATCGCGCCCGTTATGAGTGGTTCGGAAAGTTTTTAAAGGGAGATTACTCACTCGAGGACAAAGCAATGTCAGGAAGGCCAACTGAATTGGACGACAGTGAACTACTCCATCTTCTTCGTACCGATAGTAGGCAGACGACACGTCAACTGGCAGAGAAGCTCGAAGTGTCTCATAGGATGGTGGGAATCCATCTGAAGAATCTTAGCTTTGCATGGAAATTTGTAGCTTGGATTCCACATGCTCGGTCAGACACTCAGTGCAAAACCACATGTTGCAGGACTCACAAGATCTCAAAAATTGGATTCAGCAATGGTTCGACTCCAGAACTGCAGTCCTTTAAGGGAGAGGAATTAGAGAGGTAACTTGTCTTTGAAGAAGTGTAGTGGAATAAAATGGAGTTTATCTCAATTGATTTGACAATGTTGTTGTGAAGTAATAAATCTTTGGAAAAAAATGAAAAGACTTTTTCTAACCTAATATTTTTTCTTTAGATTGGACATTTCAAACAAACTACACTGAGCCAATTTTGCATGAAAAGTCTCCAATTTGACCACGATCACCTTCGGTGAATCTCAGCATTGCAACTGGTACTCTTGTCTTCTGTGTAGATACGACCAAGTGCAGAATGTTAACGTCTTTATTCGCACAGTAATGATTCAAATTTGATTCAAATTTAGATTTAGATTGACTCAAATTTAGATAGATCCAAATTTCAAACTGATTTTTGAACCGCAGAAAGGGGTGTGTTTTGAATACAAGAGGAAGACTGCTACTCGTACTCCTACAGTACGTCGTGGCTTCCTTTTCATTAAATTTTGTTTGCGTAAAGCAACACATTTGTCAATGGTACAACAAAAACGTTAGTGAAAAACACACATCTTTTCACTTTGCTGTTTCAAATAAGTAGCCTCATTTACACTAGCGACCAAATGAAAATCGCAGCGGCGAGCGCATGGCGCGATCTTCTCTATAATAATTAAAGAGTTGCTACTTCTTGTACTTTTAATAAATTTCAAACTCTGTTTTTTATATGTAGCTGCAGTGATTGCCTAACTGTCTTTTGCACCGCTATAAAAAAATAAAGGATAAAGGACGGCGTTACTCAATCCCTTCTGAGATGCGCCGCGCATTCTACTTCTACGGGATGCCATGGAGGCGACATGAATGCGTATTTGGCCATACAGTGACTCGCGGTGGCCAGCCGATGAACAAGTCAGCGCTTTATCCTTCCCAGACACGTCTGGTACCAATTCGCCGACCCCGGAGGGATGGAAGGTTTGGTTGGCCTGGGCGGGAAATCCGAACCAGGAACCTGGTATCGGGTGCACGCGAAGCCGGCGCCTCCTCCGACTGCGCTCCACGCGCCGTACCGCTATACTACAATCAAATTATTTGTTTAAATTATGGTTATATTAAACTGACTTACTATTATCATTCATTTAGGCTTCTTGTATTTGTGATTCTGAATTACTGCAAAAAACTTGAAAGGTGTAAAAAATAAAATTGCAGTACATAATGACATTACGTCTTACTTTGTTAACTTATTTATTTATTTATTTATTTATTTATGCATTACTTATGTAAGTTAACTGAAAGTGTTCGAGATGGTTGCGTTTATTATTAACCTGCTTTTATGAGCGCATTTATAGTGCAGTTATAAATAAATAAATAAATAAATAAATAAAATGACAACGTACGTTTACTTATTGAAGCAGATGAAGTAAAAATTTTCAAAGGAAGCCATACTAAATTCTTCTTGGTCAAAAACTTATTCTAACCGTCTAGGAAATCAGAAAGACGATCTTTTCGGTGTGAAAGATGTTTAGATAGCGCTTGCTTAGCTTAAATGGGCTTAATAGGGTGCACATTTCGGTTTGAGAAGTGACCAATTTGGTTTTCAAAGAATCCAATTTGGTTTGAAAAGTGTTTAGTTTTACATAAAATTAGCAAATATAACTTTATTTGGAGCACTACACCATTAATAATTCTAAATAGCGTTCTTGAGCTGGAATGCCTTCAATTTTAAGTAGAACTAAGACTCTGGAAACGCCAACGGACGTCCTTCTTACAAGAACACTTCTACTCATCGAACTGTGGCTTATAAACCCATCCATGGAAAGCAAGTCGCCAAATTTGATATATTAACCAGTTCCCAGGCTGAAGAACGACACAAAGCCTACAGGATGAGGTCGGAGGGTGAGAAACCGGCCATTCGTCTCAATCATGACGCCGGATCGCTCGGTATCGGAGGGCAAGATCGCGCTGCTGAGTCTGGGCTTATGCAAATTAAGACGACGCGCATCGAGCGAGCATCAGTCCACTGGGACCGATGAAATCGGCCGGATTATGGGAGCGGCGAAAGGAAATTATGCTGCTGGGCCGTGTTTGATAAGGCTTCGGCATCGTGCTCGGAAACGATCGCGTTTACACAGTCGCTAAGGGTGGGCTTGAGTTTTCACCGAAATATTCACGGCCTTCAACTGAAGCTATCACTGTTTGTGGCCATCGCTACTGCACCAGGGAGTAACGCTAACCAACTTCCCCATGTGGTCTTCAATGGGAGCGACGGACCCACCAAGACGGTGTCGCCATTCACTCTTGCGACTTGCAGTGTTGATGAGCCAATGCTCGTTTCCCATTAAATTACCCACTCCACGATCCCTTGTTTCTGCGTTTTATTCTCAATCTGTTTGTACCGTCTACCTCCGGCAATTGGCAATCGGTAAGTGAGAGAAGCCCTCCGGAGTTCCGAGCTTCGCCGACGTTCGAAGATCAGAGACGCTGTCGCGTGGGCCAAGTTGTCGAAAATTAGGTGGGCCGGCCACGTAAGCCGTTACCGACTGGATTCGGCGGGATGTCAAGAGAACACCAGGACGCCCACCAACGCGTTGGTTGGACTTCTTCGTGAAAGCCCTGAACGACCGATATGACGCTCTTCGTGTCCCTCGAGCGAGGAGGATCCATTGGAACACTCTGGCACGTGAGAGGGACGAATGGAGACGCTGCTGGCGCCCGCTCGAGCAAGTCGATGATCAGCGGGACGACAGGTGATACAGGTGATACCCCCGGCAATTAAATTCTTCCCTTGTCAGCTATAATCATAAAACGCTAGGCTGAGTTGATTACGACATTAGTTTTCTTTTGAATCCCTTCATAGCCGCTTTTTGTTTACGCCATCTTCAAGTAGATCACGGAGAATTATGTAGTGAATATAAATAGATAAATAACGGCAATGATGAATGACGGTAGTAGCCGATCCGTTAGCGGGATACGCCGCGCATTCTACATCTAGCCGCTATCGTGATGGTAGTCTGAATGCGTATTAGACCTGTACCATAACTTGTGACCAGCCTACGGATTTCAGTTTTATCCTTGAAACAGAAGTGTGGCATTATCTCAACGACGGTCCGCGGATGGAATGAGGGCTTCGTTGGTCTGGATGGGATATAAGCAGCGAGAATCTCTATTCGAATTGCAGGTGACAGCCACAGCTTCCACCGATTACGCGGCTCATGAAAGAGGTATAAACGATAAATGGTAAATTTCGCTGTTAGTGAATCTTTTTATGGAGTGTTTTATTCCTTTCGGGGGAGTCTGTTTGTTGAACTTGGCGGAAAAGCCGAACCAATAATCTTGCTGAGAAGTGCACGCGACGGGAGACGCCTCCTCATCCGACTGCGCTACTGGGAGGCATGTGAATGTAGCATATCTTACATAAATCTTAAAATGTTTGAACTGACGAAGCGATTCGGTCACTATCTTGCTTCAGATCCAATTCTATTTCTCTTTAATATGGATGTGCGTGGGAACGCAGCCGGAGGAGGTGCCGACTGTCGCGTATACCCGATTCCACGTTCATGATTCTATTTCTCGCCCAGGCCAACCAAGCCTTCCATCTCTCTGTGGATTGGTACCAGGTTTTGTTCGGGAATGATAAATCTTTGACTTGTTCATCGGCTGACCACCGCAAGATCGTATGGCCAAACACGCATTCAAATTGCCAACACGCCATCTTGTAGAAGTGAAATGCGTGACGTGTCCGAGAAGGAACAGATTAATGGCATTTATCCATGGCACCATGGAAGCGTCTACCGTTGCAAACACAAACTGGCGGCTCATAAGAACCAAGGCGAGCACAATGCTGCTCTTCGATCTGCTATGCTGAGAGACAACCTATGAGAACTTATAGGCGTGTAGAACAAGTGCTGGTCATTTAGCGATGGTCTTCATTCCTTCAAAGGGCACATTGCTGGAAAGCAATCTGAATCTGTCAGAGCGATTAGTCTCGTGATTGGTGTTTTTATTCGATGAAAAACTCCTTCTGCGCGTCGAGCAGCCATTCTGAGCGTTCCGGTATGGCCCAATTGAGGTTCCCTTACCAATCGCCGCTTTGTGAGAGGTAACCATGCAGCCTACCTCGAAGCGATGTAACTGGGACTTGTCGCGCTCCGAACCTCGAGAATTCTCTTTCTGCTGTGAACGGCCCGGGTTATTCATACCCAGGTGAGAACACCGCCGACACCTAGAAAGTGAAGAAGTTCGTTGAATTGAGATACAAACAGATCATTTCCTTAACTCAAGGCAAGCTCCTTTGCGTCTGCTCTTCCGCACCTGCTTAAGGAATAACATGGCCTTTTTTCTGCCATTGTAAAAATATGGCGTAAAATTTGTTTGAAATTTTATATTATCTCCATTCTTTATGGAAAGGTAATGGCTTAAAACTTGTTTTAGAAAGCAGAAAAAGTAGTCATTTTTTAGGCTAAAAAAAGAGAATGCGCTAAGCCCTCGTCCAAGAGGCCGGCTTCTTTATTCGACTTCATTTATTTATTTATTTATTCAATACGTCATAAGAGCAAAAAACAGGCGAACATTTTCAAGCTAATTAAGGCGGATTTTCCATGGAAACAAGCGTCGTCTCCATATAGCATAGTAGAAACTGACATCACCGAGCTACAAAAACGAACAGGAAGGGCGAATCGGAATTGGTTAATGCAGAAGGAACAGTAAGAAGGTAAGAGGAAAAATCTGATTTTTAAAAGACCTTACAGTGGATTTAAAGCTTTCGTTAGAAGTTTATCGACTGCTGGTTTAACATTAGATAAACCAGCCTTTACGGGCAGCGCGGATGTCGGCGAGGGCCAACGAAGAGCATGTGCCCTAGGCGGTCCTATAGGAGAGGCTTTTGATAGTATGATAACAATTCCAAGCGGACTATAGAATATGGAAACGTGCCACCTGTGGCCCTATGGACCCCCGTACGCAATATACCTAGCATATAAATTCAAAATAGTTCGTAAGCCAAGAAGTTTCTACAACGCCAGGTAGACAGCTGCCGTAGAAAGCGTACTGAGATAAAATATGATAATTTAACTCAGTAAAAACTGATACATTCGATTAATAGGAGTATTATTTTTTGTCTGGATGAAATGTCCCACCTGTAAAATACAACAAAAATAACTACAAAGAATACACTTGTTCTCAATTAGGTGCTTCATGTAAACACCATTTACACTATCAGTCAAATAAAAATCGCCGCGAACTTTTAGAGTGCATGGCGTCATCTCGTCTTTTAATGAACTAAATGACTGCTGCTATGCGTGAAACAGTTATTATGAATTTGTACGAACTTCTTTTTCAAAAGAAAATTTCTAGAATAAAAACTGATCGGTTGTGAAAGGAGGTAAACTTTGTTAGCAATTATTGAAGAAAACCTCTCTGTGCTGGATTCTGATGAATTCTGTAGTGTTGATAGTTGCTAAAAGCAAGAAGTTGGATGATGGGTAATGTCTGCAAAGCTCAGTTGGCAGGAGAAGACGATGTTATACTCATGTTGGATCAATTTCGTGTTTCAACATCAGAAACATGTTATACTCATGTTGGATCAATTTCGTGTTTCAACATCAGAATCATTCAGGACTTGCCTGTGTGCTATTCGACAATCGTTTCGATTTTTTTTACATGTCGCGTAGATGAGCAGCACTGGTAGGTGGGAGCACGTCATCCAATAGTAACCGGACAGAGGACAGCTCGAACACATGCCAGCCCATCCGGGTACTGACCGTATACGCCTTCTCTGAACGGCATGCCCATTCAATGCGGTCTGATTGGTCTAAACGTTCCCAACATACCAATGCTGTTCACCTACGCGACATATACAGATTTTACTTGTAGGAAGGGTGGCCAAGTCGTTGCATCAAGGTTATACTCTTGTACAACGAGATCACATGGAGGTGGAATGCGTGGCGCAACCCTCAAAGAGAATGGATGACCTTGACTTCGTCATCCTTTGCCTTTCGAAATCGCGCCATATAAACAGAAATGCATCGCTAAAGCCACTACTGTATTCAACAGCTATGTACATATATTCATGAGCAACTAGAGCAGAACGCATGAACTTAGACCGAGGGGAATAAAAACAGTGCAGCAGTTGTGGAGCGCACAAGTCGAGTTTGTACTCTGCCAGTTTTTCAATCTTAAACGAGATTCTCCAACAAGACGTCGTCATGAACGAGATTCTCCAACAAGACGTCGTCATGCCTAAAAGTACACGATCACCACTTCGTGAGTGGCAGCGAAAAAGTTTGGTATATTTAGAAGACGCGGAAGACCTCACATGAAGGAGCCGTTCGTACAGATCCGAAAAACATTCGGGGAATCCGTCTTAAAATCCATCCGAGTTGCGGGAGAAGGAAGGGGTTATTGCGCAGCAGATGGAGCTACAAAATATATCGATTCTTATTTTCTTTACAAGCAGGTGATAAGGTATGTATTCCTATTTTAAAAAACATCTACGAGGCCTCATACCCGCCTGACGACGAAGCCATAAGCGTCAGTGGGGTGAGTAACCTTTACACAGATGAAGGGTAGGGAACAAAGGTCGAAGCCAATTAATCTTCTTGCGGGATGCACCACCCATTTTACTCCTACGGGATATCGTGGAGGCTACTTCAATGCCTACTGGACATATACGACGTGACGGTGGTCAGTATTTTAGAATTCATAGACAAGTTTAGGACAATTCAACGACCTCGTCGGGTGAGAAACACGAACCATTAACCTCGAATCGGAGTGAACGCAACAGCCAGCGCCTCCTCCGGCCGCGCCATCACGTGCCTTATGACCCGAATATCGATTTGTGATTATGCTAGACGGGGTTCAATCTTGCATACATGCGTGGCATTTAGTTTGAAGCCACTCCGTGGCTGTATGCAAGGCTGAATTTCGAAAGCACCACGCCTACCATAGCCATAGAGTCAAATCGTCACCGCATTTTCATGTGTCATGACTATAAAACAATCGTAAGCTTCCCGTTCTGCGAAAATCGTCCCCCTCGAAGGTTAATGTAATATCTCACCGGTCAGAAAAAAGTTCGAAGAGCGCCGTATTCAGGATGATAAACAACCCGAATTCATTCCTAATGAGGCGGTTCCGTCAAGGAATTGATGAGATGCATGAATTCGGAACGGAGAAAAAGGTTTTCTATTTCAGAGCAATTGCCCTCGGCGATGCGTGTGCTTAAGCTAATGCACTCCTGCGGCCAAGCGGATGGGTTCCATCGTCGTTCTAGGCGTGGGAACTGCTATTCGCCATATATTCAGCAGATTGTCTATGGCACTCTACGATCCAGAATGATCCAGAACGTTTATGACTCAACGACGATATTCCATGGAATTGGAGTGCGTGACGTATCCTACAAAGGTATTGACTAACACCGACATTTGTCATTTATAATTTATGTCAAGGATGATGATTTCGTTACAATCTGGCTGAACAACAGACGCTGTCTTCTTCTCCACGTAGAACGGGGCCGTACCACCGTAAGCGAGCTTCTCGCATCTTGTCAGCTATCGGCGCGACACCGAACTTCTGCCGGATAGCACCATTTCTGACGCGGTCCATGTGATGACTCCAGCCATCCAGCGCAGCATCTTCGTCTCCATGACGCTGAGGCGCGTTTCAACTTCCTTGGTCACTGGCCAACACTCAGCGCCGTACATCGCTACCGGCCGGACGATGGTTCTATATATTTCGACTTCGAGCGCGTGTCGCAGAGCACGCCAGTCAACGAGCGCCACTTGGACTAAGCTGCACTCACGCCTGAATTCACTTCAACCATCAGTTTGTCGTCAGTCGCGACTGCTGATCCTAGGTACTTGAAGACCGCAGTACGTGGAAGCTCGATGCCGTTAACCTTGATGGGGCTGGACTCAGTAACGTCCGTCGTTAGATATTAGGTCTTCTTCACGTTCAGTTTGAGTCCAGACCGCTCCAAGCGATCACACCAAGCTTCTAGCTCTCGCTCTAGTTCACTTTATTTTCACTAGCCAGCATCACGTCATCGGCATAAACCAACGTCCAGGGGACGGGCTCCTGAAGATCTCGTGTGAAGGCGTTCATGACGACAACAAACAGGAGTGGGGAAAGCGCAGAACCCTGGTGTATCCCGACAGAGATGGGAACTCGATCGAAGTTCCACTTGCAGCTTGAACTCGACTCTTTGGACAAGAGAAGAGGATTCGTACCCGCTCTATGAGCTCTTCAGAAACTCCATGTCGTCGCAGGTCGTACCATATCACTTCACGCGGTACGAGGTCAAAGGCCTTCTCCAAATCGAGGAAGGCGATATGCACTGGCTTCTGTTTCTCGCGATGCTTCTTTATCAGTAGGCGGGCGGTATGTATGGCATCAACACTGAGCTGGACGATGTCCCGAATTCGTCCATTGACAATTCGCTCAAAAATCTTCATGTTTGCGAAAGCAAGCGATCCGAACGGTAATTGGAGCAGTCTGCAGGACTGCCCTTCTTCTTCCGAATCGTCTTGCTTTGGCTCCAACAGTCAGGTACTTTCTTCTCTGCTACGACCTGATTAAGCCAAAACACTGGCTTCCTCAGGTCAGCCGCCACGTCGTCAGGCTCAGTCGCTTTGCCTGCCCTCATCTTCTTCAGAGCCGCTTCTGTCTCCTCCACGGTGATTTTCTGGACGGGGTTGGAGCCGTTGAAGGGATGGCTGGATGAGGAAATTCCACCGTAGAGATCTCCTCGAAGTAATCGCGCCATCGCTTCAATGCTTTCTTGCGGTCCATAAGAAGACGGCCATTCTCATCTTTGATGCCGAAAAACTTCTCAATATCCTCGGTCTGCCGATGGCGCTTCTTAGCAAGCCGGTATCGCATCGCTCGACCTGCTTCTGCCTTGGAGGGGCGATCTTTAGGGTGCAGATCAGCGGTCGATGATGTGGGGCGACCATCTCATACGGCACAATCTTCGCATCGGTGACAAGACCTCGGTCGCGATCTTTCACAAGGACAAAGTCTATCTGAGACTTGGAGCTCCCACTATAGTATGAGATGAGGTGGGAGTCGCGTTTACGAAATACGGTGTTTACTATGGTGAGGTTATGCGATTCCGCATATTCAAGGATACGCTCACCATCGGCGTTACGCGACCCGTAACCGAATCCACCATGACAGCCGTACCCGTCTTTCGTAGCACCTACGTGCCCATTAAGGTCACGACTATGATGACATCTTTCGACGGTACCTCTGCTGTCTTCTCATCAAGCAGACTTCAAAACTCATCCTGCGCAGTCATAAAGTTAAATAAACAAAAACAAATAATATATAGAAGCGAAAAGTAAAAGAAATAACATAGAAGACATTAATAGAGATATGGTAGAGGAACAAACGCTGAGATATGTGAAAGCCTTGAAAATGAAATTTTTTCACTTTTTCCAATTGAAAGTGTTTATTCATTAGTTCATTATTTTTAAGATGATCTGCGTATCTAAGCTGCTATAGCGATGCTTTGTCACGATCAAAACACTAGCGCAACACGGGACATGAACCCGCATCCCCTACTTTTCGGATAGGATTCTAACCCACTACACCACCACGTTATCAGCACTCACTTGTACAACATATCAGGCGTCCGCTGATATCAGCATGGAACCAGTTAATCTGAAAGTCACCATAGAAATGATTCAAATCATTCGGTTTTCTTTGCGTTCGATCAAACAGGACCGGTGGTGTAATGTCGCAGAGCATTCTCGCCCGATCAGCGGGAGGTGCGGGTTCGATTCCAGTCTAGCACCAGGGTTTCTATCGCAGAAATCATTACTTTAACAGCTTAGAGCATCGTAATAGCCACCTATAGCTTGAAGAAAACGACTTGATTGTTACCTGATTGTTAAGTGACTGGAAAAAAGAAGAAATTTTGCGGTACCCTGTGCTTCCCGCACGGAAAGTTCTTCCTTTCTCTTTACAACTAGGCTTCACTGTTTTGTTAAAAAATGGCCATAGTTCGAAAATTTCAGTTTTCTTCCATTAACAGCTGTAAGGCATGAAAGAACGAAAGAACATTACTTAAACAGAAGCGGACCCATGGAAAAAAACGAAGGTTTTTGATTCAATGCATTTTCTTTGAGCTCATGTGGCTGGTATCGAGTGTGTAAGCTGTTACAACGATGTTTCGTTGCGATCAAAACACTAGAACCACGTGAAACTCGAACCCGCACCTCCTGCTGGTCGGGCGGAAATATTCTGCGCCATTACACCACCGACGCTGTGTTTTGATCGAACGCAACGTCCACACCTCGTGGGTTCGAGTCCCGCCTGGCTCAAGAGTTTTGACCGCAATAGAACATCGTTGTAACAGCGAAGTTTTTGGTTGGGTTCTGTGCTCTCTCGGCGTTAGCGGAGGAGCACACATACCGAGCAAAAGAGGGAACTCAGGGGTGTGGCTAATTTTGACCCAGATGAGATAGATGAACCACATCCTGGAGTACTGCAGGATGGTCCACATGAAGTCTTACACAGAAAACCATATACTACTTTGTACAACCAAACACAAATAAGAAAAATGTAATGTAAAATGTGAGGAGAACTCGGTAGCGCTTGTCACCGCGCGTAAGGACCTTCATCTTTCTACATTTCTCCAATTTTGAAGCCTTCATTTCCTCAGTGAGGTGCTTTCCTTTGGTGAATTTGTAGGAATACAATCACAGATCATCCCTGAGCAGTCGTTTTATAGTAGAACGACCTACGTTGTGCTCCTTAGCTAGTTTCCTGATGTTCCTGGCAAGATTTCGGTTTTACTTGTCCTTGACGGCCTTTCGAAGTGCAGGAGTCCTTGCAGTTTGTCGTAGTCTTCCTCTCGGACGATTTTCGATCCCTCCAGTCTCATCGAAACGTTTGATGACACGGTGTACTTGCATCCGATGCAGTTTGAGCATCTTTGAAGTCTTGGAGGTGGACGACGCGCGTTTGAACATAGCGACTACTACTGAACGATCCTCAAGCGAAACCATTTTTACCTAAAAACGGAGAATACGACTGACCATAGGTAGACTAAAAGATACGGAGAAAACGGATAACACCACAGCAAAGCACAAAATGTAAGAGATGTTTCCAAAAATGGACTTTCTGTAGCCCGTAGCACTTCATGTGGACCACCCTGTATATGCACACGGGCTCACTTTTATTGAAAAATCAAAGGAGCAATTCACCAATGGCGAGATAAATTCAGTCTTCCCTGCATTGTCGTCAGGGGCTAAATCTCCGTGAGCTCACCATCCCGTGAAATGCTCCATCAATCTGGCTTTGATGGTGGGTTTTGAGTCGCCTTTCGATTTTTCGCCGGCGTTTCTCAAGGGACCGCTAGAGCACACGCTGACAGCATTGTGAGTGATATTCATTACATTCCATAGCAGATATATGCCCTTCGCCCACCCAGACTGAAATCAAAAGCGCTAAAATCCTGAATGCTGCATCAGAAGTCTTGAAAAATTGGAGTAGAGTGCATACGAGAGTACTGGGGACAACCTAAGTTCTTCGTCCATTTCTCGACCACAATAACCATATTTTCTCCCGAAGTTTGCATAACCTTATTCTCTTCGCAGCACAAAGCGGCCATTGAATTTGGAAAGTCGAAGTGCAGATGGCTGAAGAGACTCGTGAGGAATCATCATGGGAGTTGGAGCTCGGCGACAAATTGAATTCCCGCAGTAATCAGCAGATGATCAGCCAGAAAGAGACACATAACTAGCCGCGAAAAGATACGAAAACCGAATGAAAGAGCGAGCACTTCATGGGGACGGGCGCTTGTGTATCTTAAGGTAGAAACAAATGTGTGGAATTTGGCAACATGAGTTCCGAGGACTCAAGCACCAGAGTTTCTATTCATTTCTTCTGAATAACAAGGGAGACACTGCCATGCCCTAAGTCTACAAAGTATGTGGATCAAATTATAATAAAAAGAAGGGGAAGAAGGGGAACGAACGGAGCACGACTCAAAACAAATTGACAGGATTTCGCGAACGAAACGTGTGTTCTTAGTAACATTGAGATATATAGAGCCAGCGCTCTTTGCAAAAAATTGGGCCCAAGTGCGACTTCGCTCTACCGAATGCGATTTTGCTGTCCACCACGGGTGATAGGCGAAACAATCGAAATCCATAAGGAGTAAATTAACTTTCCCTGTTATAGTTTTGTGTACCATACAAACATCAAAAAGATCCCTTCTTGAACTAAGAGAGAAAATATTGAAGTATTTAATTCTAATTGACGCCCGGGGTATTCAACAGTAGAAGAGGTCACCTGTATCACCTGTATCACCTGTCGTCCCGTTGATCATCGAATTGCTCGAGCGGGTGCCAGCAGCGTCTCCATTCGTCCCTGTCGCGTGCCATAGTGGTCCAATGGATCCTTCTCGCTCGCGGGACACGAAGAGCGTCATATCGGTCGTTCAGGGTTTTAACGAAGAAGTCCGACCAACGCGTTGGTGGGCGTCCTGGTGTTCTTTTGACATCCCGCGGAATCCAGTCGGTGATGGCTCTCGTCCAGCGGGTGTCTGCGAAGCGCATTACGTGGCCGGCCCACCTAATTTTCGACAACTTGGCCCACGCGACAGCGTCTCTGATCTTCGAACGTCGGCGAAGCTCGGAACTCCGGAGGCCTTCTCTCACTTGCGTGAGTCGTGTCACTCCGAGCATCGTCCTCTCGATTCCACGCTGCGCGACGCTGATCGCGTGTTCATCCTGCTTTCGTATAGCCCAGGTCTCTGAGGCGTATGTTAGGGCAGGAAGAACAGTGGAGTCGAATAGGTGGACAGCGTCTCTGATCTTCGAACGTCGGCGAAGCTCGGAACTCCGGAGGCCTTCTCTCACTTGCGTGAGTCGTGTCACTCCGAGCATCGTCCTCTCGATTCCACGCTGCGCGACGCTGATCGCGTGTTCATCCTGCTTTCGTATAGCCCAGGTCTCTGAGGCATATGTTAGGGCAGGAAGAACAGTGGAGTCGAATAGGTGGGCACGGAGTCGGACGTTCTTCGTCTTCTTCGCGACTTTTTCGACGTTCCTGAAAGCTCCCCAAGCCGCTCTTTTCCTCCTGCTCAGCTCTGGTGCTGGGTCGTTGGCCATGTTGATTTTGCGACCCAGATACACATAGCTGGAGCATTCGGAGATGTTCTTTCCGTTGAGCGAGAATGGGGCATCAGAAACCCATCCGTTCCTCGTGAACATCGTCTTCGTAAGATTCAGCTGCAGTCCAACGTTCCCACATACACGATCGAAGTCGGCCAGCAGCCAGATGCTCGGTGTTATGAGCACGATGTCGTCAGCGAAACAAAGATGGTGCAGCTGCTGGCCGTCGACCTTCACTCCCATGTCTTCCCATTCTAGCTCGCGCATGACGTTTTCGAGAGTGGCGTTGAAGAGCTTCGGGGATATGGTATCCCCTTGCCGAACCCCTCTCTTCACGTCGATGACGACGTCGTTGTAGAATGGTGAGATCTTGGTCGTGAATCCACTGTACAGCTCTCGAAGGACTCTGATGTACTGAGTAGGAACACCCTGAGTGAGCAGGGCTTCGAGAACCGCTTCAGTCTCGACGGAGTCGAATGCCTTCTTCAGGTCGATGAACGTAAGGCACAGCGGCAGCTTGTACTCTCGCGACACTTCGATGAGCTTCGTAATGGTGTGTATGTGGTCGATCGTGCTGAATCCTCTCCGAAATCCTGCTTGCTCGCATGGCTGTCCTTCGTCCAGCGTTCGGCTGATCCTATTCAGGATAACTCGAGTGAACAGCTTGTAGTCTACGGACAGCAGGCAGATCGGGCGATAGTTGTCAATGTCGTGCACGTCTCCTTTCTTGTACAGCAAGACGGTCCTGCTGGTCTTCCACTGAGATGGAACCTTGCATTCGGACAGGTAGCGTGTGAAGAGCCGCGCCAAGGTGTTGATGAGCGCTGACGGGAGGTTCTCCAGGTGTTCGGGTCTGATCCTGTCGGGACCGGGTGCTGTACGTTTCTTCGCCGACGAGATGGCGTGTCGGATCTCGGAAGGGAGAACAGAGGGGACGACGTATCCATCTTGCGGAAGATGGCATGGGGGGCAGGTGGACGTGGCTATCGAAGAGGTCGGAGTAGAATCGTGGATGACCTTCTCCATGGTCCTTCTGGAAGAGGTGACGGTTCCGTCAGGACGTCCGAGAGCGGTCATCTTGGTATTGAAGTTGGCGAAGTTCCGGCGGGCATTGCGAATGCTCAAACCTGCCTCTGCAGCTTCAGCCAACACTTCCGCCCTTCTCTCCTTAAGATCCTCCTTTATCGCCGCTCTGCATAGCCTCGCAAGCTCGAACGTCAGTTGGTAGTTGCTTGACGCTCGTGCTGCTCCACGCTGGCGTATCAGCTCGAGAGTTTCCGGAGACAGACGTCTCTTGGTGGTCTTCAAGCTCTCGGCTCCCTTAGCACTATCGTGGAGATGGTGCACGAAGCGGTCGTATTCCTCGTCGACGTTGTCCGTGACGGCATCTTCCCAAAGGCCGGCAAGAGAGGTGTAGAAGTCCCAGTTGATGAATGTTCTGGGACTCCTCTTCTTGAACTTCGCGGCCTTCTCTCCTTGACGCGAAAAGCGGAACCTTGCGCGAAGGAGGCGGTCGTCCGATCCCGTGTAGAACTTGGGACAACGGAGACGTCGGTCAGGCAGTACTTGCGGTTGAAGATGATGTGGTCGATCTCGTTGTGGAACTGGCCACCGGGGGATTCCCAGGTCCATCGTAGGGAGGGAGGCTTCTGGAACTGCGAGTTTCCATGAATGGTCTTGGTCGACATGAAAACTCAGACAGCCTTTCACCGTGCTCGTTTCACTCCAAACCGTGGGTTCCGATGTGAAGTTCTTCCGGCGACCTTCGCGGTCCGATCTTGGCGTTGAAGTCGCCGACGATCACCTTGTAGAAGGTGTGATCTTCCTTATAGAACTTCTCCAGCTCCACGTAGAAGGCTTCGACCTCTTCGTCGTCGTAGTCGGATGTTGGGGCATACGCGACGAACACAGTCAAAGCTGGCACGGAACCACATCGCTTCAGTCGCAGACGTCCGATTCGGCTAGTCAGAGACTCGTACGAATCGATGTTCATGGCCAAGTACGTGTTGACGAGGACACCAACGCCGCCTACTCCCCTGCTGTCGCATGTTCCGAGGAACAGTTCTTCTCCGGAGTCGTAGGCGGCGTGTAGGGGGTGGTGTCTTCTCGTCTCGGACATTCCGATGACGTCGTACTTGGTCTTCCTGGCTTGCATCATCAGGTCCTCGACGGATGCTTCTGATGCGAGCGTGCGGGCGTTGTAAGTACAGATCGTCATCCTAGTCCTTCTCAATTTGCGCAGCCTGGTTAGGCCCTGAGATTTTAGCAGCCTCTCCGTACTCGTCCTTCCCATCGCTGCAGAAATGGGGGCTCTTTTGGGGTCAGGGGTATGAGGCCCTTTAGTGCTGCTGTGTTTGACTGTAATACAACACGGGTAGCTAGTCAGGCTCTGTCGTGCGGGCGGGGTACTCCGGGCAGCCAGCCAGACTGCCCGAAGGGACGGGGCGAGACTTAAGGCGGTCTCGAATCGCCTTACATGTACTCCCAGTCTACCGAGTGCAAGCTTTTGGCCGAGCCGACACAGTTACAATCCGCACAGTCACGGACACATCCACGCACACTGTGCGCGAACATGCCGCTCCCGCGCACAAGGAGCGCGTCCACCCGACACAGCAGGAGCAGGGAGTCCATCCCCTGCATCCCACCTGCGTCTCTGGGCAGTACACGGTCGCATTTGGTTCGCGTTTAATTCCCCTATCCTCCACCCGGGGACGCGCCACGTGGCCCTGCGACAAGCGGCCCGAGATCCCTCTTAACAAGAGAGCCCGAAAGCTCTCTATCGAGAGAGATCCGTGGAGAAGAAGTCATCAACTCTAATAAAATGTTTCCGCGTAAAATTATTCTGAAGCGTTCTAAAAGGATTACATGTACATCCTTCTTTTTATGAAGATTGAAAGCAGTAGTTTCCAACTCCGTAAACGGTGCATGTAGTATACGCCAAAAAGGTATATTTTTATTGTTTGCTGTATTTTTATTTTCATAATTTGAACATGTGCTTGGCCTACACAATAAGCTGCGCCGGCCTGCCGATGGACAAGTCAGTGTTTTATCCTTCTCAGACGTGTCTGATGATAATTTACCGGTCCTGGAAAGGTGGGCGCGTGTAGCGCAGTCGGAGGAGGCGCCAACGGTCGCGTGCATCCGGTACCATGTTGCTGGTTCGGATTTTCCGCCCAGGGCAACCAAGCCTCCCATCCCTCCGGGGTCGGTGAATTCGTACCAGACTTGTCTGGGAAGGATAAAGCGCAGACTTGTTCATCGGCTGGCCACCACAAGTCATTGTATGGCCAAATACGCATTCGTATCGCCTCCGCGACGTCCCCTAGAAGTAGAATGCGCTGGTTCATCCCAGAAGGGATTGAGTAACGCCGTCTTTTATTCTTTTATCCTTTTATCCTGGAAGGTAGAAGGCTTGCTTGGCCTGGGCGGAGAATCCGAACCAGAAACCTGTGATCGGGTTAGCGCCTCTAGCGGCTGCGTTACCACACACTAAACCGGAGAAATAAAGATAAAGCATACGAGATTTGCATTACTGCAATTCTTTTAGGGTACGCCACACAATCAACCTCTACGAGATGCCGTGGAGGTTACTTGAATGTGAATTTGGCCCATACAATGATTTGCGGTGGCAAGCCGATGAACAAGTCCGTATTTTTCCCTTCCCAGAGATGTCTGATAGCAATTCCGCCCTTGCTTGGCTTGAGCGGAAAATCCGAGCCAGGGTCCGATAATCTGCTGCACATGACAGTTTGCGCCTCTACCGGCTGCGTTTCTAGGCGCCTAGCCAGACTAATACTCTCTTTAAGTTCCTGCAATTCGTTGTACACATTGAACATCCTCATCCCACTTTTTCTGGTTTCTGCGCTTGTCTCACCCCAGTTTATGATATGCGAACATAATGCGAGATTAACCAGTATGCATTGGATCCGAATGCATGGTTTTCAGATATCTGCTGCGGATGTCCCGATCAGAATCATCCAGAAATCCGAGGCCCTCTAAATCGCCTTTATCTGAATCATCCAAAAATCCGTAGATTTTTGATCGCAATGTATCCAATAAATCATTTTCGGATATCCTATTCGGAATTCTTCATTCGAATCATTCAAAAATCGGAGGTCTGCAAATTTAGTGTTATCCGACTCACCCAATTATCCGAATTTTCTCAAAAAATACAATTGTTACCGTGAAAAAAAGCTTTTGACAAAACCTAAAAATTTCCACTGTGCAAGCTTCTAAATTCAAGGCTAGGGCGATCTGGTCGACCTATGTTAAGCGAGGAAATAGTGGAAATGGTAACACTGCTTCGAACAATTTTCAGAAAGCGTCATTGCTTGCCACTCATTTCAACAAATCTTACACTAAAAACGACCACGGTGATGATTCATGGCTTCTCACCAAAGTTACCGTTCAAAATACCTACTCGGGCAATTTGCTGTGGTTTCATAAAGAAGATATTTATAAGCTGTTGAATAGATTACACTGTCTTATTCGCGAATTCCAGATGGAATTCCGTCTTACTTCATTCAAAAGGCTGCCATTGCAATTGCCGTTCCTTTGGAGCATATTTTTAACTACATTTGCATGCATGCTGTAATACCTCATTGTTGGAAACACGCCTGTATCACTCCCACTCTGAAAACATCACCGAACAATCTAGCATCATACTACCGTACTATAAGTATGACATCAATATTTTGTAGGACATTCGAAAAAATTTTGAAGGCAGATTTAGTGAAGTACATTGAGACAAAGCTAACGAGATGCTAACGAGATCCGTAAGAGGGAAGCTCAAACTTAGAATCTCGGTAGCAAGGACGTGAGTTAGGGCAGACTTCTTAACGTATAGGGTCCTGAAGGATTTTGATTTGCTGATTGGGAGGTACGATGATCTGGCGAGCCTGTCTGCGCGTACCTTTAGAACGGTTAAATTTTTCAATGTTGTGCAATACGATATGTGGTGGAAACGTAGCACAAGAACAAGAATTGATATCTAACTGATTTGTTTACGTATTTGGTTGTTTTTGTTCTGTTCTTTTGTTGTTAGTTTGTAACGCGAAGAACAGACTCACCTCGAATAAATAAATAAAATAAATAAAGACAAATGGAATTTTACCTGAGAGCCGACATGGGTTCAGAGTTAAACGATCAACAGAGATATCTTAAATGGTTGGACCAAAGCACTTGATGCAAACATTAATATTGAATCTACCTCGACATTAACAAGGCGTTTGAAAAAGTACCGTTTAAAGAATTGGTTCAAAAACTTCAAAGAGTTGGAATGCACCATCGAATTATTGCGTGGATAAAAAGTTTTATCACGGATAGAACCTTCCAAACGAGAGTCAATGATTTCTTTTCGGATACGTATAGGGTGACCAGGGCCCAAGTTCATCAACGATACGGCTGGTATCAGGCGGAGAGGCGTTGGATACACCGCCCTCAGAAAGGGGCGAGGCGAGGGGCGCGCCGAGGACAAGATGCCCGGGTCCCTGCCTTCACATCGAGGCATTTCATCTCTAATCACTTCCCCTGGCACTGCAGCTCTATCCTGAACTGGTTTCGTTCTTGAGACAAGAGTCAGGATCTTGTTCACCATATTTGGAGGAAAAGGGTTTTCAGCTGCAGCGCCAAGGCTTTCTTCAGGTCCCGCCACATTGCTCAGTACTAAGGAGTCGTCCGCATTTTCCGGCAAGTACAGCAACATCTTAGCGAGATATGTCATGACAACAGCGCGACCATTCACTAGAAAATTCTCCAACACAAGGAGAATTGTCTGATCCATGGAAAGGACGGTGACCCGGTTTTGCGCACAATTACGGATAAGCCTTCAGTGTAGAACTCCTGACCGGAATCACTCATAGTCTTTAGTTGTGGCGAGAATTTGAAGGATTGTGGTGAAAACTGAAGGAATCTAGAGAGAAGAGGGACGTTCTCCTTTCCCCAACTGCCTCCATAACCGAACCGACTGGAAAATGACTTCAGAGTTCTCCGAGATGCGCTTCCCAACCGTCTCCTATCAGCTGTTAGGTTTTTGGACGACGTCACGCCAATTAACGATTGTTTCGCGCAGCAAACTTGCCCAAATAGGGCGACGCGAACGGGGCGAGAAGTGGACGGCGAGCAGCACGGTGTACCGAACGACTGCCCCCTGGTATCATCTCACCGCGGATTCACCAATACCGGCCAACGTAGTATGTGATACAGAGAGATACAGAGATACACACACGACGACTGATATATCGTTACCGGCTGGTAAGTTGTTGATTAATCTGGCCCCAGTGGAGTACCACAGGGTGGGTTATTATCATCAGGAACCAGATTCATCAACCGCCTACCGGCCGGTAACGATACATCGGTTGTCGTGTCTGTTTCTCTGTATGTTTGTATCTCTCTGCATCACATACGTAGGCCGGCATGGTGAATCCGCGGTGAAATGATACCTCGGTATCGTTGATGAATCTGGCCCCAGTTCTCTTTATTATCTACACTTCCGACCTAGCAGATCAAATAGACAAATTCAATCAAAAATATTAGCAAACCGGAAGATTTCTTGGCTTTGCAGGGTGCATTAAGGAGATTGAACAAATGGAAACTACCTCTGTCTGCTTCAAGAACTAAACTTCTTCGTCTTGATAAATCGAGGTCAGCAAGATACAACTACATGCTTGGTGGAACCGTATAGTTAGTGTAGATACGTTACGAGATCTGGGATTTATAATGGACAAAAACTCACTTTCACTGACCACTGTGAAAGCATCGCGAAGAAGGCTGGGAGAATTGTTTACAACATATTTAAATCCTTGTCTATAAAATCAGCACCACACTTTTTGATAGCATATAAATCATACGTTCGCCCTTTACTAGAACGGTACCACAATGTTTAGTCACCACTTGAAGAGTAGTGTACAAAGGCTTGAAGCACTTCAAAATGGTTTCACTAGAAAGCTCTGGATACGCTTATACGGGTATGATTAACTACCACCAGCCTCTAATCGCAACGAAATTTTCAACATCTCCAGTCTTAAGACTCGTGGAAAACGGAATGACCTGCTGATGATTTTCAAAATGATTACCGAACTGGTAGCACTAAAACTTGGTGAGTTATACACGCTACAAAATTCCAACACAAGAGGTAGCCAGAGAAAAATCCATTTCTCCAAGGCCAAAAGCTCCATTCGTGCTTCCTTTTTTACCCAAAGCGCCGGCTCTAAGTTTTTAACATTCTCAAAAAAATAAGCGTTCCCTAATCCAGCGTTAGACTCTTCATGCAATCCCTCCTGCTTGTGAGGAGCACGTTTTCCCTAGCGTTACCTGCCATCATAGAACTTAAAATGAATAGTCAAAAACAAAAAAGTGAACAGTAGCTGAGGTTCTTTTTGGTTTTTTTTTTTCTTTTGCCGCTTTTAGACATCCATTTGCCAATACCTCAGCTTAATTGTTGTTTCGTATTGCCCTTCGTAGGGCGCGTGTAGCGCAGCTGGAGGAGGCGCGACTGTCGCGCACACCCGATACCATGTTCCTGGTTCGGATTTCCCGCCCAGGTCAACCAAGCCTTCCATCCCTCCTGGATCGGTGAATTGGTACCAGACCTGTCTGGGAAGGATAAAGCGCTGACTTGTTCACCGGCTGGCCACCACAAGCCATTGTATGGCCAAAACGCATTCAACTCGCTTCCACGACATCCCGTAGAAATAGAATGCGCTGGCGCATCCCAGAAGGGATTGAGTAACGCCGTCCTTTATCCTTATCCTTATTGCCCTTCGTATATTTGTTTCGTTTTTTTTCGTCTTTTTTCATTTAAGTTTTATCACAGTGTTAGGTTGTTGCCTTGTAAAACTCCATGTTTTGGCTCACATTATTGTGCACAAATAAATAAATAAATAATTACTTTATTATTAATTATTATTAAAATTCACTAGCTCAGTGAGGCTCATCTGCTAGAGTAACTAAGTAGTTACTATGAATTGTGTTGTAGAGTTGTTTTTTGTTGTTGAGTGTTTTGTGTTTTCACTGCGTGTAATTGTAATTATTTGCACGTCTAAATAAATAAGTAAATATTTTTGATCGGATCCAATGCATAGTAACCAGGAATATCGCGGATGTTACGTGCAGTCAAACAGCTTCGGAGGTGTAAGGCGATCATCGCTGCCCGAAAAGCAGAAGATGCGGGTTCGAGTCCCGCCTGGCGCAAGAGTTTTGATCGTAACAAAACATCCTGTAACAACATAGTAACCAGGACTTTGAAGTCGATATCTTCCATGTCTTGTAAGCAAACAGAATTTAAACCTGGAATTCCATCCAATCCTACAATTCAGCCCCAATCTTCTTTGATGCGTGCATGCAGCAGAACTAGTTGAATGAGCTTTATACATGAATATACCTCTGACACAACTTAAGACCTGCTAACAATACAACAGCTTATTAAACCAGGCAAGCGATACTAGTGCAGTCACAGATCAAAATATCACAAGTTTTTCAAGGAATTGTGAACTTATATGAGGTTTCGTTGAACGAGAACATTCAGCTCCAGGTGGGCTATAACTTGACGTCGTTCTTACAACTGCAAGCCGTCTTGTGCGAGGAGCACCTCGACTGGGTCGAATCGTTCCGGTTAAGCAGCGCCGGTGGCGGCCGCGAGCATTCGATGAGGGTCAGTAGTTGAGTCGTCAGAAGTGCTGAAACTGTGACGCGTACAATGAAAACGTGGTCAGAATGGACAGCGGAACTCTCCGCACTCACCGATTTCATTCCTTGTGTCGGCCGAGAACGCGCCCACTTCTTCCTTTGCCAGTTTTGCCAGCCGATCACTACGTTCAGAGTATCCAGGCTAGGAAGAGTAAAATCTGAACCAGACGAAGGCCCTAACACAAGACTGCTTCCCCATAGAGTGCGCCATGCACTTGCACGCATCTCTCGATTCTTAAGGTCACTTCCCCGTCATGGCACAATAACTCGAGTTATGCAGCTAAATTCTCTAACCGCACCCAAATTTACTCGCAGCGAACACCCATAAGCAACTCATCCAACAAACTAAAATTGAAGGCGATGAGAAACAAAACCACGCTTTAGTGGTTCGTTTCGCCCTTCCTTTAAACGAGCTCTATCTCTACCATCTTCACGTCAAATTGGACACTCTTTTAGGCTAGCCTAAGACTTTTGGAATGAAAGCGATATTTTCCAAATCAAAACAAGATTCTACACTAAACTAGAAACTCTCCAAAAAGGTTAGAATGATTTTTTTTTTGTATTTTTTTGAAGTGACTTCTTTGAAATTTTAATTCACCTACCCAACAAGTCAAATTTTATAGAATTTTCATTTTAGTGAAAGAACAGTAGTTTAAAGCTTGTTTTGAAAACCACGAAGGCAACCATTTTTCAGTGCCAAAAAGAGATTGCGCCATGCCCTTTTCCGAGAAATTGCGATTTTTATTCGATTGATAGCAGAATTTCTGTCTGCATAAGGTGACATATATTAACGATACGACAAAAGCAACTTAAAGAACACACATAAACGATAAAGGATAAAGGACGGCGTTACTCAATCTCTTTTGGGATGCGCCACGCATTCTACTTTTACGGGATGTCGTGGAGGCGATTTGAATGCGTATTTGGCCACACAATGACTTGCGGCGGTCAGCCGATGAACAAGTCAGCGCTCTATCCTTCCCAGACAAGTCTGGTACCAACTCACCGACCCCGGAGGGATGGAAGGCTTGGTCAGCCTGGGCGGGAAATCCGAACCAGGAGCCTGGTATCGGGGGCGGGCGACCGTCGGCGTCTCCTCCGACTGCGCTACACGCGCCCAAAGAAGAAGGAACACACATATTCACTTTTATGACTCATGTAAGCGGCATTTACACTATCAATAAAACAAAGTTGCAGCGTGCTTTTTGAATGCATGGCGCAATCTGGTCATTGATGCACTAAATAACTGCCACTTTGTTGCGCCTTAAAATAAAACTTAGTTTGTTTTTCTGTAGAAATTCTTCATAAAAATGAAAATTTTATAAAATTATTACACATACATATTGGGGCAGGTGAACTAAAGCGTTTCAGAGAATGTCCTAGCAAATGTTCCTTGAACAAAACATCACTACAACCATTTTATTAGACAGCAGCTTAATCTGTCTGAAGATCATTTCGATTTGGAAGAATTCGCTTTGATTTCTAAAGTCTTAGAGTAGTTTAGAGGAGTGTCCAATTTGACGTGGACATCGTATAATTTAAGCGGCTTAAATAATTGACTTCTAGCAACGAAGATCTACCCATACAATAATCTGTAAACAAACAATTAGACCCTGTATTGCTTGAACGACAACCTTTCAAAGACCTACCTCAAACGGCCAAGCCAGCATCAGCGCCGCCACAGCGCTGCTGGCGAAGACGCCAGCTATACGTGTCCGCCGCACCTCCGTGCATACTGTCCGGCATGCGTCTGTTAAGGAATCGGCCGCCTCGCAGCAGTTGTGCGCCTGAAAATAGGAAAGCACCGTCGTCATACTATCTGGCCAGCCGTTTTTCAAAGCAGACTGGCAAAAGTGTGCGCTCGGTAGACTGGAAATATATCGTAAGGCGATTCGAGGGTCACCCGTCCCTTTGGGCAGAGCCCGACTAGCTACCCGTGTGTACTCCAGTCAAACACAGCAGCACTAAAGGGTCCATTCCTCTGACCCCGAGAGACCCCATTCCTCTGACCCCATTTCTGCAGCGATGGGAAGGACGAGTACGGAGAGGCTGCTAAAATCTCAGGGCCTAACCAGGCTGCGCAAACTGAGAAGGACTAGGATGACGATCTGTACTTACAACGCCCGCACGCTTGCATCGGAAGCATCCGTCGAGGACCTGATGATGCAAGCCAGGAAGATCAAGTACGACGTCATCGGACTGACCGAGACGAGAAGACACCACCCCCTACACGCCGCCTACGACTCCGGAGAAGAACTGTTCCTCGGAACATGCGACAGCAGGGGAGTAGGCGGCGTTGGTGTCCTCGTCAACACGCACTTGGCCATGAACATCGATTCGTACGAATCTCTGACAACCCGAATCAGACGTCTGCGACTGAAGCGATGTGGCTCCGTGCCAGCTTTGACTGTATTCGTCGCGTATGCCCCAACATCCGACTACGACGACGAAGAGGTCGAAGCCTTCTACGAGGAGCTGGAGAAGTTCTATAAGGAAGATCACACCTTCTACAAGGTGATCGTGGGAGACTTCAACGCCAAGATCGGACCGCGAAGGTCGCCGGAAGAACTTCACATCGGAACCCACGGTTTGGAGTGGAATGAGCAAGGTGAAAGGCTGTCTGAGTTTATGATGTCGACCGAGACCATCCATGGAAACGCACAGTTCCAGAAGCTTTCCTCGAGGAGTCCCAGAACGACCTTCATCTGGGACCTTTACTCCTCTCTTGCACAGGCCTTAGGAAAGATTGTGACAACAACGCAGCTATACTGACCTTGTCCACCTTGACCTCCTTCTGATTGCAGCACATGGCATGTGGCGAAAAACACTGTCCAAATCTCCGGCAGCACAGCTGAAACGTTTCATGAATAGATTGGTTCTCCTTTCTGGAATGCGCCATGCACTCCACTGTGGAAGCATTTTGAGTGTCCATATTATTTTATAAGTTAAACACTTTGGACACTGGACACTTTTCAAAGGAAGTTTGACAAACTTGAAATCAAAATGATCATCTTTCTAACTAAAACGAGCGTCATCAAGATAAAATGAGAAACTTCCTAAGAATGCTAAAAATTTGCAGATAATTTAAACATTTTCCAATAGGTTTAGAATAATGTTCTCTTCAAGGAAAAATTAGTGGGACTTTCTCTGAAAATGTTTAATTCGTCCGCATCAAAAGTGAACATTCCTTGAAATTTTATAAAAATGTCATTTCTCTTTCATTTTTTTGTAAAATGTTTTACAACTTATTTCAAATCGCAAGAAAGTCGCAGCTTCCTTTTATATTAAAAGAAAAGATTGCACCATGCACTCATCTACCTCGTTGCGATTTCCACCTGATTGATAGTATATTAGGGGGGGCCAAAAGTAATGAGACAAAATGAAAAAAATCTTTATCTCCTTATAACTCAATTACAACTCAACGATGCTGAGGAGTGTATTTGCCATTAAGGGCAAGGACCTTGCTGCCATCGCTCAGCCAACTTCCTGATCCCATCCTTCCAGAACTGCTTGAGCCTGGTGTTGATCAACTGCTCGATATGGTTGTCAAGGACTGCTTGGGTTTTTTGTGTCCCTTCCGACTAGGAAGTCCTGTAGGCTCAAGTAGTAGTGGTAGTTGCATGGAGAGTTGTCCAGCGAATACGGTGGGTGAGGCATGTGAACGTAGCCCAGCTGGCCAAGCTTATCCGTGCTTACTTGTTCCCGATGGGGTGCGGCGTTGTCGAAGAGGAGAACCTTCTTGAAGCGCTGCGAATGAATAAGAGCGAGTCGCCGGCCCATCTCTTCTATTTCGTTCACCATGGCCTTGGAGTTCATCGTAGTGCTCTTGGGAAACAGCTTCCGGTAAACCGATCCATGGGAGCAGACCCAAAAGCTCCAAAGATGCTTCTTGCTGTGAACATCTTGCCGAACGAAGGTCGGTAACAATTCACCAGGCCTCACCCAGACTCGCTGCTTGGCAGGATTAAGGTAGAAGACGTACTTCTCATCTTGCGTGAATATTGAGCCCAGGCTGCTCGGGGTTGGGAATTGGGCGAGGTTTGCGCGACACAGGTCGACTCGTCAGACCGGGGTTTCAGCATGAGACAGAATGGAGTTTTGGCATGCTTCTGGAAAGGGCGGAAGTGGTAACTTCTCAGATGGGCTTCAGTAAGTAGCATACAATCATACAAATACGATAAGCACAAAACCGGACTCCAGCCACGAGATATATGGACACGGCATGGGGTGTCTCATTACTTTTGCCCCCCCCCCCCCCTAATAAACGCCGCTCACTTAAAACAGTGAGGAGAAAATGTCTGTGTTTAAACCTACTATTGTTTTTGTTGCACCGCTCTCGATTGAGTAACTACACGCAAACAGCATTTTTCTACCTGTCGAAGAAAAATCGCAATTGGATTTTTTAAAGATTAGCCTACATCATTCAAACAACATTTTCCACAATTAATTACATTCCTTCAGCCGTTTTTTAACAAGCGTAAGCGTTGTTATTTCAGCAACGCATTTCACTACCACTCATTATTCATGTAAATGCGTTTGTACTTCTAGATGATATCGAGCGCCACTTTGTACTCAAAAATGAAGACTTTACAATGTGTGTACCTTAGAAACAAATGAAAATAGGATAAAGAAAAGTAAAAATAAAAACTAAATTCGAAAATCTAATTGGTTTGTTTAGCCACCACAAACTAGATTTTCGCATTTTATTTGTATATTTAATTTTCTCCATCCTATTTCCGTTACTTTATGAGGTACCCACATAGTCTTATGTAAGTGTACAAAGTGGCGCTCGACATCACCTAGAAGTGGAATGTGTGGCGCTATCCACAGAGATTAGTTCGTTAAGGTTCTAACTTTCAAAGGTACCTGCAGTTCCTCCTGCTCATCTGGCATAACGTCGCATAGCAGGAATTCTTTCCAGGCTAGAACAGCGGACGCAAACTTAAAAACAGACTGAAGAAAAAGGCTACGATGTGGTCAGATGTGAATAGAAACTGAGATTCAAAAAAGAACAGAAGTTTCAGATTTTCTTAAACCTACATAAGGTTTCAATGGGAAGCAAATAACTAATGCCTAAGCCCATAGTGATTCTTAAATTTTCAAAAAAAAAAATCTCATTTTCATGAATAATTCACATCTGACCAGGTTCGGCATTCCATAGATCTCGGCATGACGTTGTCAAATCATGATGTGAACCTGATAAGCCATCGAAGGGGATTGTTAACGGGTTCATTTGGGCTGATTCAATTTGCGATAGATTCTCCTTCCACCTCATAACGTGCCTGCATAGCCACATTCAGGGGCCGTATGCTATTCGCTCCATAACCGTCCCCGGCCAGGTATGATTCGGTATCCGCCCACATCCACGGTATGCACATCATGCGCATCGATTTTTCGCGTCGGGTACCGTCCCCGAGTCGGGCAAAAATAGCATACGGCCCCAGATAGGAGCCGTCGACTGGGGAGGAGCTGTTAGATTCAACCAGCCAGTGAACGGTGTAAATTGTCAGAATTTGATTGAAGTCCAGAAAATCTCAAAGAATCTTTTCCCCTAACAAAAAGCGCCGCCTTGCTTCTCCATCGATCATACTTCGTAGCTATCCTGAGTGAAATTTTCTAGGTAGTGACATCCCATAGACTTAGGATTTAGTTCGAATTATCATGAGATCCACTTAGAGCCCTGCATAGATCTCCAAGGCTTTAAAGGAAACGCATCAATCTTCAAGGGAATAGAGTATAGAAAGGGCAACCCATTGGTTGGCATTGGTAAGGAGTACGAGCATTGGTAAGGAGTCTATTTGATATGGAGTGATAGAGGAGACTATCCCGGCAGTTCTAAAGATAATTTCCAGTAGCAGCTCGCTTACAAGGAGAGGATCCCAACTCTAGTTGAGCCTTTGCGATGCTATTTTGATAGGGTGTAGGGCCGTATGAGCGAATTCCAGAATTACAGTTAGCCTTTGCTGAACGCCTTTTTAAAGACCTGAAAAGGAGGTGTGAAAAAGGTTCCGCCTCACAGAAGCACATCAGCGGACTTTTGAGTTCGAGTCCGTGTACTGCCAACAACTAGCACAAATGAAGGTGCAAATAAACAGCCTTGGTTTGTTATAGGCATTGGTGGTTTAAAATGGACTCCTGTGATCATGAGAAAGCGTAATAACAAAAAACTAACAAGTGCAAAAATACTGGCAGCACGCGAACTCGAACTAAAAAGCCTGCCGGTATGTTTCTATGAAGCATCACTCCTACCGACTGCGCTACCGAACCACATTTCGTGTTTTGTCGTAGAGCTTGATGAGTGTAGCGCACAATTTTCCACACCTCTTTTTCAGATCTTTAGAAAAAAGTGTAGAGCAAAAACAAACTGTAATTCTCGACTCCGCTCACATTTGATAAGATGGGTTTGAATTGGGTTTAGCCGGAGGAACAATTTCTTAAGCCCCTCTATCTGTCCTTCGCTGTTACCTCATGATCATTTCGTCGAACTATTGAAACATTCTACAGAAAAATGCATAAACGTTTCCATTTAGATAATGACATCAAGATATGAACTTACATCCGCATCATTACAACCAAGGTTGGCTTTGAGGGCAAAAGCTACCAACGGACGTGAGTTCGATCGCAGCTTCAAGCTCACATAGCCTAAAATAATCTCCTTGGAAAATCTAATAAACCAAAATGAAATGATTGCAGGACGTTGTAGACAAGCGAACTATATGTAAACTACCGGAGCCCCAAAAGTAGCGATCTGAATTCTTCATTAATGCCGTCTTTGAAGCTTTAATGCGTGAAATTCTTCTGAACTAGATAATAAATGCCTTATCAACCGGAAACTAATTGGCGAGAGTCTGTGTCTTACGTTTGGGCCACACGCATTTTCTAAGCAGAAGGATAGATAGACCTGTCTCGTAGTTGAATCAAGTGTATCCGTGTTTGCTCCAAATAAGGAAAAGGACCTCCTTGGCATAGAGAAGGTACAGAACAACTTCACTAGGAAGCTTCTTCTTAGAACAGAGAGTTTGGTATGCTCGCGTATACGAAAAGTATCAATCAGGAATAAATATCTCGGACTACCATCCCTAGATTCTCTTGTACAGGCTTTTGACATCTGTATTGTACATAAGTTGTTATACTTTACTACCGATTCTGTTCTTTATAGATCCTTTAAGATAAGTACTTCTCACACAAGAGGTGGCTCTGCTGAATAACAGCTACCCCGGCCAAGAACCAATTTGCGAACATGTCTCCTCTTATACGCCATTGGTTTGTACTTGAAATTCTCTAAGCACTTCAGTTTACCCTAGCACCGAGACAATTCAGAATCCGAGTTAAAGTTTGTCGTTTAGATTTGAAATTGGTTGAATAGTATGGTCGCTTGTAAGGACTGTCCCATTGTTTGTCTGTTTGCGTCCCTGTGTTCTTTTTGTGATTGTTACCCTATCTGCTCTCGAACGTATTGCTTTATGCAATCGTAATAAATAATAACAATAATAATGACAATAACAGTAGTCACTATACACTATACACTATATACCCAAGGATAAGCACAGTACTGTCAATTAGTATTCCTACTACTTATCCTTCCTAGTCAGTTCTGATACCAATTTACCAACCCCGATGGCGGCTTGGTGGATTTGGGGTGTACATGACAGTTTGTGCCTCCTCCGACTACGCTAGTCGCTCCCAGGAATACATAAAAATTGTTGAATAAGCAATGGGTAGCAACCCCAAGCATTGGATAGAAGCAAAGCATAACACTTAAATACCTCTCGTCTTCCTCGTCGATGGATCTAAAGAGCACATGGCTATTTGGAGTTGCCTTAGTTCCACCCAGTGAGGAGGATACTTGAATCGTGCCACGTCCATGATCAGCACGCGATCACTCTTATCATGGAAGGCAGCAATTGGCGAGAAGTGACCTTGAATAAATGCTATTGCTGGTGCTGTCTCTTTCACATGCAAGTCAAATCAAGACCACTAATGACTACAAAACGAAGATGTGCTACGTTAGGCATCTCCCGCCACGACACTACTGTAGGAGGTGTGACGCGTTCGATTACCGTATGATGATCGGGTGCCGCCTCGGATGAGATTTCACGACGAGATAAGGCGAGACGAGTAGAGCACGTCTTACGCCTCGTTTATCCAACGACGCCGAGAGACGCGAGGCCACGTATTGCGGTGACATTGACTGAGCGACGCGATCGACCAATTTTGCCATTTTACATGCCGTCGCGTCGCTCGGCGTCGGAAGTATAAACGGGGCCTTACCCTTCCTCATTCTACGACAGCTTTATAGACTGTCCTCAAGCCCAGGTTCTCTTCTGGTTCTCTTGTACACTTTATTTAGCTGATTTTATCGTTTCTTAGTATGTGCAGTCTTTATCAGTGTGTGGACAAAGTTAATTTAATCAATAGTCCTTTCGTTAAAACGTATTATAAGCCCTGCACCCAGATGCACTCAGCACACTAAAAATACATCACAATTAGATAATGCAGGGCAAAATACGAGTTAAGTCCACATTCCCCAACCTTCATTTCTTGTGATAGAAAATCTGCTCCTCTACTCTGTTTATCTCATCCGAGGCGGACTCAACAGCCGTCGCTCCGTAATCGAGAGCGGGGGCCGTACACTACCATAACCTAGGGAAATACCTAACGCACAAACCCCGAAAATAGCAACGAGAAATGGCTCATACCAAGAGGGGCCTGAAGACTCCAAGCAAACCAACCAGTTCCCGTTTGTTGCAGTTGAGATCGATCATAGCTAGCTACAATCACTTCCTCCTCCCCTCGTACGGACCTTAGCACGTCTTTTCGTAGCTCGGTCAGGAAATCTGAATCACAACCAATTGGTGGGCACTACACTGCCTCATTGATCAAGGGAGCGTTTACTGGGGTGATAGTCGTTAGTCCCGACTCGGATCCGCACTGACGACGCCGACAGTGCCTCCGGAGACAATTAACGTCGACTCGTACCGTACCACCCGCCGCTGCGCGACGATCTCCAAGGCAGCCCTCGCCGCCGTGCGATGGCGACCTAGCCGAGCACGGGAGCCGGCAGATTGACCGCGACCCGACTAAAGGCGAGACTTAACAGATCGATCACATTCACAACTACAGTGGATAATTTATTTAAATGGTTTACAAAGGCAGACTAGAGTGTCGTACTGGTGCGCGCCCTACACACTTTCATATCAGAATTTCGAGCTCTATCTGATAGGCTGTACAAGAATGCTTAAAAATTACCTGTAGAGACATTTTAACGTAGGCTTCGAGCCAAAGGCTTCACAAACAATTAGGCATATGTAAGAGTAAAAATTCATTGTAATTTAATTTTATCCACAGAATATTAAATTGTTCTTCCAGTGACATGCTTTGACATCTTGGAGCAAAACTTTCTTATTTCTCTGGCACGCATTTCGCCTCCAAGTCTATGTCCTAGAGAAGCTTTATCAATGTGGCCAGTGCAGGGTGATCGCATTCAAGAAGTCTTTTCAGGGGACTGTCCAATGATTGGTGCGGAAGGTCCGGGAAAAAATGTGGAACACTGGGTAGTACATTGAAGTTAAACGGTGTTGTGAGATTTGGAGTGCTGTGAAAAGCGGAAGGAATTGTATAATGCGAAAGCCCTTGGTTGAAACAAAATAGCTGAGGGTTAGGTTGGTGGAAAGACTCTAAATCAGCATCTTCAGATCACTAATACATTATAACTTAATTATTATTACTGCTAATATTAACACTACTATCACTATGATAATCACTGTCATCATTTATATTATTAATATAATAACATCTATTATTATTGCTATCATTATTATTATTATTGTTATTATTACTACCTTGGGTGTTCAGCTCCGGTTGATGAAGTTCGACAGTATAAAAGCCCTCAAGAGGGCTGTTGATATAGCCATTGTTGAGTGAATACATCGTACTTGGTTAACAAGGTTAGAAGTGGTTTCTCGGATTACGTTCCTTTTATAACTTATTTTTCGCTCCTCCCAGAATGGTACGATGGTAACCTCAAGCATTATATGATTATTTTTGCATACCGCGGGATGTGTACGCTTATGACTCCAAGTGCTCTTCTGACCTTGCTTTTCACAGGCAATATGATCCCACAGAAAGGCCGCATTTATCGTCTGCCTTCGCCTTCTTAATGTATAGAGGGCTGCATCAAAGTATCTCCACAGGGGAATTTTTAAGCATTTTTATACAGTATATCAGATAGAGCTTAGAATGTTGGTAATAAAGTATACAAAATTCATGCCTAATTGTTTGTGAAGCCTTTGGCTCGAAGCCTGCGTTAACATGTCTCTACAGGGTAATTTTTAAGCATTCTTGTGCAGCCCATCAGATAGAGCTCGAAATTCTGATATGAAAGTGTGTAGGGCGCGCACCAGTACGACACTCTACGCTGCCTTTGTAAACCATTTAAATAAGTTATCTACTGTAGTTGTAAATGTGATTGATCTGTGAAGTTCGGCCTCAGTGGGATCGCGGTCGATCTGCCGGCTCCCGTGCTCGGCTAGGTCGCCATCGCACGGCGGCGAGGGCTGCCTTGGATATCGTCGCGAAGCGGCGGGTGGTACGGTGCGAGTCGACGTTAATTGTCTCCGGAGGCACTGTCGGCGTCGTCAGTGCGGATCCGAGTCGGGACTAACGATTGCCTCCCCGTTTACTGTGCATACGACGCGCGACTCGATGTAATTAAATGCGCCCAAATCGAATAGAAAACTACAAGGAAATGCACAAGCGTTACCTTCATTGTCGCTTCCATACCGCACTACGGCGTGAAGCCGATTACATGTCGCCAAGCATACGAATTGAGCGAGATTGATTCCGGTCCGAAAATTACTAATTGACTTCACAGTAGTGAAGATCTAAGTTGATCCCTAGAAGCATAGGCAAAATAAAGGAAGAAGGCTCTATGTTATTAATTTATCGTTATTCTCGTCACGACTTTTTTAAGGACGCCCTGGCTAAGCGCAGCATAGGGTCCCAGCTAGCACGGTTCCCCAGCAGTTACGTGCAGTATAACTTATATACTGAAGTCGAAAACCGTCATCCGGCATTTGTTTGTCTTTCGTCGACGACCCATTGATGGCTCTGTCTTCATATCATCCACGAACATGAGCGAGGTTGTGCACAGTAGGTACAAAATCTGTAGACACTCAACATGATCGAGATATCAACGAGTATCTGCTGAACGATTCATCAAAGATACTAGATTAGAGGTAACTGTAGATGTATGTGATCGCGGTCACGCCTTGTGAGCAGACGCTCGAGGATTTGCTTTCCGTTGATGACTGGTCTTCTGTTAAGCGATGGTTCGCTTAACAGAAAGAGTTTTTCTCATGTCCGTCACCTCAGGTAGCACTGCGTAGTTTCACAGCAAAAATGCAAGTTTGGAGTTTTAAGACATGCAATCCGGCTTATGAACAAATGACACATTGTGATTTGCTGGTCCTAAGAAAGGTGCCTATGTCGCACATTGTCATTTGCTCCAAGTGGAGTGGAAGTTGCACGGCTTATAGTTGCGAGAGCTATAGAACAACATCCACCAATAACCTTTGATGTAATCAGGTATTGGGATTTCTAGTCACACACCTGCCCGCTTCACGCAACTCTTCTGTACATTAAGGTAGTATCGTGAATGTAATCGCTCCTCATCCCTGTGATCTACCGGTGTCTTGCCAATGAGATGGCCTTGGCTAGTTTGGGAGCGCGATAAAGCTGCTTACGCCAGCATCGACCAGCTCGCGCCGCCTCTTTCGACTCTCCCGCGCCACACTGATCGCGTTGCGACCGCGGCGACATGCGCCGCCCTTTCGATTCAGACTCTTAAGCCCTCCGCACACTTTTGCGGCAGCCGCGTACGCGGCTTCCAGTGCTGCGTGCTAGAGTTCACGCTGCACTCCTCCCGCGCGCTCGCACCAACGCGGCAGTGCGGCAACAATGCTTTGAAGGATTATTGCCGCTGCCACCGCGTCTGCCGCGTAGGCGGCACATCAGCGGAAGGCCGCGCGAGGCTAGTTTTGCCTCGCGCCGCGATTCTGCGTCTCTGCCACATGCTTAAAGATAGAGCTGCCGCGTTGCCGCAAAAGTGTGCGGAGGGCTCTATTCATTCCGGATGGCTACCGTGGAGTCTTATTCCTGCAGCACCAGGATAGGGCTTCGAAGCCTAGTGAGCCCAGGTTCACCCTCGGAATCCAGCCAGCAACCGACCCGGCAATTTTTATTCGATTTGTCAGCTATACATATATCATATTATCCGTATATCCTGCTCATCCTCATAATTAAATCTGATTCGTATAGCCCTTATGCGGCGGACCCGAAGGAGCTGATTAAGTGTTTATTATCTCATCTTGTAGTTGTGTCGTGTTACATATTGGGTTGGGGTGCATATGCTGCAGTCGGAGGAGGCGCCGGTTGTGGCCTGCACCAGGTCCCTGGTTCGGATTTCTCGCCCAGGCCAACCAAGCCTTCCATCTCTCCATGGTCGGTGGATTGGTACCAGACTTGTCTGGGAAGGATAAAGCGCTGACTTGTTCATCGGCTGGCCACCGCAAGTCATTGGGTGGCCAAATATGCATTCAACTAGCCTCCACGACATCCCGTAGAAGTAGAATGCGTGGCGCATCCCAAAGGGGATTAAATAACGCCGTTCTTTATCCTTATATGCTGTAATCTGTTATGTCATGGATATGCGTTTATTCAATTGAGGACATGCGGAGAAGGTGGGCCGGTGGAGGTGGGAATGGTTTAGTTAGAACGCCATCACTAAGGCCTACGGTATACTCCCGTCCACTGCAGCGATGCGCGACTGCACAGCGACGGCGATGCCTCGCGACGCGCAGTCGAAACAAGTGCAAAAAAGGTAACGACGGGCGCTTCCCCCTCTGCGACCGCCGCTCGTCGCTGTGCACTGCAGAGGGGAACGTGACTATGTTCCTTGTCCGTCACACGGAGGTATAACATCCCTCTGCGACGTGTCGCGGGAGTGGCGGCGCGACAGCTCACAACCGATACGCATTGCGCCGTCTGCCGCTTCAGCAAAGGCGCATCATTGACAGTTGCCCCGAGCCCGTCGCCGGCGCGACGCGGGAGTATACCATAGACCTAAGGTAAAGCGGCCAATATGGTCAAATAAGGCAAGCACGACACCATTCTCCATATGGTGAAATCCCTCTCCCGGATGTCCCATGGGACGGTTATGTGCTCTCCTAGCAGTGGATCAACTCTGCCTGTAGGACTGCTGATCGCAAGCAGTAAAAGCAGTAATGCGAGCAGTAAATGTCTAACTTGAGTCATCACTGAACTCCCAGATTTAGTACCCTGTCAGCATATATGTGTAACGGTACAACATCCGGTTCAAGAAAGTATGAATTCTAGCGTTATGCTACACTTTGCCCTCCATTCATTGCAGCTGCTTTCAGGATTAGACCTCTATTGTACAAAATTAAGGTTTCGAACTATAGATTACATTTAGTAACCTCAACTGGCATTAGCAATTAGTTAATGGACTGTGCATCTTATTGAGGAACAATACTAAACTTTAAATTAGACAGAAAATTGGATCTAGAACTAAAATCAACAAAATTAGATGTGCTCCTTTAAATAATAAAGAATAGAAAAAACACACTTTTTAACATTTTCCAACGGAACGCAGCAGTCCAGCATAGATTCGTGGTAAAAGCGCCACGGAGCCTTCCATACTCGTCCTGGGTCCACTTCCAGTGCATTAAGAACCATAACTAAAGCAACAGCTCTGATTAAATTGGCTAGTTAACATTAGCAATCTCTAACAAAACTATTGGTTTAGGTATGGTAACGAATAGTGTTAGGAGGAAAGCATAAATAATGGACAGCCAGCAGAACAAAAGCGGTAAGAAGCCTCTCTACATATGGAAGCAATTACAAGCTTACGTCTTCTGAGGAATTTACTTTGTTCCGGAGAAGAGATGGAGGTAAAAACAGTTACCCCAAGATCGAACTATTAGGTTGGTGAAAAAGTCTTGCACCAAAATTTTTGAAAATTTTTCAAAATTTAACGGGAACTTCTAAGGACTGTTTGGTGCTACGTAGTTGTAGCACAAACATTCTAGAATATTTCGCATACATGACAATTTGCTTTTGAGGGCAAATAAATACTACGACTGTGGTGAAATGTGACTGACTCCTTGACTCGGACAAGGCTTCGCGACTGCCTATCGCTTAGTCTCTCCTTGTTCTTTTCCGTAATAAGCACTTTCTCGAAAGTGTCGTCACGGGAGATAAATCCTGGGTCTTTCTCGTTAACCCTGCTCGGTAGGCCCAGTGGCTCCCTCAAGGGGAACCACAACCTCAAGGCGAACATTCACCAGAGGAAGGTAATGCTGTGCTGTTGGTGGGGTTCTCGAGAAATCTCTTTTATTAGCTCCTTGACGACGGCACCGCAGTAACAGCAAACATCTCCGCTACACAACTGCAGAAGCTGAGCGAGACCATGTCGCGGAAACGGCAAGGGCGGAGGAACGTTTACCTTCTTCACGACAATGCTCCCCCTCGCGTTGCATATGCGTCTCGCCAGAAGTTGCAGAAGCTTCGATGGGAGGTGCTGCACCACCCACCGTATTCGCCAGGTCTTACGCCATCGGACTGCTACCTCCTTCGAGCATTCAAGCAACAACTAAGGGATAGGTGCTTTAACGCCCGAACCAAACTGGAATCTGAGGTGGAGCACTTCTTGAGCACTTCTTCGAGTCACAGCTGACTTAATTCTGGAAGAAAGGATTTCTTGATCTCCCCAGCAGATAGCAGAAGGTTGTAGATGTAAATGGAAATTACTTCGAAGATTGAAGTCGCTCACAAAAGAAGCAGTAAAATTTTGAAAAATTACGCTGTGGTGCAAGACTTTTTCACCTACCTAATACGTGCAGATCCTGCAACTGATAGAAGAACATGCTAAAACGCGCTGAAGACAATCCTGCCGCGTTTCAGAGAGTCGATTCACTCTTACTCTACTTCTTCGTCCGGTTCACCTAACCCCTTCACACAAGTGAAGAATTCTGTCGCATAAGTCCTTTTCACCACGAAACTAACGGATCTTCTGCGTTTTATGGTAGTAGACTTTTACGGCACAATGAAATTTAACACAAGTTTTGTTGTCGTCGTACTCAATGGTGTTCCGCAATGCTGTATTTCTATTTTAATAAAGAAAAATTACGCACTACAAGAGAACTATGTGTATGGGCAACGTGAAGAAAAAGAAGAGCCGCATGCTACGCTCAATCTCCTCATGACAGGAAATAAATAACATCCCATAATTATTGTAACGCAAAGTTTGCGCATAACTCTGGCTAAAGAAGATTAACGCGAGCACATCCTGGATCACAGTTTACACATGCTCTAGCGAATAAACTGCAGAAGAACCATTCAATATGGCCTCCTTTTGCTGTTTCGACGGCCTTCAAACGGTCGGAGTAACTCTCCACAGCGCTTCGCAGAACTTGGGTAATCTCGTCCAAGACTTTCTGCAAGGAGGGTTGAGACTTTCCTCGCTATTGTGTCGTGTAGAGCAGGGTTCCCCTCTAAAATGACTTATACACAATATTCCATAACGCTGGGATCTGGAGAGTTTGCTGGCCATTCCTCTGCAGGTATAAATTTGAGCAGATGGACTCGGGACCAGTCGCTGCCCTTCTGGAACGCTGTATAGGGACTATGCCCATGGAAGTAGAAGTGCTTCTCAGAATACACCCAGGTATCTTTCTTTTTTTATTGTCACACATTTTTCAAACGAAAATCATTGACGTGGCCGATTGCCGACACCTGTCTAAACCATCGCTGGGACAAGTTCAACTTTAGACGAGACCAGTCTTCCAAGTGCAATTAGCTAAATTAGCCACGTGCAATCTATTCTCATGTTCTGGTAATTGTAGAACCGCTCAACGATGAATCATTTCTCATCAGAGAAAACGGCCGCGAAATGCTCGTTGCTAGCGACGTGCTCCTGTAGTGCTATAAATTCTTCTTTCTGGACACCTTCTTCTTATTGATGAGCCTCTGCGTCGTTTGGTAATTATAGATGTGAAGGTGTAGTTCTTTCCGGCTACGATTTATACGATGGTCTGACTTGGAGGTCTTTGGCCAATTTCTTCATGCTTCTCACTGCACTGCATTTAACTCAGCCTAACAATTTCTTCAATTGCTGTACAGTAACACTCATGGATAGTTGAGTTCTAGGAAGTATCTTCGTTAGTTCCATGCAAAATTGTGCAAGGAGGATTGCACCAAAGAATGGCTATTACATGGTTCAATAAATCGATAATTTTCCCGGCAACGAAGGCGTGAAATTTGTAGAAGAAAGACTAAACACTGCAAATGTAGATCAAATCGCGAGAAGTGTACTTTTCGGAGACCGCGTAGCAAACACCATGTAATGGAGAACGCCCTTTTAGAAAGCTCCGATTAATACGTCGTTGTTCTAAATGCGTTTGAACGGCAGCGAACCGTATCTACGTCCAGGAGAAGACGCTCTAAAATTGAACGAAACTGTAGGAAAGTAATGCGTCATAAAAAAGTAAACAATATGTAGCGGGAACAGCGCTACAACAACAATTCAGCGGGTGTGAGAAAGGTCGTTTCCAAAAGCAGACCGCAATACTTCAACTTCAACTTTGAACAGAAGATAACAAATTACCTAGACATATTTAGGAATTATTTGGTAACACCAAAACTTGAAGAATAAGGCTGCGAAATAGAAATACGTAAAATAAAACAAAATAAACTTTTGACAATGCTTGAACACATTTGCTGAAGCCTGGAGCGGCTGGTAGAGAGGCTATATGTTGTTACGGGATGTTTTGTTGCGATCAAAACTCTTGCGCCAGGCGGGACTCGAACCCGCATCTTCTGCTTTCCGGGCAGCGATGTTCGCCTTACACCACCGGCGCTGTTTGACCGCACGTAACATCCGCGATATTCTCGAGGTCTGTCAGCACCCACCCGTGATACGGGATGGGCCGGCCGCTGATATCAGCATGGAACCGGTTAAGCTGAAGACCTTACTAGTAACAATGCTTGAACACATTTTCACAAAGACAACAACACAACATATAGCCTCTCTACCAGCCGCTCCAGGCTTCAGCAAATGTGTTCAAGCATTGTTACTAGTAAGGTCTTCAGCTTAACCGGTTCCATGCTGATATCAGCGGCCGGTCCATCCCGTATCACGGGTGGGTGCTGACAGACCTCGAAGATATCGCGGATGTTACGTGCGGTCAAACAGCGCCGGTGGTGTAAGGCGAACATCGCTGCCCGGAAAGCAGAAGATGCGGGTTCGAGTCCCGCCTGGCGCAAGAGTTTTGATCGCAACAAAACATCCTGTAACAACATATAAACTTTTGACAAAAAAACAAGCAAACCAACGTCTACCAAAAAACCGTAGAACGAAAATCAAGAAGAAAGGAACTTACCCATAGTGCTAAGGCCACAATAGGCCGGCTCGTCTTGTGTTCGAAACTGTGAAGCCAGCTTGAAGTAAATGTTTGCGTTGCCTAAAAACAATAGTACTCAATAAAGGTCTGTTCCTACTCCTATTCCTAATTTGTGCTATTCAACTGGAGAACGGACTGATTTCTTGAAAGCAAACGCTCCCCGAATCGAGGTTAAAATAGAGTTCGAAACGCAGACTGATCAAGTATTTTGCGAGTTGGATAAGGATAAAGGAAAGAACGGCCTTATTCAGTCCCTTCTGAGATGCACCACGCATGCTACGTCTTCACGGTGTCGTGAGCGCAACTTGAATGCGTGTTCGGCCTACACAATTATTGTACTTGAGCCCCGGAGGGAAGGAAGAGTTTGCTGACCTGGGAGGGGAATATGAACTAAATGTAAGCATTGATTATCTATAATTGACTGCTGTGATAATAAAATGCGTAATAACAACAAGCTAACATGTGTAAAAGTAGCAGCAGTATGCGGACTCGAACTCAAAACCCCGCCGGCGTGCTTCCAGGAGGCAGCACTCTTACCAACTGCGCTGCCGAGGCATATCTCTTGGGGTGTCGCAGGGCTTGATGAGTGTCGCGTCTAGGTTTTCACCTTTCTTTCAGGTCTTCAAAAAAAACCGTTCAGCAAAAACTGACTGTAATTCTGGACTCTGCTTACCAGACCCTACATTCTGTAAAGATAGCATCGCAAAAGCCAACATTGAGTTGGAAACCTTCCTTGTAAGAACCTGGAATCCGTCCGCTCAGGCCGAACAACTCTTCCGTCCCACCAGGGTCTGTGCGAATTGGTATAAGACTTGATTGGAAAGGATAAAACCCTGACTTGTCCATCGGCTGGCCAGCACAGGTCATCGTACAGGCCAAACACGCATTCAAATTGGCTCCACAACACCCCATAGCGGTACAATGCGTGGCGTCTCCCGCATAGGAGAGCGTGAAAAATCATTAATAGGCTTGAATATGGAAACAGAAGGGCTGACCTGCCCATTGGTATGATTCCAATGTGGACTACTTATTTTTATTCTTCCATTCTGAAGCAGTAGTTAAGAATCTCAAAAGCATTACGCTAAAAAATCACATTTGTTTTTCGACTTTCTACGGAAGATGGCCTAATATCTTTCGTTTAAAGCCCCGTGAGGCCACTCTCACCGTTGTGATCAAATAATATTGATAACGATCAGCTGTGGACTGCCCTAAAACTACTATCAGATGCTGAAACCGCAGTTCTCGTTAATATACAATACCGGCAGTATCCTTTAGTCTTTGGGCGGAAAAGCGCAGAAATACTCCTTTTTTGCCGCTCTTCAAGCTACGTGGTTTAAAAAACAAGCCCGACATTTGGAATCATCATCGAACGATCTCTTCGATGATACGAAAATTCCCAGTAAATGTTTAAAATTTTGATTCGATGAACTATATTCACGATGAGACCTTTGGATGTAATCATCTTCCGCGAGGGAAGGGGTCCGCGGCGCCAACCAAAATATAAGTCATCCAATCAATATTTTTAACATTTGCTGGCAGTTTTTTCTCCTCATCAGATAGACTACTCGATGCGGATACCAAATATTGGATTCATCATTCAAATCACACAATACGAAGAGCGCTATCAAAAAGCAGCAGAAAATGCCTTTTTGCGTACTTTCCGCCTCTTCAAGACTCATAAACGCAACAAAACTGCCCTTCGATAAGACTTTCGGTGAAAAGCCGCTTTCCTTCCTCGGATGCGAAGTCGACGCATGTCGACGGCAGAGAACGGCGGTAGAAGTTCTTCGCCGCCACCGACATCTTCGTCCTGCCGTCACTGGAACCCACCATCTCTAGCAAAAGGCCTGAATCGATCAACGACTGATAGCATGACTTCAGTTCTGAGCACATACATAACGAGAGCGCAAAGACACGACATTTTCCTTGCCATCAGCTTTTTAATATGAATTGGCAAAATATACTATTTTCACGTCGAATTGGACATCCTTCTAGGCCACTCTAAAACCTTTGAAATCAAAGCGAACTCTTCCAAATTGGAATGTGCTTCCTCTACATTAAACTAGAGTTTCTCCAAAAATCTTCGAATAATTTTTTGTTCAAAGAAAAATTTAGTATAACTTTCTTTGACGTCTTAGTTTACTTTCCAATAAGGGAACACATAATAGGAAATTTCATAAAATTTTATTTTTTGAGGAAAACAATGACTTAAAATTTATCTTAAAGAGGAGGACGGCTGCCATTTTTTAGTGGCTAAGGAGAGATAGCGCCATACCCGAAACTTTGCGATTTTTATTCGATTGATAGCAAATACTCTGTTCGCATGCAGTTTAACACCTGCAAACGGTGCAACATAAACAATTGAAAAAACACGTATATCCTAACTTTCCTGCTGCATGTAAGCAGTATTTACTCTGTCAGTCAAAAAATTGCGACTTTCTTTTCGAATGCACGGCGCGACCCAGTCTATTAATACATCTTCTAATTGCTGCCTTGTTGCGCTTCAAAATAGAATTTAATTCAATAATTCTTCTCAAAAAATAAAAAGATTTTAAATATTATTTCACTCACTCGGCAGCTAAAGTAAAAAAAGATCAAAAAAGTTATTCTAAGTTTTCCTTCAACAAAAAATTATTCTAACCGTCTTGAAGAGCCTTTAGTTTAACCTGTAAGAAGCTCTTCCCGATTTGGAATTCGAATCGAATTCGATCCCGAAACCCCGAATTCGACTACATTGAGCTTCACTACTATGATAACGAAGATATAAACATGAAGCTCAGGGAAACAACTGTTCTAAGAGATTTGGAAGACGTTCAATTTGATATCATCAAAGTTCATAGGCCACTTTAGAAGAATGTCCATTTGACGTGAAAAGTGTCCAATTTGAGATGAAAAGTATCCAATTCGATTTGAAAAGTGTCCAGCTCGAGTGAAAATGGTATAAATAACAATGCTTTTAAAAAACCCCAACATAAATGTAACGGGCTGCTTGCTGGATCAAGCAGGTATAAGCACGATTTAGTAGAACGGTGCTCCACAGAAGTGTTAACTTAAAAAGCCACAACGTATTCAATACTGAAAACGGATTACTGTAAAAAGGCTCGGATGAATGACTTGTCTAGACCGACTTTTCATACAAAAGAACTTCAAAATTTTAAGATATTAGGCTGTGAGGAAAGTTCCGTTAGCAGTTTTGGCCCATTCAATATATAAAAGCGCGATAATTATCAATGTCTGATAACCCATTTAATATTTTGAAAGAAGAAGGCTTGCTCTTTCCAAGTATATGTGTTCCGAAAGAATTTCTGGCATCCTTAGATTATTACAAAATCTTTTTTTGAGACGTCTATACTACGGTTAAAGGCTGAGCTCTTTGCGATAGTACAATTCTCGGATGATTAGAATGGTCAGAATAGTAAGAACAACCTGACCGGCCTCCCTCAACTACTTCGCAAAACTAACGAAGGAAAAGCAAAGAATGAGCAGCTGTTGTTGACACAAAACTGAAGACATAAGCATCAACTTATCGCTGTTGCTGGCCGTCACGAAACTCGGGGTCGACAAGTGAGTGACAATTGTTCACCACGTTGCCTCATCCATGGATGCCAGCCGACACGCCTGAATGGTGCAGGTCCACCTCTCAGTAAGAGTCTCTCGAAAGAATGTACTCCCTCTTTCAACTACGACTTTTGAATTTTCTAACAATTTTCGAAGCCTATCTTTCATAGCCTATCTGGAAGCCATCCGTAGCGGTTATTATTTATTATTATTTATTACATGGGGAGTATCCCTACGTAGGTGAGAAAAATGAAATTTTAACTTTTTTCGAAAAACCGACAAGAAGATAATGAAGCAAAAACAACTAACATACAGGAAGAAAGTGGCAAGGAAAAGGTTAGTTGTAGCTAAATGATGGACAGGCGTGACTACGGCCTGCAAAAAATGCAGGTACCATTTGAGAGGTTCTAACATTGCTGCCAGTCGATCTTTTGAAGATGTTTGGGACGCATATGAAAGCACAGGGTAACGAGAATTCTGTGGCGTGCAAGCAGTCAAGATTGCGGCATGCCCCCGTCTGAAACCTTGCATTTCAGACTCGATTGATTGTGCATGGGCTGAATGCGTGTTACAGTCTTGTTACTACTTGGCCACATTAACCTGTGCTGCGCTTCTTTTTTTCGTTTCCGTTTTCCGTCGCCTATTAGCTGCAATTATGTCGATTAGGGCGCGTGTAGCGCAGTCGGAGGAGGCGCCGACTGTCGCCTGCACCCGATACCAGGCTCCTGGCTCGGATTTCCCGCCCAAGCCAACCAAGCCTTCCATCCCTCCGGGGTCTTTGAATTGGTACCAGATTTGTCTGGGAAGAATGAAGCGCTAAGTTGTTCATCGGCTGGTCACCGCAAGTCATTGTATGGCCAAATACGCATTCAAATCGCCTCCACGATATCCCGTAGAAGTAAAATGCATGGCGCATCCCAAAAGGGATTGAGTAACGCCGTCCTTTATCCTTATCCTTATGTCGATTAAGCTCCCCATTCAGCTCGAATGTTGCTTCATCCACAGCCCACAGAATCCGTCTTGGAAAATGGGCTCACATGCCTCTCACGAGATTGCTAAGTTCGAAACGTTAAAAGAAGCACAGCACAGGTAAATCTGACTGAGTAGTAGCAAGATGTAAGAAGCATTCAGCCCATGCACAGTCAATCGAGTCGGAAATGCAAGATTTTAGGCAGGGAGTGGCACAATCTTGACCATTTGCACGCCACAGAAATCTCGATACAACTTGCTCTTATAGGAGTCTCTAACATCTTCAAAAACTCTACTAGCAGCAATGTTAGAACCTTTCAAATAGCATCGGCATTTTTTAAGATATCCTGCATTTTTCACAAGCCGTGGTGTGCTTTTAAGTTTTAAACCTTAAAAGATACACAAATCAATCAAAAGGGCCACTCGCTTTGTGAAGAAGTTATAACAAACATTCAAGCGAAACACAATCCATCGAGTGTAAAACGCAAAATTTCAGAAGAGCGCATGGCGCATTCCATGCCGCTTATATGTCAGAAAATTTACATTTTTTAAAGTTTTCATATGAGCCCTTAACTTCTTCAGTACCTTCACTGTGAGTAACGTTATAGGCTTTCAAACATGTATACATTTTATAGAGATACTCTGTATTTCAGGTCCCTATCAATAGGAAAGAAGGCAGAAAATGCTTTTCGCGCCATAATATTCGATAATTTCAACTTCAACCGGTCCAGGAAAACAACGAATTCACGTGGTTCTGTTATAGAACGTAGCAATCCATTGTTAAATTTGAATTCTGTAGCCTGTCAGTTTTAAAGGGCTTATACCCTCGAAAACTGACATAATCCTTCCTCATATCTTGACACTAAGGAGAGCTTGAAATGCACTCTTAAAGAGTTGTTCAGCAAGAAGCCTCAAGATTTCAATAACGTGAAAACTGGCTCTCTGCAGGTCGAAAGCGAAAGGACACCCACACTTGAAAACCCGATGTCCCCTCTAATCGACAGAGAATCCGGGCGACAGCGTATTGATGTGAGTCCGTCTGGCGACGGGACCTCCACGCTCAAGGCAGACACTCAAAACTACACGTTGGCAATTCAGCCACTGGAAACGCAGACGATTGGACGGCAGTGGTAGTGACTTAATTATTGGCTAGAAGGTTCTGAAACATAGGCAGAATGGAGCCTCCTCTTGTGCAGTGAACGAGTGTCTCAAATCTATATTCAACAGATTAATTCCTGTTCATTAGCTTCTTCCTTCGTGAAAACTTCCTATTAACATTCCCTGGGGTGTTCTCCACGACTTGTTTATGTTTAGCGCGGATTTCAGGTGTAAATAAATAAATAAATAATAAACGAACCAAGAAGAGAGAGAAATATGGAACGACTAAGGGAGTAATGGGTTGGAAACTAAGTCCCGCCGTTTTCCTACACTTTATACTGAATTTCGTGGTACGTTTTTTGCATAACGTTCTATACCGGTCGAAATAGTATGATTTGCTCTATCAGAAGGTGTTTTTCGCTTCTTTTTCCCATTCAAATTTTGTGAATTTTTCGATCATTAATGGGGAAATTCAAAAAAGAAAAATGTACTTCGCCGACAGCTCCTCTCTGCTCAAGTTTGAGATTTTTGCACAACTTTATACACCATTTGAAACAGAGTGGCTTGCTCTACAAGAATGTCTGTTGTGTTTTGCGTTCATATTGATTTTTGTTAATTTTCAGAGCACTAAAGTGGAGTGCCCAAAAGACGCACTATTTTTACCAATAGCTCATAAACTTTTGCTAACTTTTGGAGCGTGTTATATGTCGTTCGAAGGAGAACGTTTTGCCCTATCAAAGCGTGCGTTTTTATAATATTTGCTAATACTGATTTTCATCACATTTAATTTTGTTTAAAAATCAGTTTTTGGCAACAGCTCCTTCTCTTTTAACAATCTGCTGAATGTTGACAAGAATCGAAATGGGAAAAAAGCGAATAAAGCAAGTCACTACAACCTTTCGAATGATATGTAACATTAAGCAAAATACTTTGAGCGAAGCCCAGAATGAAATGTTGAAGAAACGGCGAGGACCCAATTTCCCCAATTTCCAATCTAATATTCTAATACTTTCAAAACAGCGCCAGAACATCTATTCAAACGCTGAGATCGTAGGATATATTTAGGATTTGTCCCAATTGGAAGTGACATCGCGTGATTTTCGCGTTCATTCCCACCCTTGAGTTTGTACGAAAGCTTCAACTGCTGTCGCACGATGCGAGAACGTCCATTTAAATTCAGCGGATATGGTTGTGTTGCAGAGGATGACGTACACAACTGATCATTGCCCCTTCCCGATTAGGATAGACCCCATACTTAACTGGACACACAAAGAATCCTGAAACCCCATTCGGAGTACAGATAAAGTTTTTGGAGTGTTAAAGCAGTGAGCTCGACGAAACATTCTTTCAAGGGCGTCTTACGTTTCGGAGTAACGCCCTTTCACAAACCCTCAAACTCGGGTAATTAAACCTTGAATCTTTCATAAAGCAGCGTTTATTAGGCATACGTTTCAGCGGGATCGCCTTCTTCAGAGCCTGAAAGGAAACAATCCTAAGTGTGACCATTCGATCTAGGGTCCCTCAACCCTACCGGATTTTGAGACCAATTAGACGTACACAAGATGAGTAGGAGGCAGCAATGGACCTCACCTAACCAAGCATCGCCAGGCGATCAGAGCAGTAGTGCTCGTGAGGGTACCAACGAAGACCGTACCCTGACTAGAATGCCAGCCGGAGGTATGGCCTGAGCTCCCGGGTGATATATAGGCACTCCCCTTTCCGGTTGATTTTTGGGTCAGTAGCCTGTATGCAAAATGCCTCAAGGGCTTTCCGCGCCGACGTTTGGGGCTCACGCGCTAAAATTTTGAATCCGACTCCAAAGTCCTCTCCGTGGTGGGCGTTGACCCTGTGGCCAACCAGTGCAGTGGAAACGCGCGACCTTTGCTTGCCCTCCAAGTGTTCCTTGGAGCGTGCATGGAGTGGGCGAGAGGTTTCACCGACATACCTTTCACCACAGCTGTGGCAGGTGATCCTGTAGGCTGTCCCAGAAACGGCTCAATCCCTCTCTATGCCAGCCGGACAAACCACACAGTTAGGAGTAACACAAAGGCGGTCATACATGCGGTTTCTTACCAGCCGGTGTTTAAGACTACATGATTTCTCGCCATCAACTCATAGAAAGTGTCTAAGAACATCTGGATCTAGAACCCACTATAGTACAGAGCGGTGTACGTGAAACTTATTCAAATAGTCCAATAACTGAAGATCGAAAGACGACAAAAAAGAAAATCAAGCGACATCTGATAACCTCGAATGCCTTCTTATGATCCGCTGGAACGATAAGAGCAAACACGTAGAGTACACAGTGAGCCAATGGCAATGTCAACGCTGATTCACCCCCGGCTCAAGCGCTTCATTTCTGAAACTCCAAGCCTTCGGTAAACAGAACTTCGTCACTGCTCGCTCTGCAACGTCCGTGCTTCGAGTTTTAAAAAAGGTGTGACGCAAACAAATCCGTTTATGCCATTTTTACGGCGAATTGGACACTTTTCAGATCAACCTGGACACTCTTCTATGCTAGCCTAAAGCCTTTGAGATCAAAGCGAACTGTTTCAAGTCGAATTCGGAAATTTCGAGGAAAGTCCTACCAATTTTTCTTGAACAAAAATCATTCATTCCTTCCGAATAGCCTCTGGTTTAATCCGGAATACGCGTTTTGGTGTGGAAGATGTTCAAATTGATTTTAAAAGCGTCAAGCTTGCATGAAGAGTGGACAATTCGAGTGGAAAAGTGTACAATTTATTCATTTATTTTTGTTTATTTAAAATGAACCAAAAGTGGGCTAGCACAAACAAACAAATAAAACATCGTAACATCAAAATCATCTGATTGGATTTTAAAAGTGTGAGTTGTGTTTGGAAAAGGGCACTATTGTACTTTACGGACTCCAGAGGACGAGGAGAGGTCGAAAAAATTTTTGCGCCCAAACTTCGTCCAGGGGGGTTATTTGAGGTGCTGATCACGAATCTGACATCCGTTTTTGAAATTCCGGCCGATTACGGTAGGCTACGGTAGGTACCGGAGACTAAGGCTGCCGTGGTCATAATCACCAATTTCGCTCAAACTTCACCTAGGGGAGTTATTTCGAGTGTTGATCACGAATCTGGCATCCGTTTTTCGTATTACGCGGGAGTAAGGTAGATTACGATAGGTACCGGTGACTAAGGCTGTCGGTGATTACCAGTACCTACCGTAGTCCACCGTACTCTAGCGTAAAGCGAAAAACGGATGTCAGATTCGTGATGAGTTTTTCGCTTTACGCTGGAGTACAGTAGACCACGGTAGGTACTGGTAATTGCCGACAGCCTCAGTCATCGCTACCTACCGTAATCTACCGTACTCCAGCGTAACACGAAAAACGGATCTAGATTCATGATTAGCACTCCGAATAAGCCCCTGGGCGAAATTTGGGCGAAAAATATTTATTTATTTATTTATTTATGCGTGTATGACAACACGCGATGAAATAAACATCAGCAAGACAACACATTGGTAATAAACACAAAAATGCAAGAAACGGCGAATTAGCGAGTCTTAAGATAACTACCAACGAGCTTTTTATATTGGTTAAACGAAGATGGCAAAGTATGTTTTTGGTAAACATCAAGAATTCAGAACCGACGAAAATTCGACCTCTTCTTGTTCTCTGGAGTGCGTAAAGTACAATAGTGCCTGGAAAAGGATTCAGTTTGTCGAGAAAATGGTATTAGAATGGGCTTCCCAACGGCTGACATCTCCTACATCTACAACAACGTAACAAAGCGATAATACCTCCAAAGTCCGTTAGGCCCAACGAACACGAAACGCTGAAGGAGTGAAACCGCTTCTGCGGCGCGTGAATTCGACAAGCAAGCGGTCACGAATGCCGGGAACAGACAGGGCCGCCAAAGGGCACGAGACGTCCGTTTTTGTCGTCGCCCGGACGAATCAAACGTCAGCGCAGCGCTCACATCGTGCGCTGAAATTCCTGCCTTGGCCAAAGAGCGACGTTCGAAAAAGCCGATGCCCTTTGGGATATAATTCCGTGGAGGAGGTCAGACGGATTCACGAAAATATGAAGGACGACGTGATCGATGTAAGCCATTTCGATTCAATATGCGAAATCAAACACACCTTATGCTGAAAAAATGGACATTTATACCATTTTCATGTCGAAGTGGACATTTTTACATCAAACTGAACACTTCTAAAATCAAACTGGACATTTTTCAGAGAAAATTGGACACTCTTTTAAACTAGCTTTGAGACTTTTGAAATCAAAGTGAACTTTTCCGAATCGAAAGACCTTCAGGCAGGTTAAACTGCAGAAGATGGTGCAATAAGATGGTTAGAATATTTTTTGCTCAAGGAAAGTTGGGCATAGCTTTCTTTGAAATTATTTAGTTTACCTACCCCAATAAGTGTTATAATTTTATATAATTTTATAAAGTTTTTATTTTTACAGAAAAATAATTAATTAAAATTCGTCTTAAACACAACAAATAACCAAGCATATAGCGCATTAAAGGGCGCGTGTAGCGCAGTCGGAGGAGGCGCCGACGGTCGCATGCACCCGATACCAGGTTCCTGGTTCGGATTTTCCGGCCAGGCCAACCAAGCCTTCCATCCCTTCGAGGTCGGTGAATTGGTACCAGACGTGTCTGGTAAGGATAAAGCGCTGACTTGTTCATCGGCTGACCACCTCAAGTCATTGTATGACCAAGTACGCATTAGAATCGCCTCCACGACATCCAGTAGAAGTAGAATGCGCTGGCACATCCTAAAAGAGATTGAGTAACGCCGTCCTTATCCTTTATCCTTTATCCTTTATAGCGTATTAAAAGATCAGATCGCGCCATGCACTCCAAAAGTTACCCGCAGCATCTATTTGATTGATAGTGTAAATGTCACTTACATGAACCACTAAAGTGAGGATATGTGTGTTTTTCACAACTGTTTATGTTGCAGCGTTAACAGATGTGAAGCCCAATGCAAACAGAAATTCTGCTATCAATCGAAAAAAAAACTCGCGATGCCTTCGGCTAGGGTAAGGCGCAATCTTTTATTTTGACACTAAAAAATGGCCGTCTTCCTGCTCCTCAAAACAAGCTTTAATCCATTATCTTTCCTAGAAAAATAAAAAGTTTATAAAATTCCAAACAAAACGTTCACTTGTTGGGTAAATGAACTAAAACTTCAAAGAAAGTTATATAAAAATTTCCCTGAACAAAAAAAACTTTCTGAAGAATCTCTAATTTAATGTAGAAGAAGCTCATTTCAACTTGGATGAGTTCGCTTTGATTTCAAAGGTCTTAAAGCTAATCAGAAAGATTGACCAAAGTGAATTGAAAAGTGTCCAGTTCTACGTGAAAGTGGTATGTACTTGGTCTGTTTACCGACCACAAAGAGATTAATGGCCCAGGGCATTACTAATCTCCACAAAACTTCATTACCGAGAAAGAAAGACAGCAGAATTTCTCTCGAAGCTTCCAGCGGTAGCCTCGACCGGCTTGTGCACATGTGGTGTGGCGGGAAGCAGGAACAAAGGAACGCTCTGCGAAAGATAACCGCGATACCGCTAAGTCATATCAGCCGGTAAGCAAACGCTCGACATTCCCACGTAAAGAAAAGCTTTAAATTCGCCGTTTCGTCGCCCGCCCAAAATAAACCTCAGTGTGATAAGCTCTGGACAGATCGACGCTCGACGGCTCGACGTGATCGAACACGGTCAAGAATCGCGAAACAATTGATAAGAGATCTGCAGGAGATGTCGCCTGTTGTCCCATTGAGCAAAGCATTCTTCGATCACGGTCAGCAACGCTTGGTCTTTGTCGCATGTCAAAGCAGCCTCATGGATCATTATCGCAGGAAGGACAAACAACGTCGAAGACGTCCGACCAATGTAATGGTTCTTTTGCCATCCCACAGAATCCAGTAGGATACAGCCGTCGTTCAGATGTCACTAAATGCATTACGTGAACGACATCCTTAGTTCTCCATGAGTTCACTCAAATGACAGAACATTTCATCTTTGAATGACGACAAATCCCACCTGTGTGAAACTTGTCGTCTCTAATATCACCCTCTCCAACCTTGATCGCATGTTCATCCTGCTTTCGTATAGCCCAAGTCTCTGAGGCGTATGTTAGGGCAGGAAGAACAGTGGAGTCGAAGAGGTGGGCAACGAAATCGGATGTTCGTTGTCTTCTTCGCGACTTCTTCGACGCTCTTGAAAGCTCCCCAAGCCGCTCCTTTCCTCCTGCCCAGCTCCGGCACTAGATCGTTGGCCATGTTTATTTCGCGAGGCAGATACAAGCAGCTGGCATTCGGAAATGTTCGTTCCGTTGAGCGAGAATGGGGCATCAGAAACTCGTCCGTTCCCATGAACGTCGTCTTCAGTTGCAGTCCAACGTTCCCACATCTACGATCGAAGTTCGTTCCTCCTTGCCTCCGTGTTATCAGCACGATGTCGTCAGCGAAGCGAAGATGGCCATCGACCTCCACTCCTAATCCTTCCCATTTTAGTTCGCGCATGACGTATTCGAGGGTGGCGTTGAAAAGCTACGCAGTTATGGTATTGACCCGATCAGCAAGGAAAGTAACACAAAGAAGATTCGGCAATGACGGATGTATGTATTAGGTTGGTGCATAAGTTCTCGGACATTTGATCCCTCCTGAATTGAACGCGCATTTTCCCGCCAAATTTCTCACATGTATCAACGCGTAAATGATCGATCGATAGAGAAATGAAAGGGCTACAAAACTGTTCCTAACATTTACTTCTGCGCTGTTAACGTCAGCTATTGTGGCTAAGCAATTCATCCCAACTGAGACGCATATTCGGCACGTCATGTTATTCCTGCATCAATCTGGCCACAATGCCAACGAATCGTATCGTCGCCTGAAGGATGTTTACAACGAGAGTGTTCCTGCTCGAAGTACTGTGTACCAGTGGTTCTCGAAGTTCGCAGTTGGTGAATTCTCCGTTGAAGGTAATGAACGAGAAGGGCGCCCGATGACACTGGATTTGGATGGCCTCCGAAGTAGAGTGGAAGCGGACCCATACCAAACCACTCGCGAACTATCAAGCACTCTTGGTGTTAGTCACTCAACAGTCGTTCGAGGATTGAAGTCGATCGGCAAGGTGCAAAAATTGGGTCGCTGGGTACCTCACGACTTGACACAACATGGCATGGATCGCAGAGCCGATGTCGCTCTGTCTCTCCTTAATCTCACTATCAGACGTACCCACGGATAGCTGGACAACCTTGTCACCGGGAATGAGAAGTGGATACTCTACTCTAATTATCACCGGCGTGCACAGTGGGTTGACGCAACTGGAGAGGCAGAGGACGTTCCGAAACCCAACCTTCACGTGAAAAAGGTGATGCTATGCATTTGGTGGAGCGTTCTTGGCGTAGAATACTGGGAGCTGCTGGACGGACCGATAACAGTGACGACAGAGGTTTACGTCAACCAACTGATGAAGTTGGGAGCCCACATTCAAACCACACGAGGAGAGCCAGTGAAGGTGTATTTTCAACACGACAACGCTAGACCGCGTATTGCTAGAGCGACGGCGGTTAAGTTGGCGGACTACGGATGGACCGTTCTTCCACATCCACCTCACTCACCAGATCTCGCTCCTTCTGATTATCATTTGTTTTCAAGCCTTCAACACTATTTGGACGGCCAGCAATTCAGGAACCGAGAGGATATCAAGGAGGCACTGCTCACATTTTTCGAATCACAACCGGCCACGTTTTGGAGAAAAGGCATCCATGACTTACCAGCACGTTGGCGAAAGACAATTGATGTAAAGGGAAGTTACTTCAAATGATTTGATATTGTTGTTCGTATGTTGTGATAATAAATAATTCATGCCCCAAATGCCCAAGAACTTATGCACCAACCTATAAAGTTTCACAGAAGGATGTCACACAATGTTTCCATGTGAGATTGATGGGAGCCTTGAGCCTTTATTTGGTTATTTCAGTGACCAACCAAGGTAAGTCGACAGAAGACATTTACCTCTCGGATGGAAGAGAACTCTTCTTTGCTTTTTTTGCACTCACGGCAATCAGGTCTCCTTCAACAATAGGATCAGAGAGTTATATCTAGACAAGTCTAGGAGCAACAGCACTCACTCTCTTGTTCGGCGGCAGCCATAGGTCCCTGATTTAGAACAAACATCCACTCATATATGCATACTATTTCCACGCCAAACTGGACGCTTTAGCCCAAACCATATAAATGTTTATGTAAGCTGGACAGTTATGATATGAAACTGAGCATCTACCAAATCACAATGAACGTCATCCAGATTAAACCACACACACTTCCGAAGAAAGTTAACATAACATTATATTTTATTCAAGGAAAATGTTGTATAACTTTCTTTGAAAATTTTCAATTCACCTGCCCCAACAGATGGACATTAATTCTATAATTTATATTTTTAACCTTTGTTTTTCAAGTAAACTAATAACTTAAAGCCTGTTCAAAACTCTAGGTAGGCAGGACTTTTCAGTGCCAAAAAAGGGATCGCGCCATGCACTCATCTATAATAGAACGTAGCGGGTAATTTTGATTGTTTTTGTGCAGTTGCGCACTTGTCAGCGGTATAACAAAAACAGCTGTAGAGGACATTTATACCTTCAATTCACTGCTTCAAGTAAGTAACATTTACACCATAAATTAAATTAAAATCGCAACGAGCTCGAACAAGTGCACGGCGCGATCTCTTTTGCAAAACCCAAAAAAATTGTTCAGCTCCTTTACTTTGAAACAAGCGTTGAATCTTTTTTTTTTCTAGAAAAACACCTTTGTAAAAAAAACAACAGTTTTCGGGGGTGGGAACGAATTTAAAAATTTCAGCGAAAGCGGGAAACTGGAAAAATTAAATAAAACAAATGAACGAAATTCGTTCGTAAGAATAAATGCAAGCCACTGTATCTACCACATGCACATGTATGCAGGATCACGAATCTGTATGGAATCGGTGTCGTTAAAAATGCAGCGATCAGGGAGTGATTGCCGACAGCAAATCGGACAGGTTTTGCCGAAGATGAAAATACTCCCGGCCAGCAACAGCCGCGGCTGTTCTAGAGATGTTTCCCGCCATGATAAATCGTCCAACGAGCCCCCTCCCGATCCTGCTCAGCACAGCCTCGCGGGAACTCGTAAAAAACGCCAGTAAACAACTCTTCAAAAGTGTAGTTTTTGCGGGAACTTTCAACACTTAAATGGCGATTAGGTATTTTGTCACATCTAATCGCTCTCAGGTAACAGTGCGGAAGAAACTGTCATTTTCACGTCGAATTGGACAATTCCGAAATCAAATTGAACCCTTTTCAAACCAAACTGAACACATTTCAAATCAAACTGTACACTCTTCTAAGGTAGCCTAAGACTTCTGGAGTCAAAATCTACCAAATCGAAATGGCCTTCAGGCAAGTTAGACAACGGACTCAATAAGATGGTTAGAACAATTTTTTATGCAAGAAAAATTTTGTGTACTTTTTTCAGTTCATCTGCCCCAATAAGCGTAATATTTTTATGAAACGTTTATTTCTAGAAAAATAATGAATTAAAACTCGTCTTACTCGAACCTCTATTTTTTCTTTGTTTTGTATTACAGCACTGCAAAGAAGCAAGTATGTAGAGCATTAAAAGATCATATCGCGCTATCCACTCCAAAAGTACGCCGCAACTTTTACTTGATTGGCAGTGTAAATGCTAGTCACATGAAGCATCAAAGTGTGGATAAGCGTGTTCTTCACAATAGTTTTTGTTGTATCGGTAACAGGTGTCAAACCCCACACAAACAAAAATTCTGCTATCAATCGAATTAAAGTCATCGCAACGCCTTAGAAGAGGGCGTGGCGTAATCTCTTTTTTAGCAATAAAAAATGGCCGCCTCCCTGGCCGTCTTTGGAACAAGCTTTAAATCAATATTTTTCTCCGAAAAATGAAAATTTTATAAAATTTCAAACAATTTATTCACTTACTGAGTGGATGATCCCAAACTTCAAAGAAATGTATACTAAGGTTTTCCTTGAACAAAATTATTCTAGCCTTAACAATGTCCCGTATCACGGGTGGGTGCTGACAGGCCTCGAGGATATCGCGGATGTTACGTGCGGTCAAACAGCGCCGGTGGTGTAAGGCGAACAACGCTGCCCGGAAAGCAGAAGATGCGGGTTCGACTCCCGCCTGGCGCAAGAGTTTTGATCGCAACAAAACATCCTGTAACAACATATTGTAGCCTTTTCGGAGAGTCTCTTGTATAATGTAGAAGACGCTCATTTCGATTTCGAAGAGTTCGCTTTGACTTCAAAAGTCTGGCTAGCTTAGAGGAATTCAAATCGATTTGCCCACCTTGTTTTGAAAAGTGTCCAACTTATTTATTTATTTATTGGAGACGTGATAATGTCACGTAAACCTTACATTGAAAGACCAGCAGAATACAGTACAACCTTGAAAGGGCACAATTTAAAAAAAAGGTAAAAGTATGAGCAATCAGATTAGAACAAGTTGAAACAAATAAAAACGACAGTAATGTAATCGCTCCTGCAGAAAGTGAAATTAAATGATGAATTTCATGGAAAGAGTGATTAATCTCCTTTGAGTCGACGGTCAAGAAAGCTTTTGAAACCTTTGAGCGACATTTGAAAAACGTTCTCTTTTAGAGTCGAATAATTCTGTTAGAAAAGAAGCTGGTCCTAACCTTATTTTGCAAACGGCCCCGCAAGTCTAAGGTCACCATTTCGAGTCCGACTGGACGTGAAAACGAAGAACTGGTGCAACGGAACATTGACAACACCCTTATGGATCTTGAACATCATGACCAGGTCATTTTTGATTCTTCTCTATCTGATGGAGGACGAACCTAGATGCTCCATTAGGAATTGCAGCGTAGTCAAGACCAAAGCATCTAATAAACATTTTGCGGATGCAATTGTTCTGTACGCTTTCTAATAAAGTGGCGTCCCTTTGTTTTGACGGATTGAAAACTGCAGTGCCGTGTTCAAGGATAGAGCGAATGTAGATTTTGTATGCTTCGATCCAAATATTTGGGTTTGTAGACCTAAGAGTTTAGAAAAGGTTAAACGTTCGAGTCGTAGCCTTATTGACAAGAAACCAGAGATGGGAAGAAAAATCAAGTTTGGAGTTGATCAGAAACCCTACGTCCCTCACTCATCGACTTTATTTAAAACGTTACCACCCAATGTGTAGTTAACAGAAGCAGAGGAATTATTCCCTATAGACAAAACGAAGGTCTTCTCAGCCGCAATGGGAACCTCCCACTTCATAGACTATTCTCTGATGTAGTCTATATTTGGCTTCATCCGCAGGATGAATTGAAATGAAAATGAAAAATGAACAAGATCACAATTCGATGCAAAAATGCTATACCCAAGCTTACAAGGAGTTCTAGCTCAGTTTCTCCATATAGGTGGACGCTCACTAGAATGTTACGAAGTGCTTCCAAATTAGGATCCTCTGAACTACAAACCCAGGATGACATTCTTGAAAATGAGCCTTCTTCGCCACGGCGTGATTTAAAGCTTGCAGTTTACGTCCTAATCTCAGCAAGACGTGATTCCTGAGCGCAACGACGGGCTCTCGGTATAAGCCGCGGAAACCAGCAGAATTTTCGTGGAAATTCGTCAATGAGGCCTACGCGGGGAAGCTGGAACATGCCGTCCAGTCCAGGGATGAGCGGATTAACCGTTATCCGTTATTCGTTATCCGGTTTCCGGGAGTTTTGGCCTATCCGTTTTGTTGTTCGTTATCCGGCGATTTCGGGCCGGATAACGAACAACAAATTAGCTGAATCTTAGCTTTGGACGTGGTCATGGGTGGACTATGTACAGGATCCTTCACGATCGTAAGAGCGGTCGTCAGAAACAACAGATTAAAGAACAGACAGAGAACAACAGATTCAGTATTCAAATCTGGAAGGGTTAATTGAAGTTTCCTCACTTGGAAACTGGCTACATAGTTTTAAAGATATCTAACTTCCAGCCTTCCAGAAGGCCCGCTAAGCCTGTACTTATGTGAGGCCTACTTAGCAAAGCATTGATCATTCATCTCAAGTCATGTGCTGACCAAGAAGGCATACAAACTGCTACTAGCAAACGCCAAAAGTGGAGAGTCGCATCCTGGGAACAATATTTTACCGCCGATCTTTCCATCGTATCATTTGTGGATACACGATTGCTGTGTTCATTTTGATTGCAGGTGGTAATGGTAATTTTTTAGCCATATACTGTCGTGAATTATCAACAAATACTGAAGTACAGCAATGAATATTACCCAGAGAAATAGGATTAGTTTAAATACATAGAGTAAGCAACTTCTCCATTAAAAAGTTTAGGGGAGCAATAAACTACTAGACAAACTTATCATCGTGGGTGCTGAAGACATGTAGATTTGTTTTAATTTGTGTTTTTTTTTGTGAAACTTATCTGCAACATAGGGAACACCTCCGTTTTGGGGCTGGCTCGGATATTCTTCTTCTGGTCGGATATTCTTCCTCAGATCCAGAAGGTCTGGATTTCATAACTCTTTGAGTGTGTGTTTACCGTACACAACTGCTTGCAGTTACTACCGAAAAGTTAGCATTTTATCCATCCCAGATAATTCCACGTTGAAGTACCTTGGGATGCTATCGAGCAGCAACAACAATAACAGTTCATAGCATGTGTAGGACAAGATCGTTATGTGAAGTTTGTTTGGTTGGATGTCTCCTGCCTTCTTCTTCATTCCAGAGACATCGGAATAATTGCTGTTCTAAGAACTATTCTATCTTTCAACTGCTCTAATTAAAAAAGAGCTCGTTAATGCGGCGACTGCAAAAGGTTTAAAAAACACTACTAAAATGTCTAGAAATGGCTTATAAATTAACAGTGCTTTAAGCTCTGATCTGTTGTTGAAATTAGTGCAATTTAAAACGAGTTTTAATTTTTGTTGTTTGTTTGTTATCCGTTTTTCCGTTATCCGGCCATTTTCAGTCAAAATTATCCGTTATCCGGTTTTCAAAATTTCATTATCCGCTCATCCCTGTTTCGAACATTTGAAATTTGTCAAAAACCGGCAATTATTCGAATATTCAGCGGAAGCGACTCGAATACTGCATTTCTTTTTGGACACTGCAGATAGAGGACAGCAGGCAGTGCTACGACATCTCGCTTTCACCCCATATACGATACGATCACCAGATCTTCGTCTAATCCCTTTTCCGCAATGCTACACAAGAAAAGATAAAAACATTAAAACTAGCAGCACGATGTGACTGGACCAGGGATGAGCGGATAATAAAAAATTTTGAAGACCGGATAACGGATAATTTTGCCCGAAAATGGCCGGATAACGAACAAACAACAAAAATTAAAACTAGTTTTAAATTGCACTAATTTCAACAACAGATCAGGACTTATAGCACTGTTAATTTACACATAAGTCATTTCTAGACATTTTAGTAGTGTTTTCAAACGTTTTGGTGTCGCCACATTAACGACGCTCTAAGGTGTTTTCTGCCCATCCGTAGGAGGACAAACGCACAGCAACATTCCCGCCTTTCACCTGTTTCCAAGAAGACGGTTGGATTGTCTTATTTATCAGCCTTACTCTGCGCTGAACTCTTTTTTTCAATTAGAGCAGTTGAAGAATAGAGTAGTCCTTGGAAAAGCAATTCTTCCGATGTCTCTGGAATGAAGAAGAAGGCAGGAGACATCCAACCAAACAAACTTCACATAACGATCTTGTCCTACACATGCTATGAACCGTTATTGTTGTTGCTGCTCGATAGCATCCCAAGGTACTTCAACGT
>OX377202.1:94415947-94489279 GCA_947396885.1 Heligmosomoides polygyrus polygyrus
TACTTCAACGTGGAATTATCTGGTATGGATAAAATGCTAACTTTTCGGTAGTAACTGCAAGCAGTTGTGTACGGTAAACACACACTCAAAGAGTTATGAAATCCGGACCTTCTGGATCTGAGGAAGAATATCCGACCAGAGGAAGAATATCCGACCCAGCCCCAAAACGAAGGTGTTCCCTATGTTGCAGATAAGCTTCACAAAAAAAACTCACAAATTAAAACAAATCTACATGTCTTCAGCGCCCACGATGATAAGTTTGTTTAGTAGTTTATTGCTCCCCTAAAAATTTTAGTCGAGAACTTGCTTACTCTACGTATTTGGATTAATCCTATTTCTTTTGCTAGTATTCATTGTTGTACTGCAGTATTTTTTTTGTTGTTGATAATTAACGACAGCATATGGCTAAAAAGGTACCATTACCACCTGCAATCAAAATGAACACAGCAATCGTGTATCCACAAATGATACGATGGAAAGATCGGCGGTAAAATATTGTTCCCAGGATGCGACTCTCCACTTTTGACGATTGCTAGAGGCAGTTTGTATGCCTTCTTGGTCAGCACACGACTTGAGATGAATGAAAAATACTGTGCTGAGTAGGTTTCATATAAGTATGGTGCTGGTTTAGAGGGCCTTCTGTAAGGCTGGAAGTTAGATATCTGCAAAACTATGTAGCCAGATTCCAAGTGAGGAAACTTTAATTCACCTTATAGATTTGAATACTTCTGTTGTTTCTGACGACCACTCTTATGCGTGAAGGATCCTTTACATAGTACACCCATCATCACGTTCAAGGCTCAGATTCAGCTAATTTGTTGTTCGTTATCCGGCCCAAAATCGCCAGATAACGAACAACAAAACGGATAGGCCAAAACTCTCCGGAAACCGGATAACGGATAACGGTTAATCCGCTCATCCCTGGTTCGAATCCCCATAAAAATTTCGAATAATTGAAATCAAATGTATTCGAAAAAAGCGGCTTTCCTGTATATTCGAATATAAATTCATTCGAAAAACGCGGTTCTTTAATCCTTATCCTTATTTTATCTTTTTCCTATTTCTTTCTTTCTTTTTCTTTTTATTTTAACTTTTTTATCCTTATCGATTTCTTTGCTTCCTTCGTAATTCAATCCCGTAGGACGAAAAGGCGTCTGAGTGAGTAGCTTTTCAAATGAACTCGATTTTTCCAGGCTCTGACGAAGATGACATCGCCGAAGCATAAGCCTAATAAGAAGTCAACACTAAAGTTGGATACATTGGACTCGATCGAAAATCTTCGTCTAATTGGATGATTTTTGAATGATTCGAACAGGGATGTCCGAACGTGGACAGACTGTAGTAGCCTCGCTTCAAGCTACTGTCATCAAGCGCAATCTCTCAAAGTAACCAATGGCATGAAGCAGCTTGTCGCATCTCCAGTGAACACCTGATGGCATGCAAGTAATTTATTCCTATCACACAGAGAAGATCACAACACTTACGGAATGTAGCGGATAGCACAGCTCTTTAACAAGGAAACACACTCTCAACAGTTCTCTTTCACTTAGAATAATTTACAGACCTACAACCAGCATGTATATGTAACAGATCTGTTATAAGAAATGTCCCGTTGTGAACTGTGACGACAAGCTTTTAGCAGAAAACACACGTGATCGATATACTCGTTAAGAAGATGCTAGCCAGAAGCTGTCATCACCATTAAGAAACTCTACAGAAGAATTCGGCTTAGGATTGATGAACTGGTTGGGATAATAGTGTTAAGCGACTTGTTCAGGGCAAGACTGACACGATTTTATGGCTTAGAGGTAGGAGCGCAGCAGAGCATGCACTATCAGGCCCCGTTTATAGTCTACTCGCTGCGCGCCGCGTCACGATGACAATTACCCGTATCGATTAGGTCGCGCTGACCAATCGATACTGGCAATCCTCAATATGATGCGTCGCGCGACGGATGGAGTATAAACAAGGCCTTAGGCCTTGTTTGGTGTGCGACGCGATGCCACGTGTAGTGGCCAAATTGATCGATCTCTTCGCTCGATCAATTTGGCTACTACGCATGCATCGCGTCGTGCGTCACGTGCGCACTAAACAAGGCCTTAAAAACCTAACGACAGATGAGCAGTTCTAGTCTTCACACGCGCGCGCTTAGTAAAGGCAGTTAAGCAGAGCACAGCGGCGGCCTGAGCAGCTAGAAGATGTAGACGACCAGCTCGGCGACTCCGGAGATCATCGTGATTCCCCATTTCCACCAACCCACGGCCATGTCAGGCGTCTGACGCCGACCTTGGATCAGGTGACGCAGCTGGCGAATTGTCTCCGACTGCTGGTGCTCACCTGGAACACGGAATACGCTCGAATGACCCACATGTGGACACACTTCCGAACAGGCTTTCCACTTAGAAATGGAAGTACTCACCATGTGCATGAGCGGATGCTACAGCGATCTCAATATTATTCGTATTTTTCGGATTAGAAGGTGTGGCAGCTGGCTGAAAGTAGCAATTTCATGTTCGATCCTAGTTCGAGAAGGCTGCATCTTAACGATGACAAATGACCTAATTAGTTACTTGATATTTAATTACTTGACTACTTAATTATGCAGTACGTACCATACATTGGACCCGAATAAATAAATTTCGGATATCCCGATCCGAATCATCCAAAAACCTGTGACCTGGAAACCGCCCTCATTCAAATCAGATATCCGGGGCCGGCGAAATTAGCGCTTTCCGAATCATCCAATTCTCCGAAGATTTTCTATCAGATCCAATGTACAGTACGTAGCTCCACTCACATTTTCGAGAAGAATCCAGAAGCGCCTAAACTCCGGCATTTCGAACCCATAGGTGAGGAAAACGAAGTACGTAGTACGGCGACCGAATTCCTCGATATCAATGTTAGTGAACGACCACGTAACCAACTCGTAACCAGACAACGGTGTCACATGCAGAGACATCTTGTCGAAACCACCACGGAGCTGAAATAAGAAGAATCGCGCCCACTGTGAAAAGGCAGAAAGCCAAGCTTATCTGGTAGATCACCTCAAACGTTATATTCAGCCTGTTTCCTCCAACGCGCACACGGTCAATCATTGTCAATTTGATCGGGTACGGCACCGGAGCCGGCGATGGCACAGGAACCCATAGTGAATGCCTGCAATGCTTCTGGTTTATATTGAAAGCTCATCTACGAATTTTAAACAAAACACTTCTGGCACTCACTCTGGTGGGAACAGCTCGTGAATAGCGGTGTAGTACGGTAGCCGACAATATTCATCCTTCAGTCCGCTACAGTTCGGTGCCTTGCTACCTTGCAGGAAAGAGTGGGCTGGTAGATCTTCGGCACCTCTGAAAATTACACACTAATCACAACTTATTGCAGCCACTAATCTCCAGAACTCCTGATCGTAACTGAATTTCACATTCATTCGTATTCGTAGTCGGCGACCGAAGCCACGTGAGAAACTGTAGAGTGCAGCGCACATAATTACAAAATAGGGTCTCATCGGAATGAAAAATGCAAACGTCGGAATTTTTAACACGTTGACGACGCCTTGTTCGCGTGTCTGGCACGTGGGACCAACCGATTTTTGGCGACGCCGACATCATGTCGTATGGTCCTACGCGACCGCAAAATTCGTCTCATGGTGGAAAGCGATGATGAGGATGACGAGGTGGTCCAGGACGACGTTTATGCTGAGGAAGATATCCTTGTACTACCAACTGACGACTCAGAAAGTGAAGCAATAGAATCCTAGTGAGCAATATTAGGGGGGGGGGGCAAAAGTAATGAGACAAATTGAAAAAAAAAACTTTATCTCTCCATAACTCATTTACAACTCAACGATGCTGAGGAATGTATTTGCCATTAAGGGCAATGACCTTGCTGCCATCGCTCAGACAACTTCCTGATCCCATCCTTCCAGAACTGCTTGGGCCTGGTGTTGATCAACAGCTTGATATGGTTGTCAAGTACTGCTTGGATTCTTGTGTCCCTTCCGACCAGGAAGTCCTGTAGGCTCAAGAAGTAGTGGTAGTCGCATGGAGAGATGTTCGGCGAACACGGTGGGTGAGACATGTGAACGTAGCCCAGCTGGCCAAGCTTATCCGTGGTTACTTGTTCCCGATGGGGTGCGGCGTTGTCGAAGAGGAGAACCTTCTTGAAGCGCTGCGAATGAATAAGAGCGAGTCGCCGGCCCATCTCTTCTATTTCGTTCACCATGGCCTTGGAGTTCATCGTAGTGCTCTTGGCAAACAGCTTCCGGTAAACCGGTCCATGGCCGCAGATCCAAAAGCTCCAAAGGTGCTTCTCGCCGTGAGCATCTCGCCGAACGAAGGTCGGTAACAGGTCGCCAGGCCTCACCCAGACTCGCTGCTTGGCAGGGTTAAGGTAGAAGACGTACTTCTCATCTTGCGTGAATATTGAGCCCAGGCTGCTCGGGGTTGGGAATTGGGGGAAATATGCGCGACACAGGTCGACTAGTCAGGCTGGGGTTTTGGCATGCCTCTGGAAAGGGCGGAAGAGGTGACTTCTCAGATGGGCTTCAGTAGGTAGCATACAAACATACAAATACGATAAGCACGAAACCAGACTCCAGCCACGAGATATATGGGCACGGCATGGGGTGTCTCATTACTTTTGCCCCCCCCCCCCCCTTAATAGAATCTGGCTCAGAAAGTGAAGCAATAGAATCCGAAGCAGAAGGTGAGGATAAGGAAGCTTGGAAGAGCGATTTTGGAGCCCTTAATCGGTGGAACTTTCAGACGGAGTCCGGCTTTCATGATGACGTGTTCGACTTCGGTAAACCGATCGATTATTATCGATTATTTTCCAATGATGAATTGTTAGTTGAAGCCATTACTTGACGAGAAGTTCAATAAATCAGTAACCAAAACTTGTTCTTGCGGACCACTCGTTTTACAACAATGTCTAAAGACGAAGCACACATAACACAAAAAGGATTCTCGGAAAGACCTGAATCCAACTAGAAAAATAAATTACAAGGCTGTGGCCTGACATCATGTCACACGTCCCACGCGGCCGAAGGGGTGTGGCCGACATCAGGCCACACGGTCATCAACGTGTTAACACTGCTGGTTCCTAGTAATATTCTTCTTTTGTGGACTTCGACTGAAACAGTAAGCATATAATGCTTTAACACATCTGATTAGCGCTGAACCGGCTGGTAGAGACTACGAGTTCTTACAGGATGTTTTGTTGTGATCAAAACTCGTGCGCCAGGGGGGACTCGAACCCGACAGAAGTCCAGGAAAGGTAGAAATAATAGTATATGTCGCGTAGGTGAGCAGCATTGGTAGGTGGGAACGCCTAAATCAATCAGACCGCGTTGAACGGTGCTATTGGGCGTGTCATTCAGAGAGTGCACAGTCGGTACCCTGATCGGCTGGCATGTGTTCGGCCTGTGCTCTGTTTGGTTACTATTGACTGACACACTCCCACCTATTAATACTGCTCACTTATGCGACATGTACCCAATATTTCCATCCAAACCTCGCACAGAGGATTTGTGTTTTTGAAATTTCGGGCAACTAGGGTAAGTTCAATATTTGCTCGCCTTTTCGAAAAAATATTAAAGAAATACATTCTCAACCACCTTCAGGAGCACTCAGTAATATCTCCCCTTCAGCATGGTTTTCAAAGAGGCAAGTCAACCGTCACTGCCATGCTAGAGTCCTTAAATGACTGGACCACATCGCTAGATAGAGGGCAATGTGTGGATAGTGTGTACCTTGACTTTTCCAAAGCATTTGACAAAGTCTCACATCCCAAGCTGATTCGGAAACTTACTATGGTTGGAATACACCCGCGTATTGTTGCATGGATTCGTGAGTTCATCTTTGGTAGAACAATGATGATTCGAGTTAACAATACATTTTCCAGTCCTCGATCCGTCCTCAGCGGAGTTCCCCAGGGTGGAGTACTATCTCCGGTTTTGTTTAATATCTATACTTATGAGCTTCCTTCTCTCATCACTTCATCTGGCGTTAAATGTATTGCTTTCGCCGATGACATCAAGCTTTACCACTGTGTAAGCAGTTCCAGCGATTGTGAAACGCTACAGCATACCATTTCTGTGGTCCACAAATGGTCTGAAGACTGGCGGCTACCACTGTGCAAGGAGAAAACTAAATTGTTGCGTATTGGTTCTAATCACCCTGTGTTTGATTACCAGATTGGCGACACATCTATAAATGAGGTTCAGGAAATAATGGACCTTGGCTTCCTGGTTAACAAGACTCTTAACTTTGATGACCACTGTGTGCGAATAGTAATGAAAGCGTACTCTATGGTTCATCAGGTTTTCAGGGCGCTCACAACCAATGATCCAACTACTCTTATTAGGGCATATAAGACTTACATAAGACCCCTAGTTGAGTATGGCACCGTTATTTTCAATCCTTATAAAAAGAACATTATTGAAAAGCTGGAGAAATTGCAGAACAGTTTTACAAGGGAGCTCTTTATAAGGATGTTCGGGTTCTCGTATGATGGCATACTTCGATCAGCCGTTAGAAATATCAATCTAAAACTTCCAACGTTAGCTTGTCGTAGGAAGAAGTTCGATCTAATAATGGTTCACAAGATTTTGACCAAAACCTCTGGCATTGCACCTGGCATTCTTGACTGCGCTGCCGTCCATTACGAGAGGCGGTGCGCTGAAGTTAATCGTACCGAAGGCCAGGCTCAGTTGTCGAGCACATTTCTTCGTAAACAGGGCAACATCTAGCTACATTAAAATTAGTAAAAATCGTACAATTCCACAATCCTTATATGCATTCAAAACCTTCATCGAAAAACACCTGGATCCGTAATGCTGAACTTGCTTCTTTTCGTATGTTCTACTACAGTCTTACTTCTGCATTATCGTTTTATTCCTTGTTCGTTCTCGTTGGTTTGTTTTGTTGTGTCGTATAATATCACAGTCAACATGGGTTTCCATGTAATAATAATAAAGTTACGGTATGTGCGGGTCACTAAGGTTGCCGAGGTCATAATCACTGTTTCGACCAAACCTCACCCAGGGAGTTATTTGAGGTGCTGATCAGGGATGCACACAAAATTCTGTACGTTAAATTTTTTAACGAAATTTTTTAATGGAAATTTTTCGTTAAATATCCGGTAAATCGTTAAACTTCGTTAAATGGTACAATTAGCTGCAAGCCATTCTTTTAAGTGAAAAATCAAGGAAAACCTTATACGTTTCAACTTCAAGAGGTCAACAGCTGAAGTTTAAGGAATGGAGTGTAACTTTGCAATGTAAAATAACAGTTCATCATCACCAAGCACAGAAAAATAAATTATCCTTTAGTAACAAATTATCTACAAGGTGTGGAATAAGAGAGGTTTGGAATTACCAAGCAAGATGCTCACCGACAAGGCATCTTAAAATGTGCGGTCAGGCAAAACCCGGAGTGGAGTTCCCCTTTCTTAGTTTTTCGCGAAACCGCTTCGAGTGACTGCTCTACGAGCATATACAATCTCGAGGCGGGCATCACCTCATTAATTACAGAAAGATTTAATGAAGATACAATTAAACGCCTATCACTGGAATGTGAACACGTTGTCGAACTCACGATTTTTGATTCCCCGGGTGTGGGACCAATCTATTTTTTGCAACGTTGAGACCGTGACACGACATCATGTCACACGGTACTACACTGCCGAAAAGGTGAACTACGTCGTCAACGTGTTAACGATCAGAAAAAATAGCTTTCCTAATTTTTTGTTATTAGCGCTTTCTTAAATCGTTTAAAATACGTCCAGCGAGCGAAAACATTATCTTGTCAGAATTTCCAGGTGGCGGGCAAAACCATTCCGTGATAAGCAACGCCAGATGAGGATAGGCCCACATGAGCATGCTCGAGTAATAGGCATATCCTATAAGGAGGTTAGACCAGTATCTTTGTGGATTCGTTGGCGTGCCTGTGGACTCGGCGAAGAAACTTCTAGGTCCAAAATGCATCAAAGGTTAGAAGGATAAAGGGCGACATTACTCAACCACTATCCCCGCTACGCATTCTACTTCTACAAGATGTGGAGGCGGCTTGAATGCGTAGTTGGGCATACAATGAGTTGCGGTGACCAGCCGACGAACAAGAGCAAGTCTGGTACCAATTCACCCTGGAGGGATGGAAAGTTTGGATGGCCTGTGCGGGAAATCCGAACCAAGAACCTGGCATCGGGGCACGCGACAGCCGGCATCTCCTCCAACTGCGCAACACGCGCCCCCGAAATGCATTTAATTTTTTTAAAATTCAAAACAAATTCATGAAAACATCAAAATATTCTTGCCGATTTCAATAGTTTTTAAAGGAATAATAGGGAGGATGAGACCTGCAACGTTAGTGAAGACTAAGGACAAATGTGATAAACTCACTGAGAGAAACGTCAGTTTAAAGTTCCGTTAAATTTCTAAGAACTTCGTTAAATCGCTAAGCCAGATTTTAACGAAAAATGCCGTTAATTCGTTAATTTCGTTGACATCCGTTTTTTGTTACTACCCTGGCGTATGCGACGGTTGCGGAACAGTGCATGGAGCGCCATGATGGTTATATTGATGTCTCGCAACTAAGCCTAATCTATCTATCCTATACTTTAGCGTGACACGAAAAACGGATGTCAGATTCGTGGTCGTCACCCTAAATAATCCCTGAGCGAGGTCTGGGCGAAATAATTTTTTGACCCCTGGGCCTCAGGAGTCGTAAAAGTACAGTACTGCCCTCTGGCTCAGGCCTCCTTTCACCGATGCCGATGGGTTGGAGCCCGACTCACGATAGCGACGAATTATGAGCCCTAGCTGTCGATCACGCTAGTAGCCATGAACAGACAATTAGAGCGCGAGCGAGTTTGAAGATAAGCACTTTTCACGCGATCGCTCGGCATTAATCAGTTCGAATGTTTTGCATTAGCAACCACTCATTACCTCTACGCTGAATACGAACAAGCCCACAGGAAATCCGTGAGTCTACGAAAACAAGGCTATCTACCTGTAATCCAACGACTGCACGAACAAGCCGTTGTCCTTTTGCACGACATTTCCTTCAAAGTCGTATATGGTTCTGTTTGTATGCTGAAAAGTATAAAACTCCTTTTATTTTAGAAACAACAATCGAAGGATGGAAAAGCGCAATGATGAAGGCTTTAAAATAATGAGATACACAGCAACAAGCTCTCAACTCACCAGCGCAATTATTCTCCTTAGACGCGGATGTTCCTCACTGTATTCATAAGGAACTCCCAGTCGTGTCGTGATCAGTGCTATGAAGAAGAACACGAATAGCGCGCATCCGCACTTGATCATATAGTTCATACGACGGGAAATGTAGAACAGATTGTTCTGAATAATGAATTTGTGGTCAAAGATTCACTTCAGCTCAAATTATCCAACTATTGAGGATTTAATACGCTTTACTGTAGCTAAATTATGAGGAAATGGAACTAAAAGGAAACACCTATATCTGAACGCTTGACTACCGCAAACCGGCCATGGAACCATTCAAGCATATGTAACTGCAAATTTCAGCCTACACTTCCTAATAAAGAGCTTTATTGCCTAGTGCAAGAAGAAGCAAATTGGGATCACTGAATTCTTCGAATGTTGGAAGAACAGGTTTACGCACTGAATGAGTTCTTTTATTGGAAGGTACGTCAGATGACGAGATTGTTCCCCCTGTCCCACAATCTTATCACATCAAGCACTCTCTTTGTTAACGATTTCGAGAGACCGTTACTACTTCACTATAGAAGTGCTCGAAGGAATATATCCGAGCAATTATTCGAATAATTAATTCGAATAATTGTTAGGAGTCGAATATTCGATATTTCTAGATTTCGAATATTCGTTCGAATTCCAACATTTATGGTTTTAAAAAGTCGAATACTCAATCGAATTCGAACATCGAAAGGGAGCCACATTCGAATATTATTCGAAAATCGAATGATTTTATTTGAATATCGAATAAGCTTTCAATCTTTAAGCACCGAAACTGATTCGAACAAATTGCTCGGTTACTCGAATATTCGAATAAGCGAAAGATGAGGCTTATTCGATTTTCGGTCATCCGAAAAATTGATGAGGATGATCATTTGTTCGATAAAATTTCTCAAAAGCACAACTATACTCCTTAACTACACTTCCCTCCTCGGGTTCCCAACCCATTGTCAAAAAAGAACTCGCTTCCGCTACCGTAACTGCAACCCACCACGAACAGCACGAAGCTCGACGCAATAGCTAAGCCAATCGGTGCCATGATGTATTCTGGATTCACGGCGTTTCCAAGGCGGCCCATAACAGGAACGAAGAAATCTACGCATTGGCTAATGGCGTACACGGCGAACACGAACACAGGAGTGAAGCAGATCAGCTGCGTATAGAGCAGCACACGTGGGGTAACCCCTGAAAACATGTCTCCCTTGTTATGCATATTTTCATTTCGAGGGGCAAAAACTCTGCAGCAAAATCCACTTTGATTCATCAGTGCTTCCGTTTTCCGGTTCAAAAAATCGCGACACTAAACACGGAACGGAAGGAATAAAAGCCCCCCCCCTCCCCGCGAAGCCGGAACTCCTTTCATTTACAGCCTTTTGATTAGAGCCTTTCAAAGCTGTTGTCAAACTTATCCTTTTGTCTTTATCTTATACCTGGAATAAAGCCTTCCATTTCTCAAAGAGTCTAAAGCCAATGTTCCCGAAACAGCTAAAAAAATCCGGCATATACTTTTCGCGCGGTAAGAACGCCGTTCTTTCGGCCTGTTCGGCGCGACGTAAGCGACGTAAGCGATTCGTCAGCCGCGCAAACCATACGTATCGATTTTTATCGAGCGATCGCCTAGCAAAAATCAATACGTATTCTTTGCCCGGCCAACTAATTGCTCCCGTCGCGAATATGAACAGGTCCTCTGGAACAATATGCAGCATAAACCATCCGTCCGCGCTAGCCATCTCAAAAATCGATTGTCCCTCACGCGCTGCACTGTCGTCAACGTTACTCAACCCCTTTTGGGATGCGCCACGCACATTACCTCCGCGAAATACGGCGAAGACAACTTGGATGAGTATTTGGCCTATACAATAACTCGGTGACCCTCCGATGGATAGGTCACTGTGTTATCCTTCCCAATGGAGTCTGGCACCAATTCACCGACCGCGGAGGGTGGAAGGCTTAGTTGGCCTGGGCGGGGAACTCGACCCAAGAACCTGGAACCGGGTGCTCGCGAGACGCCGCGCCTCCTCCGACTGCGCTACCAAGTATCCTGTAGAGACAGTGCGCAGAAAAACTCACTATTGATCAAGCCGACGGTTCCAAGTACAAAAATCAGCGGATCCTTAAGCAGCGGGAACAGAACGTAGTTGAAAATGAAGAAAGCCGACGCCACGTGGTAAGAGGTCATCACAAAAAGCACGGCGGCATATGTGATCACAATGCTGTCATACTGAACCATCTCGATATTTTTCACCTAGAAAAGGCGAATACATCGCATTGAAACAACTCGGCCAATATCATCGACAACCTCAGAGAGGAAGACGTCTCCTGGTTCATTCGCTTACCTTATTTTTGTCAGCAAAATGGGTATGTACCGTACAGCCAACGATCAGCATTGGCAATACATAAAGCGGACCAACAATCTCGGGGAGTTTATACCTAAAAATACAGCATTTCTTTTAGATGGCCTTGAATTTAGCACTTCAAGCAAACTCACCAGCACATGACGAGATCAAACTTGAGCACTAGGATCACTACTATCACCATGGTGAGTATCATAGAAACAAATGCACAAATGTGATGCCAGAACGCCTGACCAAGGTCGCCCAAAGAGTAGGCACCTCGCTGGATTCGATAAATTACTAGGCCAACCACGAAGGCACATGCACCATAGTTGAGAATCTGACCTGCAAACAAGTGAACTTTATTGTTGGAATTATTTCTACTGCTAAACTGAGAGGATGCATTCCACCTACCCACAGTAACCGTATAGAAAATGGTGAATAGACCGACGACGTCGTAGAACACCCATTTATTGGCCTCATCAAACGTCGCGGCTTGTACAAGATACGGACTCTTGAGGATAGCTCGCACCACTGCCAGCACATTCTCTCCAGCCCTATAAGTACAGCTCTCTAGTCTGATCCGGCGTTATTATCGGCTACAGTCGTTTCCATCATTAGACCCAAAGGTCTAATCCAAAAATCCAAATAGGTAGCGTTCTAAGAGTAGTGGAGCACTATCCTATGCTCATTGCGTGAATTTGTACAAAATCGACAGGATTTGCCTCAGACAATTGTGTTAGGTTGAGAACATTCCTCATCCTTCGCAGAGTTTTTTTTTCAAAAAGTTCTATTGAAACGTACTGCTTTTTGTTTCACACGACGAAATGAAGAGAAGGTATCGAAAATGCTGATTTTCACCTACTGAGTGATTCATTTTTAAGCCTAAAAAATAACAATAAAACTGAATTATTCTACAAAGTTTTGTAGGGCAGAAAAAGTACTTTCTCATAGATACACCCAAACCCACTGCCCCGCTCCGCGGTAGAAGTAAAAATCATGCCTTAGGCGACATAAAATTTGATTGGTTCCAAGTTATTTCCAGACTACAAAACACTATCAGCCTTTTTTGGAACAGCCCACTAGCTTCGAAACTTCTACCTATTCATCACTACTACTCACCTCTGAATGGCACCAGCCTCAATCCTCCATTCTTCATCGAACTCCGTATGATACACCCAGCCATTCTTCGTGTAAGCGATGTCGAGACCTAGAAGGAAAACGCTGAATTTACTAAATTCGGCTTTCAATTAACCTTGGCATTTTGACTTCAGATCGATGTTGTCTTGTTGAGATGATAGCCAAGGTTATCATGTTTATTTAGTTCGGCTTACTTTACGCAGACCTCGCCTTTGTCAGAGCCTGAAAAAACCGAAAAACACTTTAAAAAGTGTCCTCCGCACACCATATCATCTTACAGAGTTCTATTCTTAAAAAGATATTGGGCGAAGGTCAATCATGACAGTTATGAAGCAAGGATTGACCTTATACATGGATGCCAAAAGGAAACACCAGTCACCCTAAGCTGGACTTGAACGTGGATAAATGCGACTACCCCGCGGGATAGCCCTACTTAAATATCCTGGGGATCAGATCAGATAGATCAGAACCCGCAGAGCTCGAGGAAGGGTACCCCTTCTTGGATTACTGCCAGACACTACTTCTTCCGGTTAACCTGATGATTCCTAACCGGGAGTGCCTCAAAGAGTCTTGAGCGCCGATATATCACTCTCTCGAGCCAAAATTGACACAAACACCTGCAGCATCGCGCACGCATGACATCGAACCCTGTGTTCTCTTCAATGAGTTCGGACATTGCCTTTTCTAAGGCCATCCAAGTGCTTCTTAACTGATCCACCCATGTCCAAGTCAAGCTTCGGGTGACTGGTGGTCCTTCTCGGTATCCACCTATAGGGTCAGTCACTGCTTCGTAACTGTCATGTTGGATCTTGTCCCTACTCTCCTCAAGATTAGTACTCTGTAGGATAAAATGATGTTTGGAAGTACAGTTCCATGTTTTTCTACCTTTCAAGCTCTGACAAAAGTGAAGTCGTCGAAAAGTAAGGCGAATTAAATAAACGAGATAACCACCTTGGCTGCGAGCTCAACAAGACAACATCGGCCTGAAATGTTGCATTCACCATAGACGTTGAGACGAAATCCCTCACTCACCAGATATACGACCATGGTCGCGGAAGATTCGGAAATCCGTGTCAGACGGGATTATACCGGACTGGAAGATCTCTTGCGCAAGAACACTGCAGAATGGATGTGGTGCCGCTTCGAGATACGTCTGGAGCAGCCACGAATTTCCTGGCCCTGCCTAAACAATAATCGTTAAAATCGCACTACTTGTACTGTCGAAGGATCCGCACTCGTCGACAGCAAACTGCACACACCTGGAACAAAATCTCACGTCCTCCGGATCCTGTTCCTTCCAGGTTGATGAACGCACGAATTGTGTGCCGCCAAGGATGATTTTCTATGAAGCCGTGGGCGCCTTGGAGGAAGTTTTCCTCGGCTTAATGATTCCGTTTTAGCTGCAGAGATAGCAATTAGCAAAACAATGCATTGAATGCTACTCACCACCGTTGAAAAGAAAAAGCACGTCGTTCTGTAGTGGTTCATCTGACTGAGATAAAACATTGAGGACGTCCATCATGATGGCGCACGACACCTAAGTGAAGACATTTCAGCTATTGCGCCTGCTACCAGAAAAAAAACCACATTCAAAATAGTTCTCAAACCCGTCTATGTTACGTCCACCTGCTTTTTACATTCAAATGCTGAGAACCACTAGCTCTTTTTTCATATCTCATTAATACACAGCGCCACAAAGTCACATCGTTTGCTGAGTATGTGGCCCAGTGACACAATTCTCCACCTTAAGTGGGTATTATACTCCCGCCCCGGTGAGACGCAATTTCTGCACCGTTTCCAAAAATCCAGCGAGCTACTGGTCATCGCGCCGTCGTGCCTCACCCATCTATTCTGAGGGAAAATAGAGAGCTCTTGAACACCAAACAGCCGTGATGCCTAGCGGCTGCGCGACCACAGTTTTTGACATATGTATGACGTTGTTCGAAAGGTATTGATAGGGATTTCTTCAGAATTCCACAACTTCCGACAATCGACTGATATTCATGAACTGTGGAACACGTAGAACATTCTAGACGCTGCTTTGAAAAAGGGATATAAGCGTGCATGCTCTTCCTGGGGTTTTAGTGCAATCTCAATTTCACAAGAGAATCTTCGAGCAATCATCTTCTACGAGTGGCGTCACGGCACTGGAGCGACCGCAACATTAGCAGCGCATTGGAGGAGGGCACCTTTATCACCAACACCGTGAAGCGCTGGTTCGCTCGGTTCGCAAACGGACTTAAAACGGACCAACGAGACAAACCTCTATCGGGAGGCCCCAAGGAGTTAAGAATCGCCCGTTATCGACGCTGTCAAGAAGGGTCCGGAAGCTACGTATTGCGACAGGACTTGGATGTACCCAATCTACAGTAGTCAGCCGCCTCCAAGCCCGCGGCCACCGAAAAGTGCTGACTGGAAGGATCCATCACGATCTCATTCTGCAGTTGTATTGAACATATTTGTGTGCTTAACTACTGCGCCGACTGTCGCCTGCACCCGATACCAGGCTTCTCGTTCGGATTTCCCGCCCAAGCCAACCAAGCCTTCCATCCCACCGGGGTCGTTGAATTGGTACCAGACTTGTCTGGGAAGAATGAAGCGCTAAGTTGTTCATCAGCTGGTCACCGCAAGTCATTGTATGGCTAAATACGCATTCATGTCGCCTCCACGATATCCCGTAGAAGCAGAATGCGTGGCGCATCCCAAAAGGGATTGAATAACGCCGTCCTTTATCCTTTAACTCCTATTTTAAAAGCTTTCATACCAATATCCTAGATTTTATGGAGAAATGAGGGCGCACTCGATGGATCCTGGATGCCTTAACCGATAGCATGCGGTTCACTCTCATATCCACCTGCCAGTATCTCCTTCTCCGCTCGCCTCGCAAGGAGTTTCTGGAAGGCCTGCCTACCCAGGATGAGATTTGGGTTCTCTACGACTCGCACGCACACCGTCCCGTTTGATTACCTCGGGGAGAACAGCCACCTATGCAAGCAAAGTCGAACGGGCACCCCAAGAAGATTATTATATGCTACTTCTAGGACTTTTCGAAGGGAATGCTGTACTACGAATTGCTTCCGCAAAAGCATAGATCACCGCTGCCGTTTACGCAATTTAGCTCTGGAAACTCGCAGAGTTGTTCGGGAAAGCGGCCGAGACTACCTTCGATGCCCCTCCTTCATGATAACACCAGACTTCATGTGCGAAAGCAACCCACCAAAAATCGAGAAGCCGGGCTCGGAAACCTACCCTATCCGCCACATTCTCCTAACATAGCCCGCCAGATCACGATTTGTTCAGCTCCCTAAAGGTTTTCTGGCTAAGAAAAGTTTCACAAGTTTGGAGACTTAAGTCGGGCGGTCGCCGATTTCTTCCCTGTCTCCCCAGTTCTGGAAAAAGGTGATCGCTGATCTACCCAGTAGGTGGACCACTATGGTGACTAACAATGGTGATTATATTAATGATTGATTTGCGCTGTAAAGAAATAAAGAAGAAAAGGAAGAATAAAGAAGAAGCCTCACGGCTCCATACAGACACTATTGGACGATACGTTGGACATTTGAAGAGGAAAAAAGTTCAACGAGAACGAAAAGCTAGTACCGCATCGTCAGTTGCACCAGGCGTGTCCGGCATGGTGTCGTAGTGACAGTTTAGCATCAGCGACTGATGGGTAGGACCGCTTGCAGGTCCAATCCGTACAATAATGTTCGTGATTTTCTCATAGCACAACGTGAAACTTGACAAAAACTTGAGATCGAAACAGCCGGAGGGACGCTGAAAATGGATTACATCGACTTTTTCTCAAAATTACTAAAGAACCAGCTGCCTTTGAAAAACTGCAGTCACCTGAACATCCGTCTCGATGCGGTTGACTGATTTCACTCCGACTTGTTGTTTAATAGCGCCAATACGCCGTTGCAAAAGTTCGAAAGCCTCGTGCTAAAATGACCAGGTATTGAGATTAGTTGTGAGATTTAATCGGGAAACAGTGAAACACTGCACCTCTAAAGCGTATGAACCACTCGGTCGGGGACCTAAAGCTGTCAGCTCCTTTAGTAAATCGCGAGCACGATCCTCGCTGAATTGTGTTAGATGATCAGCCGGAACTACCGGCGGCATTCGTCTGGAAAGAAGACGATTATTAACCGCTCATATCTACTATGTCAAACAGTGATCTGGAAGGGGTGCTACAGCGCACTCGAACCAGACTAGGGCTTACTAAACCTCTGAATCGATTCAAGACTTGGACCACCTAGGATAACCCAGTCTTCATTCCTCCTGAAGTCGATGGAATGACACCATAGCTCCGAGACGAACAAGACACTGCCTTGCCCAATGGCTGGCCACAACTCACTGTATAGGCGAAATACGCATTCAAATGGTGTTTCTGACAGACCGTAGGAGTCGAATGCGTGGCGCATCCCACAAAGATATGGATTAATGTCATCCTTTATCCGCCACCCCTTATTCACGGTAGAGAATATGAAGAATGTGGGACTGGACATTATAGTCCTTAGAGACATTCGATACACTTAAGGGAGTCGAGAGTGGACCTAACTACATATCCTTATCATAGTTCATACTTGAGTCTCCACGGCTCTACAGTATGAGCACCACTCCTGTTGATTCGCCAGCGAGAAATAGTGAAAATGGTAAGTGTTTCGCTGTTGTTCCATGCCTTGAGGTTTGAACTAACGTCTCAGTCATAGTCGGAAGGGGGGGGGGGCAACATTAGAATAGTAACTGCCTCCCTTCCGTCATGTTTAACTACACCTGAATGTGCACGAGTGCAGCAAATGCACTTCCTGACTAATTCTGCGAAGGCGTGTGTGAGGCGCGGCATTCCATGACCTTTCATGACTGGGAATGATGCCACTTTAATCCTATAAAACAGCCACAGACTAGCCTTTACATGAGATGAAGGTGGTTGCTTGAAGAGAATAAGGTAATAGGAAACTAGGAGCAACCTACACGAAATTCAATTAAGGACTAGTCCAAGAATACCATTTGGGCGTCCGCTCCAGTACTTAAAAATGGTATAAATACCATTTTCACACCAATTTGGACACATCTCAAGCCAAACTGGTACGAGAAGTGTCAAATTTGATTTGAAAAATTTACAAATTGACGTGAAATGAATGATGGCACATTATACTATGTAAGATAGATCTCGCAAATCGCTTGAAGTCAACATGCCATGCGTTCTCCCTATTCAGAAATATCTAGTCTAACTACGCCGTCATCAGATTACAGAGCTTATAAAAAATCAAGAGGTACTTTAGATAGAAGAAGGCGCTAGTTTTCCCTTACACCGAGAATCCAAATTCTTACTTCAAATTTCACGCAAGCATACCAAATCTTCCACACCACCGATGTCGATGAAATGCTGTTTGCTTGACTGGGAAGAATAAAACAGTGACTTGTCCATCAGTCGGTCACCGGAAGTCATTGAAGGGCATAAACTCATTCGAATTGCCTTCTTGATATCACGTAGAAAACAATGCGTGGCGCATGACTGCTTAAGGAATCGCTTAGCGTGAGCGCGACGATATGGAATGATAACCTCTCGTATCGATCGCGCGAGCGATGAATCGATATGGGCGCTTACCACTCCATCGCGTCGCGCGTCGCGTGCACACTATACGATTCCTAACGTCATTCAAGTCTTTTATTCTCTATAAAGAACGAACACCGACTTCAATCGCCCTAAACCCTAATGCAACAATTTGAAACTCCGCAAAGAAAACGCACCTATGAAGATAAACGACTCCAGCGTAGATGACGCCTACAACAGCTATCACAAGAATCCAGTGTTTGAACCCAATAGCCTCCTGAAACACAGATGTGAAGCACATGACGAAATTACTTAACAGAACATTTATTAAGTCAAAATTGAGTTCAACAAAGCACTTTATACCAGAGGGAAGCTTCTGGGATTAAGTGCCGAAATTCAGCCGACAGTATGCATGACAACGCACAAGTGGTCATTTTTGTCCATCAGATTCACCCTCCAAATCAACAAAACGAGGAACTCTTCTAGGACCACACATCGTTCAGTATTGTTGAGAACGACGGTGAAGTTGAAGACCAAATGTTTTGCAACGACTGCACACTGAACGATACATGTCGCGAAGACGCAACCAGGTGGGAGCGAGAAGGTATAGCGGAAGTGCGGGAACGCATCGCTGCTCCTACCATAACGCTGCGACCAATCAGACACCGGCCGAGTCGCGAAGGCAGACCATATGATTAACTGCCGCAATTTCGGCAGGAGTAACGGTATATTCCCGCACCAGTGTGATGCGTCCTGGCGGCATGTATCCACCGAACAAACCTTAGGGAGGACCATTTTTGCAATTTCCTTGCAAATAGAAGCCATCCTGCTCATGTTTGCATCGCTTTTCTAACCCCCAAAACTGAACAAAATGTAAAAGGAGCTGAAAGAAGTGACGTGCGCTCCTGTGAGATCTCAACAATATCACTTCGTTAATTTCCAAAGAGGAAATTTTGTTCGTCAGCCAAAAGAATTTCGAGAAAAACAACTGGGAATCATTCATCTTTATGATCCCCATTTTATCTTCTACATTGAATTCTTAAATTTTCTGCGACTTTGGAGTGTAAGGCGTGGCTTGCAACCTCTACGAAACACTTCCCTCTCATTTTTACACTCTGATGAAAAGAAAGCAGAAAGTGTCATACGAATAGCTGACAGTGAAATAATCTCGGTGCAATCCGGGTCTGAGGGGTCAGTCACTCCAAGGATTGGATATTTTCCATTTACAACCAGCGAACGGATTGAATAGATCACTTTCACAGCGCTGGACTAATTAGGATTGCGCTATGATAAAAATTCCAGAAAACAAGAAGGCGGGATAAAGGGATCGTACTAAGGGTGACCCCCGTAACCAGTTGGGTGGGTGCAAAGCATTTCAATAGTCCATCTAGGATGTGATACAGTGCATCCTAGGTGGACCTAAAATGCAACAATGATCCGGAAAACATTCTCGGTTTAGGTCCACTTAGGATACGCTCTATCACATCATAGGTGGACCTGGTCAAATCTCTGCACTCAACCAACTGGGATAGCGCCAACCTGCATGAGCCGAAATATTCAAATGACACAGCTTGGAATTCCTAAACATATGTGTTAGAATTTTTTAATCTCGCCGACATCCACGAAACATACAGTTAAGGTAAACACATTAAAAAACATCGAAACGTTTGCACCAAAAGTATGCTAAACAAACATAACTCGGCAAATTCCAAGCCTTTCACAATATAAGCACTATGACTTCCGCTTACCTGTGGGCAACATTCTCCGTGGAACTATCCCCCTCTGGGATCATTCCGCCTCTCTCTCATATCTTTACCCCTCTGGGCGCAAAGCGGCTCGGGGGAGGACCAATATATAGGAGAGCCCTACACGTTTTGTGTTGCACGCAACTAAAAATGTCATGTACCACTGCTGTAGCCGCTTTGCGTCCTTTTATGTTGAAGTTGTAATTATTCCAAATAGCCTCACGTTATTAAAGCATTCGCCGAAGGAAGTGTTTGGATAAAACACCTCGTAGTCCCCTCAAGGTAGGACTCCACCAGTGCATGATCTATCGAGGGATCACGCGTGCATTGAAGCCATCTAACATGAAGTTAAACAACACAACTTACAACTGTTCGCCGAGCTTTGTCGTCGAGCAGCTCATAGTATGGTGGTGACTGTATGCCATTCGCTGGTGTCGTGGTCGTCCGCCGCCTCACCTCCATCTGTAACCATATCTTGGTGAAGAAACGTAGCCACAGGAAACACATCGCGACAATTTTCGGGATAAACACATTTTTGGGAAAATGAATGATACAACTACAGTGAAACACTGCATGCTCTTTGATAGAGTGGTGAAGTAACGTTACACAGAGGAACTAAACGGAAACGAGGTGCCGTCGATGTGGGCAAAGTGCATCGCACGACTCACGGATCAATTCCCGCACGATCACGATGTCGTTGGACTTGTGACCCATTTGCGATCCCCCTCGAGTTGTGTCCTTGTTCTAGAGTGCAGTTTTTCGCCATCAGTATGTTGTTACGCCAGCAAAATCAGGCATATCAAGGCGTGAAAATTAGGCGCAGTTAGAAGTTGAGGAGGCATGTAGGTGGAGATTAGGCCAACCTTAAGGAGAACCTAATCTGGTGCCATATTGTTCAGCCGCTTATCACCCTCTAACGGTGAAAATACCACCAAACCTGATGCTCACGATTGCGATATCAGGGGGGTTTGGCGGTATTTTCACCGTTAGAGGGCGATACGCGGTTGATGAATCCGGCCCCTGGTTCGCTTCTTCGAACAATAGGCTAGCACGATCTCATTAGGACCAAGGTGAAAAACCGCGTTAATCACTCCCAAACGGAATGCGCATCACATTCTACTTCCATGGGATCCCGTGGAGGCAATTTGAAGCCGCGTGTTTAGCCTAGACATTGGATCCAACATCGATTCGGATCATTCAGACCCGCATTTTTTAAAACTCTGGTCAAATGCTAACATACACCGATTTTTCAAAAGCCCAGATCTTAGGGCAGTTCAAATAGCGATGATTTTCACCAGATCAAATTTTTGGATAATTTAGATAACTGATTTTGATAAGAAAAATTTGATGTACTACCCCGTTCGGATATCCGATGTGAGATCCAAAGATAAAACAGTCTTTTGGATCATCAGAAAATTCAGTTCTTCAATGAATAGCTAACGGTAGAATAACAAGTTGCGCTTTTCCTTGGCGTAGTCCCCCCAGTTCTAGGATTCCACTGGAATATAAAACTACAGAAAGAAAAATAAAGGATAAAGGACGGCGTTATTCAATCCTTTTGGGATGCGCCACGCATTCTACCTCTACGGGATGTCGTAGAGAGCTGAATGCGTATTTGGCCTTACAATGACTTGCGCCAGGCCAGCCGATGAACAAATCAGCGCTTTATCCTTCCCAGACACGTCTGGTACCAATTCACCGACCCCGGAGGGATGGAAGGCTTGGTTGGCCTGGGTGGGAAATCCGAACCAGGAACCTGGCATCAGGTGCAGGCGACAGCCGGCGCCTCCTCCGACTGCGCTCCACGCGCCCAGAGAGAAAGAAAGAAAAATAGGAAAGAAAAATCGACGTCACAATCGTGCACCCCTAACACGCAGTGCGTTGAAAATCCTTCTAGTTAAAGCTACTCTTATCTGAATCCACCCAAGATGCTGGGCTTTTCAACGATGTCATTACTCGCACAACCCTTTCAACGGGGTTCGAAAAAAAATGACGGGTTCACATTTTCCGATTCAGCATCGGATCCAGTGTCTAAAGACTTGTGGCCAGACGATGGAGAAGTCAGTGCTTTATCCTGCCCGACAAGTCTTACCAATTACAGACTCCGGTGAGATGGAAGGCTTGGATAACTTTGTGGAAAAACCGCACCAACCTTCGCCCAGGGGGGTTATTTGGGGTGCTGATCAAGAATCTGACATCCGTCTTTCGTTTTACGCTACGGTAGGTTAAGGTAGGTACGGGTGGTGTAGACTTCAGGAATACCTAAGCAAAGGACAATCAGGCTTGTTTATCGGCTGCCGACAAAGCAACATGAAACACGCCTTAAAATAGAATAAAGCAATATCAGGATAGGTATAATTGCGCCACTTGGTCCCAAAGGTGAAAGAAAGAATAGCGTTGTCCACCGAACTGCTCCCTCCACAGACATTTGCTTAAGTTTAGCCGAAGTTTGGGCGAAATCGGTGACCATGACCTTACTCACCCGCATCTACCGTACTCCGCGTAAAACAAAAAAGCGGATGTCAGATTCGTGTTCAGCACCCCAAATAACCTCCTAGGCGATGTTTGGGCGAAATTGGTGCTTATGACCTTGGCAGCCTTAGTCATCCGCACCTACCGTAACCTACCGTAATCGGCCGAAATTTCGAAAACAGATATCAGACTCGCGATCAGCACCCCAAATAACCCCTCGGGCGAAGTTTGGGCGATTTTTTTCCGACCACTCCTCGACACTTGGAACAGTGAAAGTAGCACAGTGCCGGCACATCACCCTTTTCCTCGCTCGCCTGTACAACGAACGCGTCCGAAATGTCCTAGCTTGATCTCTACAACACTTTGGGAGAGACCATATGATGAGGAGCTGCCTTTATGATCTGCTTAACACGACTTATATTCATTCCTTCCGTTGTCTTCACCATTATCATAGCCTGGATAAGACGAAGACATTTGCAATGGTCCATGTGACAAATCAATTAATAGAACAGAATACAAATCTTAAGGACATTAGCTGTCTACAAAAGTCCGGCCTGCACTACTATAGAACCATGATCAATTTGAAACGACTTTGACTAACGTCCAAGACCGACAAGTTCGTTAGTGCCTGAATTGACATCGTAGTCCTCTGGAAACTACAAAACGCTGATCAATCTGTCACCACATTTAGGGCAAACGTACAGCTCCTCCACCGCAGACCGTAAGTCGTATGAGCGACGTGCCACAAATAGGGACAGATGATGCCATTTTTCTTATTGGGAAAGAACTTAGCCGTAGGATACGACATGGCAGTTGGATAAAGATGACTAATTTGCTAAGTGGATAAGAAAGAGAATCACCAGTCACACCTAAACCAGTGCCGTTCAGAGCAGCATCGCGCTGCGTCGCAACGAAGTGATAGGTACCTATAGCGATCGGGCAGCCCGAATGATCGACATGAGAGATTATCATCACGTCGCGTCGAGCCGTGATGGAGCTCTGAACGTCCGCTAAGAGCTCATCGATAGCGATGATCAAGGCTAACTCATCTACGTCTTTCCTGGACTGGTAGTTCTCTTCTTCCGCAGCCACATTTGAGGCCGAAGGTCAACTTTTGCTACCATATCATGCTTGGCCTCTAGTTTTCCAGCAATAACATTCTATAGAAAAATATTTCCATGGTGGCGCACTCGGTGAAGCACAGCTGTCGTATGGATCCGATTCCAGGTTCCTCCTTCGAATTTCCTCCCCACACCAACCACGCATTCCATCCCTCCGGGGATGAATTGGCACCAGACTTGTCTGGGAAGGACGAGTCGCTGTTCTGTTCAATCGTTGACTACTGCGAATCATTGTATAGGCCAAATACATATACAAATAGTCTCCACGATATCTCATAGATGTGTAGGCATGGAGCTTTCCAAACAGGGACCTGCTGACGTCGTCCTTTATTCCTTTCACTGGAGCGGCATAGCAAAACACTGCACGACAGCACTGCACTTTCCTAACACCTAGAGCACTGTGAGATGCTTGGGGGCAGATTCTTTAACCGTTACAGGCCGATAATGGTGAAGAGTACCGCAAAACTCCCCGATATGAGAATCATCAGCATCAGGTATTACGGTACTTTTCACCGGTGCTGGACGGTTGATGAACCTTGCCCCTGGGTTCGATTAGCTAAAATGCGATAAAACGATGTTCCGGTAAACGGATAAGAATCTCAGACCATTTGAACAATGTACTTCTTGGAAGACCCAACACATAATGACTCAACAGTAAGGTGCGGCTCCTTATCACTGCAGAAGTTCTTGCCTTATTTTTCTGCAAAAGATAATGCCCATCACAACTGAAGATAAGAAGCGGTGTTAGTCAATCTATCTGTCAGATGAGTCACGCACAGATATCGTGGAAGCAGTTGAACGTACATTTAGCCTATACAATGACTTGCGGTGACCAGTCAATAGACAATTCACTGTGAGGTGTCCTTCACAGTGAGGTCTTGCACCAATTGACCGACCCAGGAGAGATGGAAAGGTTGCTTGGCCTAAGCAGAAATGTGAACCACGGCCCCTGAATCGAAGTGCAAGCGACAACCAGCGCACCCCCCGATTGCGCTACCACGCTAACGGCGATCTTAAGGTGATGGCCACCCTGACGCTCAATAAGACGGCTTCGAGGGCAGAATTTGGTTTCGTAAAAAACATCTTTTGCAAAACGACAGTATTTACAGCTCACACTTCACGATAGACAAACCAAGTGTTCGCTGCGAAACGACGGTACTCATAACAGCCCTCAACAGTTACGAAAAAACCATTTATTGACATGGTTGCATGATGAAAACCTTCATGAATGGAGAGCTACTGATAAATTACGCGCAAACGAAAATGAAGGGAAATGGACCGCACGACGGGAACAACAGAAAACAGAAACCACATTGCAGAGAAACGAACCGCTTCAAAGGAAATGTTAGAGATAAGGGTGGAGAGGTCTTTTCAACATCTAATATCCCATGGAAGGTGAGGATGACAGCTATAATAACCATTCACAACAATAAGTGCACAAAAACAGACAGAGTGGAAAACGACAAACGGCCACCCACACACGCACACATCGATCAGTAGCGTCGGTCTCGCCTGAAAAAGTGCACCAGTGACAGAGAACGATATCTCGTTGAATGGAAGGAACTCAGCGAAGGTCGGTCGGCATCCCACTGGGAGTCGGCGACGGAGACGCCCCGGCATCAGCCACGTAAAAACTGAGCAGCTCAGTGTAATCCATATGACTCGGCTCTGCTGGCTAAGCCACAGTGCACATGGATGTGAGCCATAGGACTTCGAGCCGTCACCGACCGCTCAGTAGGAGTACGGACTTCTACAACTATCGTTGATGGTCCATGGAAGGGTACCCTACCTGTTGTCCCTCTCGCGATCCCTTCCGGAGTTCCTTCCGGAGCTGCCTCGACGATCGTCACGTTCCCGATCACGTCGACGATCACGGTCCCGATCGTTCGAACGCGAACGGCTGAAAGTAGGGCATTAATGCATATTCTTCTGCTAAGAGATCGAGTTTCAACACGTTGTAAACGTCTTACAAGGGAGGTCAATGAAATTCCGGTGGTGATTTTAAAAGTGACCTATTGAGGGTTGTAGGGGATTGTCGGAGAAATACTGTAGTGGTTTTCAAATTTCCTGCGCAAGGCTGGGTAGGCCGAAAAATGCAAAAAACAGTATCGCTTCAGAGTGGTCCCACAGGGCAAAATTGACGTCTGGAACTGCCATGTCTTGGCTAGAATCTAAACTGCAAAAGGGTTGGGGCAGGAACAGTGGCGGAATTACAGCGACCCTTTTTCCAAACCTTTTGTAGTTAGATTATATAACCACGACGTAGCAGTTTTAGACGTCAGTTGTGCTTTGTCGGCCCGCAATGAAGTGATAGTTTTTTTTTGCAATTTTTGACCTACCCAGGCATCCGCAAGAAATTTGAAAACCACTACGATGCCTATCAGACAAACCCCTTGACCTCTTATTAGAGCACGAGATCTAACCAGGGAAAGCATCGAGCGTATGCTCGCGAATAACAACGAAAACGATATCAGTGCTAGCACTACGTAGTAATAAAGCACGTTCTATTTTGGAACCCCTTGAACTACTTAGTTAGGGATCCTGAAACTGCACAATGCAATACCTTCCGAACAAGGAAATGGCAGAAAAATAAAAGAACGCTGTAAGTTCAAGGGATAAAACACCTGACCTCACGCTTATGAGGCAGAATTTTTACACTTTTACAGCATATTCAATGTTTGGAAGGCACTGCCATGTGCGACTGTAGGACTCCATAGTGAAGTTTCAGGGGTGGTAATTTGGTAGGTTCAAGAACTATGTAAAAATGGAGCTTTTTTCTACTACTTGAAGGGTGGAGATTCTCGCTCTGATATTCACTTTCGTCGTTGAGACATACGCCTGATACCCTCCGATGACAGACATTTTCAGCTTTTAACACCAGCGGGAAACCATACTTGGACACTCCCCCTGTTCAATCGCTATACAACTCGCTGTTCACCAGAATACTTTAAATTTGGTCAAACATAGTACTAGAGTACAGGAAGCTTGCTTTACACCAAAAAATCACTGAGTCTGGGTCAAAATTGACGATTTGAGATAAGCAAAGCTTACGAGAAAGGTCAAAGAGGTCACCGTGGAGTTTCTCAAAGCGACCTATATAGGGTTGTAGGGCGTTTTCTGGGAAGCACCATAGTGGTTTCCAAATTTCCTGCGGACCTCTGGGTAGGTCAAAAATGGCAAAAAACTGTACCGCTTCAGTGCGGGCCGATAACGCAAAACTGACGCCTGGAGTACCCTTGTCGTGCCCACAAATAGTCCTGCAAAAGGTTTGGAGCTTCAATTATTGCTAGAACATACGAACTGATTAATTCCTAATTGAAGTGAGACGGCGCATTCACGGGAGGCGCGCGCCACTAGGGAGCCAGCGACTGGATGGCTGAGTGGTTATCTTGGCGGACTTGCGGGAGAGAGGTCGAGGGTTCGATTCCGGCGGTGCGGTTTCTGCATTGCTGCACGCACATCTTGCGTTTTTGCCACCGTAAAGTGCTTTTCTGTCTCGACTAGGTGTCATATTCGATTTCCAACCCTGACTTCAACCTTCTGTGATACGATTTTACTTCAAAACACAAGTCACGCGAATTAATATGCAATAAACTATTTAACAGCTGTGGTAACGTTCTATAAAACACGCGAAGCAAAGCAGCTTCTGATACCAGCAGCAGCGGATAAATGCCAAGGAAGAGCAGCCGGAAGCTTCCTGGCAGGACGTGTCGACAGGCACTTCATCGAAGGCGTAGTCCGCCGGTCAGACGTATAGGCAATTCTGCACTCCGGTATTCCGAAGGTGCTTTGCGTACGCGTGGGTGGCGGCTGGATATGTGGACACGCATCCGGGCACTTCTCAACACCGGCGGATTACGCCTGCCGACACGTCCTGCCAGGAAGCTTTCGGCTGCTCTTCCTTGGCATTTATCCGCTGCTGCTGGTATCAGAAGCTGCTTTGCTTCGCGTGTTTTATAGAACGTTACCACAGCTGTTAAACAGTTTATTGCATATTAATTCGCGTGACTTGTGTTTTGAAGTAAAATCGTATCACAGAAGGTTGAAGTCAGGGTTGGAAATCGAATATGACACCTAGTCGTGGCAAAAGCACTTTACGGTGACAAAAAAACGCAGCATGTGCGGCAAGTAATGCAGTAACCACACCACCGGAATCGAACCCTCGACCTCCCTCCCGCAAGTCCGCCACGCTAACCACCCGGCCATCCAACCGCTGGCGCTCTAGTGGCGCGCGCCTCCCGTGAATGCGCCGTCTCGCTTCAACTATTAATCATTGCTAGAACCTAGGAATTAATCAATTCCTAGGTTCTAGCAATGATTGAAGCTCCAAACCTTTTGCAGGGCTATTTGTGGGCACGACAAGGGTATTCCACCCGTCAGTTTTGCGTTATCGGCCCGCACTTAAGCGGTAGTTTTTTGCCATTTTTGACCTACCCAGAGGTCCGCAGGAAATTTGGAAACCACTATGGTGCTTCCCAGACAACGCCCTACAACCCTATATAGGTCGCTTTAAGAAACTCCACGGTGACCTCGCTGACCTTCCTCGTTAGCTTCAAGATCATGGACTCCTGTAATGGGACATCCCAGGCACACTCGTGGCGTTTTCTCTACAATTATCACTTTAGATTTCCCCCTTATTACTTTGCATTATGCTATAGTGTAGCTCGGAATGGTAAAAATATATTTTGACCAGGTGCGCTGTCCGTGAGTCTTGGCATAGTAAGCTGAACTTGTGATGGTTTGATTGTAGTCCAATCCAATTCGGTAATGCTTTAATGGGCTTTTCGCCTTCGTCAGAGCCTGGAAAATCAAATACCAAAGTGATTCAACGAATCTAAACTGCCTTTTCAGGCTGCAAGTTACAAGGGGACCACTGGTTGGATCACTTTGGCCTCTGATTTTCCAGGCTCTGACGAGGGCGGAAAGCCGAAACGTTAGTCGAGTAAAGTATTACCGTCTTAGATTTGGATACAATCAAACCATCACGAGGAATGCAAATATATTTTTAGAAAACGCCCAGTGACTTTGTTGTGCCGCAATCGCCGATAAATTGCTTCAATTATGAAAAACTGTTTTTCAACAAAAATCCATTTCCTTTTCTCCTCATTCCAGACACGTACATCTGACTCCTTACTACTGTTAAACTCCCCTTCAACATCTAACAGTCACATCAACGGTGACCTCTGTAGCATCTTCTAATGAATTCTGTAGTAGTGAAATTCTGCAGTATTTCACCTTGCTTCATTTTAATCTAATTTCTTCATAATTTTCCTTCTATATTTCGTTTCGCCACCTATCTCCATTTCTTCCACAATCGTAAGTTAACAGACGTACCTTCGCCGACGACTACTTCCGCTTCCATGACGTGAATCGCGCCTATCGTCGCGCTCACGCTCTCGCCGAGGAGGGGGAGTACGCCTGAAGCAGCATGAAAATGCGCATAACGAGTCCGCGGACTTCGTAACCTCACAAAAACAAGCAATCTATACCTCCTTTCCGGGAATCTTGGTGCGGTTTCAATTCCCTTCTCCCTTCGCTCCTTCCGGCGTTCTTCTATGGTTTGCTGAAAATAACATCAGATGAAATTGTCGTCTGCGCGAACTCCGGTAATGCCTACAATCATAAAATCATCTAAAAAATTCAATATCAGTATTATAGAGACTCATGGCAGTCAGAGGGCGGTAGTGCGTGCGAGAAGAGTTTAATCCAGGACGTCAGAGTGGTGTGGTGTCTGAGTGTGTGACCTGCGAAGATCCCGTCTCACCCGTAGAGCGTCCGAGAACACACCGCACTGGGCTAGACAGTGTTCACTCACTCGCTAAATCAAGCAGCCCCGATCCGTGGGCGATCAGAGTTGTTGTCACAAAAAGAATCACTGCTTCATCAAAAACAACGTCATCAACCATTGTGTGCTTCCATCATCGTACGAGAAAGTCAGTCTCACTTCATTCTCTACCTAACTGGATCGCTAACGGAGTGTTCAAACAGAAACCCACGACAACTGTCAAATGCAACGGCAACAACGCGTAATTAGGCGCGACGTAATACGACCTTAAAAAGGCCACGTTGAGCGATCCTTTGTAAACTTCGACAATAAATCCAACACAAATGGTTTCGTGCCGAAACGGCACGGCTATCGAGTGAATCGAGAATAAAATCTAGTGCGATTCTCGTTACGGAAACTATTCGCGGAAACCTCAAGCAGTGTCTGAAGCCATTTCTGAAAATATTTTGCGACAAAATGAGCAGCGTGGCGAAGAACCTGCTAGCTGCCATGTACAAAACAAAGGGGAAATAACATCTACAAATGTTTTACAGGGTGCACCAAAATAAAGTGGACAAGATTTTTGTCATAATTATAAAACAACCAACAATTCGAAAAAACGACGACTAATTTACAACAACACAAACATTAAGGTACACCATCTTGAAGTAGTTTCGAAGTGGCCTCCCTTGGAGCGGATGCAAAGGGCCAAACGTTTCGCGAAGTTTGGGGGCGATGGGCCCCCAAACTTCGCGAAACGTCGTGGCTGGGAACAGATTCTGTCCACAGATGCGAAGCTGTTCACCGTGAAGCAGGCGCACAATCGTCAAAACGATAAGATCTGGTCTACAGAGGCTCCAAGCAGCTCTACTCTCGTCGAACACCGCCAGAACCCACAATCGGCCATGGTTTGGGGCGGAATCACCCCTCTGGCAGGACCCCTCTGGTTTTCGTGGATAAAGGAGTGAAAATCGGAAAAGATGTGCACCAGCGAGACATTCACGAGTCCGCAGTTCTTCCGTGGGTCCAGTAGGACTTCGGCGATGCCCATTGGATGTTCCAACAGGACTCTGCACCCGAACATAGGGCGAAGAGTACGCAGGCGTGGTGCAAGGCTCCAATCTCCCCGATTCCATCACGCCTTCGGAATGGCCGCGTATTCTCCGGATTTGAATCCGATGGACTATAGTGCGTGGGCATTTTCAAGACTAGGGTCGGATTCAAACGCCACCGCAGTCTCGTGTCCCTGAAGGAATCCTAACGCCAGGAGTGGGAACGATTTCTTCCTGATGACCTGCGGCCCATCGCCCCCAAACCTCGCGAAGCGTTTGGCCCTGTGCATCCACTCCAAGGGAGACCACTACGAAACCACTTAAACATGATCTACCTTAATGTTTGTATTGTTGTAATTTAGTTGTTGTTTTCTCCAATTGTTGGCTGTTTAATAATGATAAAAAATGATAAATGATAAAAGACCTTGTCCACGTTATTTTGGTGCACCCTGTATAAGCCGTGCCCGCTGCGCCTGCTAGGCTTTCGTATTTGGAATGTTAACTTAGACACCTGCAACAGTGGTTAGCTAGATCGACCTTCCACCTTTCGGCGGAACTTCAGTGACGATCAAGCGTTTCACAAAATGCGAGCGTCAAGCGCAGCGCGGCAACATTTGCCGCTGATGGCAAACGCGCCATCAGCGCCGCTGCTCAATGCTTACGGATAGGTCGCCCACAGTGCCGCAGAGGTACATGGAGACCTTATGCGAAAACTTTTGATAGAGATCGAATTATCTCGCATCACTAGTCATCACGGGTGCGTGGTGAAGCAGTTGGAGGGAGCGCCGACTGTTGCATGTACTTCGATTCAATAGTTTTGGTTGTCCACCTGCTGAGGCAGGTGAATTGAAAATTTTCGAAGAAAATTATACAAAATTTTCCTTGAATAGAAAATTATGTTAACCTTTTGGGAGAGCGCGTGTAGCGCAGTCGGAGGAGGTGCCGGCTATCACGTGCACCCGATACAAGGTTCTTGGTTCGGATTTCCTGCTATGCCAACCAAGCCACCCATCCCTTCTGGTTCGGTAAATTGGTAAGAGACTTATATGGGAAATATAAAACTGACCTATCCAGCGGCTGGCCGCCAAAAATTGTTGTGAAGTGTGTCAATAGTGCTGTGCCAAACGAGGTTATAAGGTGCATCAGTTTCTTGAGCAGTCTAACGTTTCGACCTGTTCGTCGTCTACTGAGGGCCATTGACCCACCGTTGACGAGGAGCGACGTCGCTACCGCTGTCCTTAGTAGCCGAGTGGTGACAACAGCGGTGATCTGCTTGAATACACATTCAAACAGATCATCGCCATCCCATAGAAGTAGAAGGCGTGGTGCATCCCAAGGGAGATTGACTAACGTCGTCCTTTACAGATCATTATAAAACCTTTGCAGAAAAATATAAAGACCCAATCCAGAATGGCCCACAGGCAGGCCAATTTCTTGCGAACGCAGGGACCAATTTTAGGATCTAATAGCAGCCATGCCATCGGCCCTTTCAATCTCTCGTAGAGTTTCTAGCAGACATGTCTGGAAAGAGTAAAACACTCTACTTGTTCAACGGAATCCAAAGATAATCCAGAATTTGAGCACGCGGTGCATAGTTTTCTAATACCTAATGCGGACTTCATTGTGCTACTGCATGCAATCAGGCGTATTCCGGGTTGGGAGCGGGGTAGCTTCTATGACGCGGGACATTTCTGGTACACATATTGCGGTAGAGTAGGAAGGATCAGTGTTCCTAGAGATAACCAGCCCCGTACAATGACTGCGTCAGAGTATGTATTGAGCCTAGGGCAAGTCTAGAACGGAGCCATCCTATTTTTCTCCATAAAATCCGAGGACTTTCTCCGAAACATCTGAAATAAAAACGATAACGCGGGTAAATATGAAGTGTGGCCTCAGAATACAAACTAAACCCGTTTGGGTGGGGTAACGTAGCCAGATTTGGAAGAAGTACAGAGTGGACCCATTTGTAGACTTGCACTTTAAGCGGAAAAAGGTATGGAAAACTCATCGTCATAACAATGCCTGCACCAATCAGTGTTGCGCCTACAAGCATTTTCAATACGATGTTAGCAATACGTATAAATGACAAATGAGCACCTGTGACATAAAGACCATTATAACCTGAGTCTGCTAGCAAACTTCCAGTTTCTGGTGTTTCCAGAGAAAGATATACCAACATCAAACCCATTTCCTAGCTCCAAATGCATTTAGCCACTGCTACTTTCGAGCAATACTGACACGTCGTCCTTGAACATAAAAATTTCGACATGGTGAAGCAATTCGTGTAAATATGAACTTCAGACACTGCTTGATTTCGAGGTGGGTCGACATTCAGAACATTTGCATGCCACACTACTTAACTCACTTTCATCTCGGCATATTTCTCACGGCATTCTACCATGCCTAGATGCATTTTGCCGCCAAAATGATCGGCGATGCGAGACTCGTGGTCCATGATGTTCAATTGCGCGCCGCAGTCTTCACAGACGCGCAGTCGCGCTGCGTTCGAGCCCGGGCCGGCAAGACGGAACTCCGTCTGGTTCTGAAAGTTATTCTGACTTGGGCAATAGCAGAATTGTACTTCACGCTCAACTAAGGAACCCGTACCTCTAGTTCCGCCTTGCGAGCTCTAAGATCTTCCACGGTTTTGGACAACTTCATCGACTCTTCTACCTTGCCCATGTTACCGAGCTCCTCCATCTCCACAAGGGCCTTGCCGATTTGCTCGCTCAACTCGCCAATACGTTGTGCCTAAAAATTAGAGCTGCAATTTCTCTAATAAAACACACCACACCTGCTTCCCGCAAACCTTCGCCGCCTCCGCAGAATCAGTCTGCTCCCTGGCTTCTCGATCAAGCTTGTCCTTGATCCGCGAAATTTCATTGTCCACTATTCGTATAGCGTTCTCAAGAATATCAAACGCCTAAAATGAAGACACAAAAGGATTGGAAGCAAAGTTGCGATGTCGAACTAGCCAATGACCAAGAACTCACATCTACATCATAGAAGTGGTCTTTCTCAGCTTGAGCCTTTAAGAAGTCTGCTTTATGGGCTGGTTCGTGCGTCTTCCTACACGACACCAGCCCCTGTAATCTGCTGTCCGGTACTAATTCGTAGGGACAGCACCCGATAAGAAAAGCACGGCAGACTGTTGGATGATTATACGGCACCAGCTCTCGTCCTAAAAACAGAGGAATAAGGGGGGGGGGGGGGTGAACAGTAAACAATGCTATAAAAAACTCCGATTTTCATACTTCCACTGCCATTTTCCCCTAGTTGGACATGAATGACCTCTACCATTAATTAACAATTTCTCGGCCCTAACCACTATAAGATTTTATCATGGACGAACCTCGACTTCTATTTATTTATTCATGACGTGGACCGAGACCACAGGTAGAAATACAATGTTAGAGTGAAATCTAACGAACTCAATCAAAAGCAAATACGACTGAAGGGACTCATTGTACAGATAAAACTATCAGTCTTGAAGCCATGCAAATGAACTCTCTTAAATTTCTGTATGCGAAGAAGATTGTTCTGGCTCGCCACCAAAACATAAAGAAAGTGTACGTGAAAACATAATGTGTTCTTGTAAGCTTCTCATAGAAACTTCGTGCCATTCTAGTTTTGCGACGGATTCTCAGATTAGCCAGTGCCAGATAGCAAATTGTCCTCTGAATTCTCCTGAGTCTTTTCGCTTCTATAAGTACACGTGCGCACTGAATAGAGTTGACGCCCTTCGCGTGATGAACAGTACTTTCGTTGCGTTTTTTAGTGATTTGTGTTTTAGTGGTTTTTAGTGATTTGATTCCAAAATTGAATCCCTGTTCTTCTTGGTGTTCAGTTTGTTCACTAAGCCATTTGTGTGTTTTTTTTTTTCTGATTGTCAAAAATTTCTGATGTTAGTTTCTTTTCTGAACTAGGGCGGTCCTAAAATTGAATGCTTTCTTTCTTTTTCCCTACACATTGTTCCTTAAGTCATTATGCCTGCTATTCTTTTTTCTGATGTTGGTGCTGCCTAGATGCTAGATACGGAGGAGCCCGTGTAACCCCCAGATAATTTTGTTCTTCAATCAAACATTTATATCGTTTTTTTTTCGAGTCAGTATCGTATACGTCTCCAACAGTGTTCTATTGGATGTTCGGTTAGGCCAACTCAGTTCCTATGGAAGCAGCATTGAATGGAAGCGTAATGGCGGCATAGGTATGACCGGAATTAAGACCGGACCCCTAGGTGCCTCCTTCCTTTTAGCTGCTCTAAAGTGATCTCCTCATTCTCGGAATCACGCCATAGAGCGTACTGATTGACTAGCCTGTGACTTGCACTGCTGCACAACAATCAATCTATTTGATTTAATTAGATTAAATGAAAAGGACTTTTTACTTTTATTCTCACTGTTATGATCACTCCTCTTTCAGGCTCTTTGTATTTGGTTTCTTTTCTAATGGCAGCACATTACCGAAAAATACGAAATTGCACTGCATAATGATTCTCTGCTTTTACTTCACTGATGAGCGTTGTATATCTTATTTGTTCGGGTTGCTTTGTTTTGTTTTCTGGATTGTTGTTTGTGATTCTACCCTGTTTTCTTTCCATGAGGGCACTCAAGGTGCAGTTATAAATAAATAATGCTACGAATTTTATTATCTTCGAAGTGGTTCGTTTCGCCACCTATCTCCAGACGAACCCTTTTGGTTATAAAGTCTAAGCTTTCTTCTTATGTCTTTTGTCAGTACAGAGCCAAGAAAGTTGAGTGAGTTTATAGAAACTCGACTTGTGAGTATTTTAAACATCATGGGTAAGTCAGATCTTTTCCTTTAATGAAAAGGCATGGATACCTCAGCTATCTCAGCATCATTTGGTATCTGGGATGTATCTCAGTCGGGGAGGGGGAAGGGGAGCGCATATCTAAAAACTATATCACAAGTTGACTCAGGATTCACGGAGCGGCTTCTATAGGATAAAATTGGGATCTATCCTAGTCCGGGGGGGCACATATCTAAAAAGTATTATATGTGACAAATTCACTCAAGACTTACAGAGCGGCTCCTACAGAACAACACAGGACCTAAACAAGAAAAAATCACGAAGAAAAAACGAAAAAAGCGCATTTGTTACGGTTGTGAGAAGGCAAAGTTGTGTGCCTTCCTCACCATGTTAAATCCTGGTTATAACATGTCAAGCGACGGTCAGCACGCGGCATGCGGCTTCATGCGTCCTCCCCACCATGTTAGATCCTGGTTATAACATGTCAAGCGGCGGTCAGCACGCGGCATGACTCTATTCCGTCGCTCTTTGCTCGCCGAGACGGTTGTAAACCGCGGCGACTTTTTATTTATTTTTTGATTATTCGTCCGCTTTTGGTTTCCCTTAGGTTAGGTTTCCTTCTCTAGGAGCCGCTAGGTAAGTATTAATTCATTTTGTTGCCTAGTTTTTAGTTATGTGGCCCCCCAGGACTAGGATAGATCCTAAAATCGGGCTTAAATTCAAGAAAAAACTACATTCGGTTTCGTTGCGGCTGTATAAAAAGCTCTGTCCCCTCCTCACTATGAGGGGTCCTGGTTGGATCTATCCTAGTCCGGGGGGCCACATAACTAAAAGTTGTTATATGTAACAAATCCACTTAATACTTACCGAGCGGCTTCTACAAAACAACATGAGACCTAAACAGAAAAGTCATGAAGAAAAAAAAACAAAAAAAAATACATTTGTTGCGGTTGTAAGCAGGCAAAGTTGTGTGCCCTCCTCAGCATGTTGGATCCTGTTATAACATGTCAGGCGGCGGTGAGCACTGGACATGCGGCTTCATGCGCCCTCCCCACTATGTTAGATCCTGGTAATATTAGGGGGGGGGGGGGGGGGCAAAAGTAATGAGACAAAATGAAAAAAAAATTATCTCCTTATAACTCAATTACAACTCAACGATGCTGAGGAATGTATTTGCCATTAAGGGCAATGACCTTGCTGCCATCGCTCAGTCAACTTCCTGATCCCATCCTTACAGAACTGCTTGAGCCTCGTGTTGATCAACTGCTCGATATGGTTGTCGAGGTCTGCTTAGGTTATTGTGTCCCTTCCAACTAGGAAGTCCTGTAGGCTCAAGTAGTAGTGGTAGTTGCATGGAGAGATGTCCAGCGAATACGGTGGGTGAGGCATGTGAACGTAGCCCAACTGGCCAAGCTTATCCGTGCTTACTTGTTCCCGATGGGGTGCGGCGTTGTCGAAGAGGAGAACCTTCTTGAAGCGCTGCGAATGAATAAGGGCGAGTCGCCGGCCCATCTCCTCTATTTCGTTCACCATGGCCTTGGAGTTCATCGCGGTGCTCTTGGGAGACAGCCTCCGGTAAACCGATCCATGGGCGCAGACCCAAAAGCTCCAAAGATGCTTCTCGCCGTGAACATCTCGCCGAACGAAGGTCGGTAACAGGTCGCCAGGCCTCACCCAGACTCGCTGCTTGGCAGGGTTAAGGTAGAAGACGTACTTCTCATCTTGCGTGAATATGGAGCCCAGGCTGCTCGGGGTTGGGAATTGGGGGAGATTTGCGCGAAACAGGTCGACTCGTCAGACTTGGGTTTCGGCATGAGACAGGCTGGGGTTTTTGGCATGCTTCTGGAAAGGGCGGAAGTGGTAACTTTTCAGATGGGCTTCAGTAAGTAGCATACAAACATACAAATACAACAAATACGAATCCAGACTCCAGCCACGAGATATATGGACACGGCATGGGGTGTCTCATTACTTTTGCCCACCCCTCTAATAACATGTCAACCGGCGGCCAGTACGCGGCATGCCTCCATTCCGTCGCTCTTTGTCTGCCGAGACGGTTATAAACCGCGGCGATTTTTTATTTTTTCGTTCGTTCTCCCGTTTTAGGTTTTTTTTAGGTTCCAGCTCGTTCTCTAGGAGCCGCTTGGTAAGTTTCAATTCATTTTGTTGCCTACTTTTTAGATATGTGCCCCCCCCCCCCCTCCGGACTAGGATAGATCCGTCCTGGTTATAGCATGTCATGGTACCCCTCCCCTTCCGACTAGGTTAGATCCAACTTTTGCAAGCCACTCACCTTCTTCATCCTCCTTCTGGCTGCCCATTAGCTGCGCGATCATATCGCGCATCACATCCGTCATCTTTGCAAGATCGACTGAGAAACGTGTGTCCTTTGTATACTTTGAGCGAAATCACACACAACCGCAGCTGAACACTGCAAAATCGAATGAAGACGATGAAGGATAAGACAGGCGAAGAGCACTGAGTGGGCTCTGAGCTCGTGATAACGATAACGATGGATGTGACCATGAACAAACACATCAGTCCCAAGAAGATAATAATTTATTCCAAGCAAGAGGACAAGTCATGGATATCATCTTCCAGCTGAACGCAGAAAGGAGATAGCTAATGACAAATGATACCAGTAATACTAAACACCTAAAATTCGAAGAGAAATGTGCATCGTAGGATGAACGAGCTAAATCTCTTCAACACCTAAAGAAGATCGGTTTTTTATTAAGACCTCACGAACACAAACCCTAATAAAAGTTTTTACACGATTAATGGACTTAATGGCTTCTAAAACTTCCTAGACTAGGAATGACAGAGGTACGTCGTCTAGAGCAAGTAGCAAGAAGGAAAAATCCGGGACAGCGACACAACAATACGAAGCAGATCTATATGAATATCTAGGAAGTCTACCCCCGAAATCACTTCGAGCCACCACCACCAGTTCCTGTTCCTGGACCACCATTCTTGAATTTACTTGCTAGTATCCGTTGTCGAATGAGACGTCCATATTGTGTTGCCAGCCAGGCAATTATCAGCATACCCAACATTAGCTCAATTATTCTGCAAAACACAACGATGATTAACGCTAAAGGTAACTTCATCAGTGGGGTCCCTAGCAGAGTTAAACGATTTGCAGCTTTCATACCGCCTTCCCCGCGCGACAGCTGCTTCACATGGATGTCGAAAGAATTATTTTTCTTTGGCAAAGACTTGTAAACACACCATTTTCATGTAAAACAATGCATTTTCGAATCAAGCAGAACACGTAAGAGAAGGCTTAACGTCCTGTTAGACACCACTTTGACTTAGGTGCTCACATTTGAGAAAGCGTCATGTTCAATGCGAAAGTGTATGACGATCTATAACTTTGAGAAAATACTCTTCCAAATCACAGGGTGCATCAAAATAACGTGGACAAGGTTCTTCTATCATAATTATAAAACAACCAACAATTCGAGAAAACAACTAAATTACAACAATACAAACATTAAGGTAGATCATGTTCAAGTGGTTTCGTAGTGGTCTCCCTCGGAGTGGATGCACAGGGCCAAACGCTTCGCGAGGTTTGGGGGCGATGGGCCGCAGGTCATCAGGAAACAATCGTTCCCACTCCTGGCGTTAGGATTCCTTCAGGGACTGGAGACTGCGGTGACGCTTGACGCCGACCCTAGTCTTGAAAATACCCACACACTATAGTCCATCGGATTCAAATCCGGAGAATACGCGGCCATTCCGAAGGCGTGATGGAATCGGGGAAATTGGCCTTGCACCACGCCTGCGTACCCTTCGCCCTATGTTCGGGTGCAGAGTCCTGTTGGAACGTCCAATGGGCATCACCGAAGTGCTACCGGACCCAAGGAAGAACTACGGACTCGAGAATGTCTCGCTGTGCACATCTTTTTCGATTTTCACTCCTTTATCCACGAAAACCAAAGGGGTCCTGCCAGAGGGACGATTCCGCCCCAAACCATGGCCGATTGTAGGTTCTGGTGGTGTTCGACGATAGCAGAGCTGCTTGGAGCCTCTGTAGACCAGATCTTGTCATTTTGGCGATTGTGCGCCTGCTCCACGGTGAACAGCTTCGCACCTGTGAAAGAATCTGTTCCCAGCCACGACCTGCGGCCCATCGCCCTCAACTTCGCGAAACGTTTGGCCCTTTGCATCCGCTCCAAGGGAGGCCACTTCGAAACTACTTCAAGATAGTGTACCTTAATGCTTGTGTTGTTGTAAATTAGTCGTAGTTTTTTTCGAATTGTTGGTTGTTTTACAATTATTATTGAAAAAATCTTGTCCACGTTATTTTGGTGCACCCTGTTTATTTCACTACACGAACGCAATCGAATGAACCATGGAAGCAATGGAGTGGCTGGTTGCGAGACTCACTGGAAGGTCGACATTCCTTTATAGACGTCAAGTGGGACACCGTCCGACACGGAGATGCCCATACTCTCTTCCTCTTTGCGAACCTCCGCCAAGAACTGCTCGGCGCTCTGCTGATACGTCACAACTACAGCTAGTTCATGAACCTACAAATCTTGAATCGATATACGGCTTGGATGATAATTACAAAGATACATCGAAGAATAGGCCATGGAAGGGAAGAAATCAGCACCACTTTTCCATCAATAACGGCTCCCGGTTGCAGGAACGCCACTGCTCTGGAGTAGTCTGGACAGAATATTATCCTTCTCACCTAAAATGACGTAAATGAGAAAAATGAAGCGCAGTGAAGCAAATGCAAATGTCAGCAAGCGAGATCACTAGTACCTCTCCTGCCCTCAAGTATTTCGTTAAGAACGTTCCCATATCGATGCCTTGTCTAAAAGGAGGTAGTATAGGAGCGAAAGCGTTGGAAGCCAATGAACCACGTACCGTGTCAAGTGCACGGATTGCATTTCTTCCATTCCGGCTCGACCGGCCGACATCTGAGAAAGTGCGAAGAAGGACATGATGAACGACAATCCTCCAACCACTAGCACATAGATTTGCAATTTGCGCACTGAAAAGTTTGATAGTATATATGAGCAGACTAATGGTAAAGGAGGTGTGAAGACACAATTACATTGCTTTGTAACTGGTCTCCTGAACAAATCTGCACATCACATAATGGAGAAGGACTGCAAGACAAGACATATGGTTTATCTGCCTTTTCCAGACAAAGAATATCCCAATCAAGCACCTTGGACTTCGTAGCTGGTCCCCTTTGTGTAAAGAAATAACAGTTTAAAATTAAGTCAAGATACCAAGCATAATATCCCGACTTAATTTAAAGTTTTTTCCTGCTTACAATAACTTTGTAACTTCGCAACTACTAGCTCACGTCCGAGCTTGCGAAGCTATGCAGAGCGGCGATAAAAGAAGATCTCAAGGAGAGAAGGGCGGAAGTGTTGGCTGAAGCTGCAGAGGCAGGGCTGAGCATCCGCAATGCCGGTCGGAACTTCGCCAACTTCTAGACCAAGATGACCGCTCTCCGACGTCCTGACGGAACCGTCACCTCTTCCAGAAGGACCATGGAGAAGGTCTTCCACGACTTCTACTCCGACCTCTTCGATGGCCACGTCCACTTGCCCCATGCCATCTTCCGCAAGATGGAGACGTTGTTCCCTCTGTTCTCTTTTCCGAGGTCCGACACTTCATCTCGTCCCTGAGGAAACACACAGCACCCGGTCCTGACAGGATCAGACCGAACACCTGAAGAACCTCCCGCCAGCGCTCATCAACACCTTGGCGCTGCTCTTCACACGCTACCTGAGCGAATGCTGGCCGACTTCGATCGTGTGTGTGGGAACGTTGGACTGCAGCTGAATCTTACGAAGACGATGTTCATGAGGAACGGACAAGTTTCTGATGCCCCATTCTCGCTCAACGGAACGAACATCTCCGAATGTTCCAGCTACGTGTATCTGGGTCGCGAAGTCAACATGGCCAACGACCTAGCACCAGAGCTGAGCAGAAGGAAACGAGCGGCTTGGGGAGCTTTCAAGAGCGTCGAAGAAGTCGCGAAGAAGGCGTTCCGAGCTTCGCCGAAGTTCGAAGATCAGAGACGCTGTCGCATGGGCCAAGTCGTCGAAAATTAAATGGGCCGGCCACGTAATGCGATTCGTAGACACCCGCTGGACGAGAGCCATCACCGACACCGGGTCGCCCACCAACGCGTTGGTCGGACTTCTTCGTGAAAGCCCTGAACGACCGATATGACGCTCTTCGTGTCCCTCGAGCGAGGAGGATCCATTGGAGTACTCTTTCACGCGACAGCGACGAATGGAGACGCTGCTGGCGCCCGCTCGAACAAGTCGATGATCAACGGGACGACAGGTGATACAGGTGATACAATAACTTGAACCAATGTTCTTTTGCTTTGTCTTGACTTTGCATGGTTCATCCATGTACAGAATAAATAAATAAAAATAAGAAATGTTGTTTTGTTTTTCGTCAGTAAATTTACGAAAATGGCTCATCACGAGTTGAGTGGATATTTATATTTATCTATGCGTTGGCTTTTTGCTTAGTATGCCTATGTCCAGCTTATAAACCCTTTCTTACGGAACAGGATCACGCTGTGGCAATTTTTAAACATGCGTGTTTGACGGCCATTCGTAGTCTCTCTAATTTACGCAACTTCAACGCCCTGATTATTCATCAACTTGTGGCATGCAATAAAGAACGGTAAAGGAAAAACTGACAGGACTTTTAGCGATTCACTGCTTACCAGACACTCCCTCAATTTGTTAAACACAAGCAAAATCATAACATATACTACATTCACGCCGATGTTCTACGCCTTACAATTAGCTTCAGCAAGAAGCTATCAAATTGCATTGTTAGTTGCCTCGCCCATCTACAAAGTCGCTCTTTTGATTGTGAAGTATGATCATAGTTTCAAATGGTTAACTGGTAACCAAGCTTTCGCTTTATTTCAAGTCCAAAACCTTAGGGATTCAGACAAGCATGCTTTGTTTTCAGCTCCGAGGTGCTGCTTGCTGAGGTTATGTTCACAGCCACTGACATCCATCACAATAATTCTTCGACCTTCAGGCTTAATTCGCTTTACTTCAAATCCAAAAAGCTCTCCTACATCTGTATCATGGACAAACAAGCAGCTATAATCGAATGGAGCGCTTAAATTTAACATTACTTATGTTTGGATGTAAATGTAGTCATTCTGAGAGATTTAATTTTACCACAACCAGACTACTTATCCTCTTCTCCATCGACTTTAGAGTATTCTCTAACACATTGCGGAAACAAACCATCGCTACGAATATACTAAGGTTTTGAGACATTTTTAAGGTTTGCAATAATCGTCGAAGTACGGGGGGAGGAACGACCGCTAGGATACTGAGTCGGACATATGAACGGTGACCATCCCACGCCAGTAAACGACAATATGTTATATTCCCGTAGATTAAACTATTGTGGTGTCTCTGCATAACTGTATTTACTCGGATTTGGCATCGTCGTCTGAAACTAAATGTGGTGAGCACGGACTAAGATCCTGCTAGGAACCATGGCGCCATAACGTGCAAAATGTTCCTTAAATTGTTAAAAGCGATTTTTTAATTAAAAACTAGGATTCGACACCATCGGCTCTGCTTTTCTGCAGCAATACGCAGCTGCTGCTCAACTTGGACTACGCAAGGTCCATGAGCGCAGGGATTCTTCGCCTGGACAAGGCAGACAAACAGAATTTACAATAACATCAAACGGACCATTCCCATCAAATGTGCAGGGATTGTGCACAAGACCAGTTGCAGAACCGCCTTTAGCTAGAATACTTTAGTCCGCAAACAAAAAATATATCGAAGTAGTTGTTACACACCTATAGCGAGTCATAAATTCTTACGCAAAGCGGGGTCCACCTTGGGCTTTTCCGGCTTCTGATCGTCCTTTGGTGGTTCATCGGTCTGCTGGTCGCTTTCATGAGACTTCTTCTCGTGTTCACTGTGGCTCTCTTCGACGTGATCATTTCCTCGAGACCTTAGCCACCGAATCGTGGTGGACGAGAACGCCTCTGAAAGACATCAAGCCTTACAAAGTGTCATAATGGAATACGCTTTCCACACCGGCGCACTTTTCTCCAGTTGCGCCTACGAACCTTTACAATGCGACAAAGAACATACCATGCCCAACAGCTCCGCCAGGGGTCCTTAGTACTGACAGAGATGCAAAGCATGCTGTGTTCTGTTTCAGTAGAACCGCCAGTGCCTTCGTCGAGGAGATCCGTCGAACGATTATTCCTCGCGGCAACTGAACCAGCGACACCAGCATCTCTGAAAAGGGGATATGCAATAAAGTGGCTTTATAATGGCGGACCATCGAAGACGTGGATCGATGGAGGGTACACCATGTAAACGATAAGACTCAGTCACATCAGGAATCATGTTGGGCGTTTCCTCCATAGATAGTGCGAAGACAGGTATCGTTAGACTTCAGTGAATTAGGAGAAGCCCTTAAAGCAATCGCAAGGACGCTATTCCTTCACCTGCCGCTGCGGTATGAATTGGCAAACGGGCGCGAAATCTACACGCCTGGTCGCAGCGCAGGCAACAGACACTGATTTTATGGGTTGACAATGGGTCTATAATTACTCCAACGATGGAGGTAAACGAACTTCGCGTGCAGTTTTTCAAAGTGACCTATTGAGGGTTGTAGGACATTGTCTGAAAGTCACTGTAATGGTTCTCAAATTTCCTGCGGGCATCAGGGTAGGCAAAACCGGCGTCATTGTAGCATTTGTATTGTAGCGGGCTGCTAAGGCAAAAATGACACCTGCAATGGCCTTCTCTTGAAGATAAATTGATTTAAAACAGGTTTGGAGATCTAATTACAGCTAGATCATGGCAATCCGACATCTTCTTAAGGTTTCCTGAAAGACACTGCAGGCTACATTTAAAGAACTCGTACATTACAACAGCTGCAACGGTCGTATGGACGAGTGGATAACGATTTGGATTTGTAGGAGAGGGTGCAGGCTCGATTCCGCGGCTAGGGTTTGAATATTATCGGGTAGACTTTATTTTTGCAAGCGTAGACTACGCTACGACCTCGATAAAGTACCGTTTTCGCTTTCTAACTCTGTTTTCAACGTTCTTCAGATATGAAAGGGTCTACATCGATAGCAACTGAAGAGGGCTTCCTTAACGAGAGTAGCGTGGTTTAATAGAAGCAAGACGTAACTCTATTCAACAAAACCAGACGTTCATGGTTAAGGTTCACAGAGATAGAAACCGAAAGCGGTGCCTTGCCGAGGTCAAAATGCAGTCTACATTTACGAAAACACAATATTCACAAAAAACACAAAAACAGTTTGTCCAAAAATCCCCGAATCCTAACCCCGGCACCGAACCCTTGACCCTCCCCTGCAGATCCGGATCACTACTCACTCGTCGATCCGATCGCTATACCTCTTATGATTAATGAATCATCCAAATTTACCCTGCAGCTTCTTTCAGAAAAAAACTAATGCCTGGAACATTGAATCACTGCGCAATCTAGTAGCATCACACTGCCTTTGGAGGGCCTTATAACGTGAAAGTGAACAGTTAACGCGGTTTTGAAGGTTCCTTAGGTATCTCGTGCTTTGATATCGCATTTTAATCCGCAGTTAAGGGTCGCGATATCAAATGGCTTCATCGGCCTCTCACTATGCTGTGAGCTATTTACCAGTCACTATTATTCATTATCCAATCCAGTCGACTATAGACATTCAGAAATTTGAGCATAAGCGAGTATTTACTGAAATAACATTAGCACACCAACATAGACAGGAAGGTGAAAACATAGCTGACTGATAGATGCTTCGTAGCCCAAAGTGGTTCGAAACTTCACATCATACGTCTATAACAGATACCAGAAGATGGAGAAAAGTGCTGCGTGAACGTCCCCTACAACGTTAGATGCCGGGAGAAGTAGCCAATATTGATAAAATTACCTCTCCGTGGTATCTTAACAGAGTAAAGCACGATAGAGCAAGTGAACCACACGATGCATAACGTTTCTTCCTGTCTTGGCGTATGACAGCGTTATGCAGGCCATCCGTTGTCATTTGCTCCTTTACTAGGTTTTTTGTTGTCCTTATTTGGATTTATACCATTTTCACGCCGAATTCCACACTTTCCAAATCAAACTGGACACTTTTCACGTCAAATTGGTTACTCTTCTAGGCTAACCTAAGACTTTTGAAATAGAAGCGAACTATTCCAAACCGAAATGACCGTTAGGCAGGCTAAATTACAGTGCCCACTCGAAGGCGAGGTACCATCTTGCTTATCGTGAAGGGTCCTTGTAGCCAAAATCACAAGGAAACCTTCATGAAGTAGCAAGTGAGTACCAAGCAGACGACGAAAATGGCAGAAATAGAAAGAATACAGCACAGTACGGCCCTCTGGGGCCGTATGCTATTCTCTACCCAACCGTCCCCGGCCGGGTATGAGGCTGTCTCCGCCCGCATTCCCGGTATGCACATCATTTGCCATCGATTATTCGCGCCGGGTACCGTTCCCGAGTCGGGCGAGAATAGTATACGGCCCCTGATGATCCCATCGCTGCTAATAGCTGATGGCTGGGGAGGGGAGGGGTACCGTTGTCCACCCAGCCCGCCCAGCGCGTGAACTCGTCCGCGATGGGCGCTCCTCGCGCAGTTAACGCCACCACTCCGCATGCTGGGGGAAGAACGGACCCTCTCCACCCACTAACATAGAATGACTTTTTGTTCAAGAAAAGTTGATGGAACTTTCTTTGAAATCTTTTAGTTCAGCTACCCCAACAAGCTAATAATTTTTATAAAAATTTTATTTTTGAGAAAAAATAATAAATTAAATTTTGTCTCGATACGCAACAAGGCAGCAATCAGGTATTTGGTACTATATTTGGTACTAAGGGGGCTCGTGCCCGCTGTACACCGGCAATGTATCTTAAAACGGGTAAGTTAGGTCAGCCACACCCCGGAGTTTTTTCCCTTGCCCAGTTCGAGCACAGAAACCGTCTTTATTTGAGTGTTCCACGATCATGGCCTCATAATGGAACGTGCACCAGCCCGCTTAGAACCGTAAATTTAAGTACTGGATCGCGTCATGCACTCGAAAAGCAAGTCTCAGTGTTTATTTGATTGATAGTGTAAATGCTGTTTACATGCAGCGAGAAAGTTAGGATACGTGTGTTTTTTACAACTGTTTATGTCGCGCTTGCAGGTGTGAAACTGCACGCAAACAGAAATTTTGCTGTCAATCGAATAAAAATCGCGAAGTTTCGGATGGGGCGTGGCGCAACCTCAGTTTTAGCGATATGAAATGGCTGCCTTTCTCCCCAAAACAAGCTTTAAATCATTGTTTTTCCTCAAAAAATAAAATTTTTATAAAATTTCAAACAATGTGTTCTCTTATTGGGAGGTAAGTTAAAACTTCAATGAGAGTTATACTGAAATTTTCCTTGAAGGAAACAGGTATCCTTCTACAGTTACGATGTATACACAGTGCCTTTTTTTTTTGGGGGGGGGGGGGTTGGGCAAATTCCCTGGATTTTATGAAGGAAAACGGAAATTTGCACCCTACTTCGCAATAAAGAATTACATACGTGTTGGTGAAGCTTGGTTAGGTTATCTGGCCAGGCAAACATTTTCTCCTCGTCCTAATTTGGTATGTCCTGAGGACGTATCCAGTCTTTACAGCACCATTACAGCTATTTTCATGAGTTCCCCGGGTCAGGCTTACTGAATAAATTAAGGGGGTGATATAAATAACTAACATCTGATGTCTAATAGTCCTGTAATGCTAGGAGAGGCCAAAATTGGGGAGGATGGTACGTACACATGTGCGACGAAAACGGACAGACGAGCGTTCTACCCCTCGTCCCCATGGCCCGTCCACTCCCCAACCCCACTGGGCTTGCTCGGAGTCCAGTAGCCGTCTTACGAGACAGTAGAGACGCAGACGTTTGCAACGCGTCTGTTTAAAGGGCAGGGGGGGGGGGGAACGCTCCGCCAGAAAAGGGCCATACGAAGACTAAGGCGTGCCGTGCCATGATGGAGAGCAAGGAATCTCAGTATTTGATAAACTACAACCGAAAAAAAAAACCCGTCTGAGTTATTCACCGTAGTTTCGGAGTGAAATTCAGGGAAATCGTTACGGGACCGAGTTGCCTATCCCTCTGCTAACCAGTCGCTGCAGCTAGTGATATTCGCTTACTTGCTTCTCCGGTGCAAATAGGGTCGGGGGGGGGGGGGGGGGCTCCTGATGGGCAGAAAATCTCATAAGCGTCGTTAATGTCCTTCATCCCTGGCTCCAGGTATAAAGCCTGTAGTAAGGGCGTTCCACGGTTAATAAAAACCATGTTTGAATCGCGCGGCTGTTTGCGTTGCACCTGAAACAGCTCGGACGGTTTTTTTTTCGGTTTAAGTGTATCGGCGAGTAGGAATCTCGCATCTATTCTAGTCATCGTTAGAAAAGCGAAACAAGTGTAAACGGTGTAGAATCTTCCGGCTAGAAAAATGCAAAGAACGGCCCTCTCGAAGGCCAGTTCTCGATATTGCCTTTATTAACTAGTCTGCTTTCAGCTTTGCTGCTGTTGTCAAAGAGTAAAGGTGGAGCGCACCCCCCCCCCCCCCCGTAGGATGGATCCGGAATGTCTGCAGGAACAGCTTCTCTGATTTATCTTCGTGTGCTCGAGATTATAGTAATGCTTCGCTGTTAGGGATACACCCTGATATTCGCAAAGACAACGTGCCGTCTGTTGTAAAGGAACACGTTCCAAAGCTTCTCACACTCCTTTAATGCAGTCTAGAATAATCCTTACAATTAGTTGATTTCTGCGTAGACTCAGATTGCTAATGAATCAAACCTCTTCTCAGTCATGTACAAGAGCTCGCTGCACTACTACATGGCAGAAGTAAGAAATAAAGTCATAAAGCCCTTCCCCTTCTGTTGTGCACGACTATAAGTGCAAATCAGAAGATTCGTCGTAGTATATCGGATACGGAATATCTCATAGACCTACCTATTCGGAATCAAACTCCCACAAACAAATACGCAACGAAAAAGACCAAACGAAGGAGGCGCGCTGAGAATTTCCGAAACATTTTCACCGCGTTTGCTTTATTAAAGGACGCAAAGTCAAGATTGTCATTGGAGCGCGTTATCCGCTTCGCTAGAACATCTGATCAGCCATCCTAATCCGAGAACAATTGGTGGTGGCAAACAAGTGGAATGCATTGAAGGTTGCGATACATCGTCTTCTGAGGCAATCGTCCTTGTGAGCCTTGCCAAGAAAGGCTAGGAAGTGGTACAACCCGGCAAGACGGAGGTCCACTGTGTCTTTTTTTTTCACAAAACTCGACGCTAGTCAATCCTTTTGCGGAATGCGCCACGCATATTACTTCTACGAGATATCTTGGCGGCAATTTGAATACGGGCGCGTGGAGCGCAGTCGGTTGTGTTGCTGGCTGTCGCGTGCACCCGACATTGGGGCCTGGTTCGAATTTCCTTTGCAGGCCAACCAAATCTTCTATCCCTCCAGGGTCGATGAATTGGTACCAGACTTGTCTGGTAAGGATAAAGCGCTGAACTGTTCATAGCTTGCCACCACAAGTCATTGTATGGCCAAGTACGCATTCAAATCGCATCCACAACATCTGTAAAAGTAGAAAGCGTGGCGCATGGCGAAAAATGTTGGTCATCGCCGTTCTTTACCATTTAATGTGAACGCGTTTTGGACCCACACAAGGACTAGCTGTGGCCAGCCGATGAACAAGTCAGCGCTTTATCCTTCCCAGACAAGTCTGGTACCATTTCATCTGAAGGCTTGGTCGCCTTGGGCGGGAAACCCGAACAGAGTTAATAGGGGAGGAATATAGCTCGATTAATGATTCCTAATCACGTCGTGGAAGACAATGCTCTTTGTTGTTGCAGCTGAAGGAGGCATATACATTGCGGAGAAGTTCATCTAGCATTTGTTTGCCTGTTTAATGTGAAGTCCATGTATCAAGCACCATGAAGACTTAAAGAAATCAGAAAATCTGGCAGACCCAGTGGAGAGGAAGATCAAGGAAGCGCTAGAAATAAAATACTGGGAGCCACCGATTAACAATAGGGAAGAAATGAAGTATGCGATGAGTCTTATCACTCTATAGGGGCTAGCGACGTGACCGCTGAAGACCATCGTAACATGTAAATGACTATAGTCACGACTCGACCATATATAAAGAGTCCGAGCACCCTGCACTTCATTTCCGGCCTTCATTTCCGGCCAACCAACGTCCAAGAAGACCTTGGCCCTTCCCTCCTCCTTTTAATCCGTCATGGATCCCAGGTCCGTATTTCTTGCCGCTTTATTGTGTGTATGTGCTAAGTAGCGTTAGTGTATTCAGACTTGAAGGCTTATGTCCGAAACGTTGTCACCAATAAACATCAACTTTGAGCTTCAAGCAGTCACATAAATCGAAGAGAAAATTAAAGAAATCAATTTAATGAACAGCTCAAAAATAGAACAGCATAATAAAACTCTAACCGCCCACTTTTAGGCAGCGTCTGGTGGTTGAAGCAAAGAAAAACAGAACATAAGTTAAGCATGACAAATTGAAATAAATAAGTAAGTAGAACTAAGAACCTATCCAAACCTCCTCTTAAAGATCTATAAAAATATGAGATTTCTGCTAAAAACTGAGGTCTATTTTCGGCCTATTTTCTGCGCCAGCAGAAAAACCCGATTTGTTTTGTCATAGAGCCTTATGGCTCGAATCTCGTAGGCGCGAAATCGAGATTAAACCGGAATTTAGGCGTTAGGTCAAGAATTTATTGTCCAAAACAGCAGTGAAAAACTCGCCCGAGACACATTGAATAGAGGTGGAGAATCGCAATGTGTGGAAAGCCTTGCTCAGAAAGGCGATCATACAGAGAAGTAGGAAGAAGCAAAGCCTATTCGATGCTCCAGAATTTCCTGTTCCCGAATTTAACGTGAAGTTTTAAGAATCAAAACCTATCCCGCTAGAAAGCGTCTCTGCATAAGAAAAGGAAGGAAATTCACTTAGTCTGAACTCTACGATCTGGCGCCTCGGCAAATGGCGGTGTCAGCGGCAAGCTCTGGTTTCTTTTTGACTTAGGACAAGAACGAACATTTTTTCAAAGGTCTAAGTTACCATTTATAAAGAGTGAATCATAAACAGTAACACAAAATAACTTGTGCGTAAATTGGGGAGATAATAGTTTCTTGTGCGTAAATTGGGGAGATAATAGTTTTCACCAAAAATCACTCGCTAGGTCACATGCATATCAAAATTTTTGGTATTTGATGACCCACTACAGCCACAGTTTGCAGTAGAATCTTGTAAGCAAGCTCGTAAATTAGAGCAGAATAAGCACATGAAAGTCTGAAAACAGCATGGAACTATACTGAGAAGGTGTACTGCCCTGATAAATATACAGAGTGTCCCAAAAAATGGTGATAAAGGTGATAACTTTGCTCACACTAAACATACTAAAGAAGTTAAGGGCTTATATAAAAGCATCAAAAATATAAATTTTCTGCCATTGAGCGGTGTGGGTTGCGCCATGCACTCGCCTGAATCCTTGCATTTTACACTCGATTGATTGTGCTTCACTTGAATACTTGTTATAATTTTTCACAAAGTGGTCGTATTGATTCGGGAAATCCGAACAAGGAACCTGGTATCGTGTGCACGCTACAGACAACTGCTCTACCATACGCCTTACACGGACAGACAGATAGGATTTTACTGAAGAGGTTGTATGAAGTTCAAATACATTTCTCGTGGAAAGGAGAGTTTCCAGCCTGCCACAGGCTTATCCAGCACCCTTTTCGAGCGTATCTAGGAAATTAATTCAGGCCTTGTTTACGGCCTACGTTTAGCTGCTTGGAATACCGGGATATTTTTGGGGATAAACACATCTCAGCATTTTCAAATTTGAAAATATTTCTTACAAGGGAGCAGTAGAAAGCGCTCCCTTTCCTCTAACGAGGAATGTGGTCCACAACTGCGGTATGGATTACGGAAGGCTTCAATCCGTTGTACAAAATTAATAAAATTAAATAATAAAATATGATTAAGATAAAACAATGCATAATAAATAAATAAAGTTAAAAATCATATCGAGCAAAAAAGTATGGCAACAGAATCTTAAACGAATGCGTTCAGCAAAACATTATAGAAGAAAATACGATTTCAACCAAGGTGTCAGTTGGCACAGGTTGATCATGTGTTCCAAAAATTGCCGGCAAACAAATAAGGCTGCTAGCGGGCAACTCGTCCAGGTGAGCATGGCACCTGGATGTGGGTTTGCACGCGTTGTCATGGCGAACAGTCGCCGTTGAAACCTGCCGATGTGGCCGCCTTCTACTCAACGGTGCTTTCAACTCGATCATGGTGAGAGTTTTGCATTCCTTTTGTTGCCCTTCATTCTTCAGAAAATCCGATCCCAGTGAATATAAGTGTTAGCTTCAGAAGGAGATAGCGATTATCAGGGGATAATCGCCTGTGATAATCTTTGGCGACGGTGGATGGAGATTATCCGTATGAGCGTAAAATCTCATTTTGTGACTGTGTCCAGTCATATTTAGCAAAACGTAAAGATTAGATAATTCACCCCTCCAACAGGAATGGACTACTCGAATTGGAGGATTTTTGGAAAAGAAATCACCATAGCTGTATCCATTCTTTTATTAATTGGGCCTTACCACGACTTCTTGCTTGAATTTTATTCTTTGAATTGCTTGTTTTCATTCGTGTAATGCGTTTGACGATTTGCTAGACAAAATTTGAAAAACTGATAAAGGCTACAAAATAATGTTCGGCATTCGTAGATCCGTTTGCGGAAAGCGCCGCGCATTCTACTCCTACGGGATGTCATAGAGGGGACCAATGGCTTTCGGCAGCCAAGATGAACAAGTTCGGAGGCGGGCACCACGAGAAAAGCGAAACAAACATAAGCATGACGACCTTCTCCGACTAGGAAATTCCAGAAAAACTTCCTGTCATGGGCTAGCGCAATGTGCTGTCTTTCTAAAGCAGTTTAATTTCAATTTACCGCCTTCAACAGAAAGGATGGATGAAGTGGCTCCCCCAGTAGGGTAGATCCGTTGATGCTTTATCCTTTCCAGACAGAGCTGATATCATTTCACAGACTCTGCAAGTATGTAACGCTTCGTTGGCCTAAGTGGGAAATCCGAACCAGGAAACTGGAATCGGGTGCACGGGACGACTGGCAGCTTCTTCGACTACCGCACTCCAGAAGGACTGATAAAAGGGAAAAACTAAACAACTTAAACAACTTTCAGGCGCAGTTCCTAGTAACACAGCACCTAGACGATCATGACTGACTGCTTAGGATACGGAAGGTATTGTACTGGAGTATAGAAGGTTGTTTTTTCTTTTGGAGTTCCGTGGCATAAGTATGCATGTAGAGACAGAAGGCATTTTACCACATTATGACATTCCTTGGAAAAAAGTTTCGAGCGGAGTAAAAGAGAACTAAGGAAAACAAAGCTCACCTCCTTCAAAAGTCCCCAAAGTAATCGGCTACCTCATTGAAGGCTATCGCAGACAGGAAATTTCAAGATCGAGTAGTCCCTGTTGTTGCCGTAGAGGGATCAGAGGGCAAAGAACGACGCTAGTGGGTACCTTTCCGGGGTGCGCCACGCCTTGTATTTCTTTCGAATATTGCGGAGACAATATGAATGTTTATTTGGCCATGGAGTGTCGTGCGGTGGCAGCTGATGGGCAGGCCTGTGTGTTATCCTTCGCAAACAAGTCTGTACCAAGTAAATGACCCACTCGGGGAAGAAAGGAAAAGTTGACTTGGGCGGTACTCGAACAAAGAATATCGAATCGGGCTAAAAGATGCCACCTCGGCTGCCCAATGGAAGCGGGTATCTCAGCAATGGTTTGATGTTCAAACAATGAGGAGTGGTTTTGATTTTGCACGTTGCTTTTCTGAATTCTTCTTGAGCTTGACAACGTTTTCACTAGTGTCAAAAGCGCGACGTTCATATGCTTTAAACAATAGATTGGCGATTTGCTTCAGTGCTCTCACAAGTACCTTACTGCGCATGCTAGCGCCGTCAAAGGAGGCGCCAAGCGTAGAGTGTACCTGAATCGAGGTTCTTGTTTGAGATCCTCAACAGGCTATAAAACTTCTTCATAGTCGCTGAATTGGTACAAGGCTTGTATGGGAAGGATAGAACGCTGACGTGGCCAAGAGGATCCTTAAAAGTTTACTGCGTTTTTTGAGCTTGATGGTTTCTGTGTGTTGTCCGAACTATTGAACATTCTATCGTCGTTTATAGCCTTTAGTTGGTTTGTAAAAATTTTTGTTTCTTCTTGCCTACGTGGTTATCTACGTACAAATATGTAAATCAATTTGAATTGAAATTGCTGACGTAAACCTGTAGAACCGGACTGCGTGGCTCATCCCGTAAGTGAATTGAATAACGCCGACCTTTATCCATTTCCTTCAGTTGCACGTGTTTTTCGGTACTAGTCGGTAATGTGGCCCACATGAGAATGGAGGGGACGCAGTTAACAAACACGCCGCACCGTGCCGCTCTGATAAGGATATCTGACATGTGTCAGTGACCCAATGTTTATAGACTATTGCTGATGAAGATAAACTAGCCAAGACTTTTCTATCAACCACCTAACGCCTCTTGGCTAAAGGAACCAACCTGGCTTTATGCGAAAGACGTCAGAAATCCTAACATCGTAACCGCTCCTCCTCAACGATTAAAAAAGCTGATTCTAAAAATCACCTTAGCTACCCGTTTAGTTGCTATCACGATTACGACCAGCGAAAAAGAAGCAGGCTTCGGCGCCTCGCCCACAAGGTCGTCAGCAGATTCCGGACCTCGATGAATTCCTCATCAAGAAGGACTACTCGGCTGCAATCTCTTTGCTTGAAGTGAGTTCTAGGTCCCAAGTACTTCGAAAAAACGGTTGAGTGTGGGGACCACAGCACAAGCGGCTTTCTAGTTCAAACAGAAGAACGGCGAGAAAAACGAGGCGACAGATCTCTGGCTGGGACATTGCTACTTCAGATCTGGCGACTACAAAAAGGCATTGGAGGTAGGTGCCAAGAATCTTTAACTATTCTGTTGGAGCTTTTAGGCATTCTATTTGCTTAAACCGGAGAGCATTTGAAGATAAATATGATTTTTCTTGCATTAGTCGAAGTTTTATTTCTTGATAAATTTAGGAGCTCCATGTTTTTGGTGATTTTTTCACATGAGAGGTTTAAAGCATGTACCACATTTTCGGCAAGCGTCTACATGCTTAATTTCAGTTATTCAACCTATTGGAGCGTGGTTTTGATCACTCAGTTGATAGGGCAAACAATGCCGTTCTTGTCCGTTAAAATGATATTGTTGTTGTATTGTATAAATGTGCTCTAATATTCGTATTCAAGTATTCAAAGAAATCACGTTTTTCGAATGTACTCTAATTCAAATATTCGGGAAAACCGTTTTTTCGAAAACATTCAAATTCGAATTTTCGAAATTTATGAGCATTTGAAACCATTCGAATATTCGAAAAATGTTTAAGGGCACAACTATATTGTGTTGCCCTTTTCATTTCATTTTTTAAAAGCGTGCTTTGTCTCGGTAATCTTCTATTCCAATTTTAGAGTGTATTCGACGTATTATTCGACGCATAAATTAATAAATTCATACATACATGCTTGCATAAATTCACAGGTATACGAGGATATGAAGAAGCATGAGATAGAGAACCCAGACCTTCCGGTATTCCTTGGCGTCTGCTTCTTCTACCTCGGCATGTACGAAGACGCAAAACATGCTGCTGAAAAAGGTTAGATATCGGAGTGTTCGACAAAGTTTTTTGGTTCTTGTCGTTAATGTGGCCTACACGGAGAGGCGGGAGCGCGCCAAACAATCACAAACATTCAGAACGCACCCACTTTGCGTAGTACACCCATTCGATACGTGACTGGTTTGGTGCGTTCCCCTCCTTTCCCACGTTACCGATTACTACCAATTTAAAGGAATATTACTATTATTATTATTATTAATGAAATAACTGAATGATTGATTGAAAATTGAGTATGCGAAGATGAAACTTCCAGCTGAGCGAACTCCTCTACAAAACAGGCTGATGTTCCACGTATCACACAAACTTGGCGAAGAGAAGCGACTAATGGCACACCATCAGCTCTTGGGGGTAAGTGAAGTGTCGTATTGCCAAGTTGATCAGCATTGAAATGCCGAACTCATGAGCAAGTTGTTCAGGAGCAGTAACTTTTTCCGATTCCAGAAAATCATCAAAATTTCCTTTTTTCTTCACAGTAACAGTAGCCTGACTGCTAGCTCTGGTGGCGTAAGATGCCCAGATGTGCGTAATATTGATCGATATTGATTGACCTCAATAAATGCTGCGAGGTCCGTCCACCGGCCATTTTACTCGCGTGGTGACCACACCATACAGTACTTAGTGGGTCGAGGTCGATAGCAACGATGAAAGTGTGAAACCTTTTCAACGGTCATCAATTTTGCTCCGACGAATGGAAGGACGCAAGGACAGGCTGGCGGATCGGCTGTCTGATGAATAGTAGGCGTGAAGGGCTTAACAAGAGCTTATGCACAGTGTAAAATGCCATTCGAGTTTTAACCCAATACAGCGGAGATCTGTCTTTGCGCGTTATAAAACTGCCAACACGTGTTTGTCCCGAGTCCATCTACGCAAAATTAATGGCCGCCGTTGGCCACTTCGTGAGACAAAAGAGAGGAGCAAACTGACATGTGTGGACGAGAATATGATGATTTGGAGAAAAGGACAATATTGACTGACCAACCACTGCCTGTCGATGCTATCGATTTTTAGGTGCAGTTAGTTAATTGGGGCGGTTGGATAGTTTCATAGCACAGCAGAATCAATCAGCGTCCAGATTCCTCAGCCGCTTACCGCTCTCTAACTGTGAAATTACCGCCGAACCCCAGATATGACATTCATCCAGCATCAGGTTTGGCGGTATCTTCACCGTTGAAGGGCGGTAAGCGATTGGTGAATCTGGCTCCAGATGATAACTATCGATCAATTACCATAGACTTCTGGGGTAAAGCCGAAGCCGTAGCCAGTATTGACTGTGTACAGCAAAGGACAAAAGACCAAGTGCAAGTCCACACTTTAAAAGTTGTGCTCAGAATAGAGAGTTCAGAACACGATGGAGGATCAGCTGTCACTCGCGTCAATTCACTACATGCGCATGCACTACATGGAGGCAATTGAGATCTACAAGACGATTTTGCAGGAGCACACGTGAGCTTTGACGCGTTTGCTTGGCTTCATTCACCCAACAGCTGGATGCTGTAAGCCAGGCTACTAGCGCGATCAAGTTGCTTATAATCTTTCTGATCATGATCCTTAGTTAAAGGCGTATAAACCTGAGTACCTGTGCTAACGTTCCGCGTCTTTTTTGAAAAACATTCGAGTAGTCAGCGAGATTCTGAGATTTTCAGAAACATGATTGCCCTGAATGTCTACATGGCTATGTGCTACTACAAAATGGACTACTTTGATGTAGCTCAGGTGAAGACGTTTTATTTTCTGACATTGCGGTCAAGATTCTGGATCTGATATCAAATCCGTTTTTGCTATCATTTCGAATCCACAATCGCTATGCGATTACTTGAGGCCTCTAAATTTATCTTATGAACCCAACAATCAACAAGAAAAAGGAATGTCCTGCAAGCACCAACGAGCTTGTTCCGTTTTTAGGCCTATATTCCCTGACCTAGGTCGGTACTGCTGTGCATCACAACGTCCTTGTGCTATGAGAGGAATTTATGCCGAGCCCGATTAGCATTGTTCTTGAAGGGGAGCAGGGTTTCAAAGGGGGATTAACTCTATGTCTTATGTGGTCCAGCTCCTAATGGAAGTTTCCAAGGGCCGGATTCATCAACAATTAAGCACGTGGGTATGCGGGGTATAAGGGGTGGATATAAGATAAGAATCAGGTAGAGGTAAGGCAAGAGTCAGAGACGCAGACTTCATCGTGGGTATCTCTACCCCCATACCCGCGGGTTAGTCGTTGATGAATCCGGCCCCAGAAGTGGCGCTGGTAGGGAGGAAATACTTGAACCCACTCGCGCTTCTTTTAGGCTTTCTCTGACTTTTATCTGAGTTTCCTTATATATGTTTACGTTTTCAGCTTTTTAGCTTCATCACGAATTACAGGAAGTTCTGGCCGTATACCTGCGATCGTTCCCGGATAGCCCAGCAGCTCTGAACTTGAAAGCCTGCATCACCTTCAAGACGTACAATGGGAAAGCAGCCTTGGTGAAGACTATGTGCACCATAGATGGCTATGCTCTTCCGGGGTCAGATTCATCAATCGCTCACCGCCCTCTAACGGTGTAAATACCACGAAACCACTGAAATTACATTTATTAGCATCAGGTTTTGGCGGTATTTCCACCGTTAGAGAACGGTAAGCGGTTGATGAATCTAGCCCCTTGTTGACGTTAAATTTCGTTGTCTATAAAAAACTTTTTCTTTCTCAGCCAGAAGTCGAAACGCTACAGAAGGTGAACCTCTATCCGGCTGCTCGAGAGCTTCTTCGACATAATCAGGTGCCGAATTGTTCTCATTATGGGAAGAGGACCTTGGAGTTCTGTAACACTGAAGCCGCCTGTTCAGGTGGTATTCAAAGATGGTGACGGAGCTCTGCAGGTGTTTCCCGGCTTGATGGACACCTTACCCGAGGCCAGGGTGAACCTGATCTTGTACCACTTGAAGAAAGGTACAATAACAACAAATAAAAAAAATAGAATAATAATAAGTGGCCGAAGAAATAATAATAAAAAAAATAAAATAAAAATTAAATTGATTAAAATGTTATTAGGTGACCAGAAAGTTCTGGCGGTTTTTGTCCGCTTTACGTCCGCTTGTAAAAAAAAAACACTTAAAAATGGGACAATAGTATACGAACCGAATAAGGAATATAGAATAATATATATGATTAGTAGAAAATGATAGACAATAAAAATAATAATTAAGGTGAAAACAAGCTGAAACAATATTATAGTTAAAATAAAGAAAAAATTAAAATAATAGTAGGTTGGTCGGAAAACAAAAAACCTTTAGCAGTTAGCGACTAACACCCGCAATCGAAATTTTATGAAATACAACATCAGGCGCAGGTGTTGCTTCCTCAGATGGAAAACAGTCGTGTTGATGACATCCTGGAAAAATCTGCAAAAATTGAACTGGTCTGACTGATTTGTAGACTGCTGCCTGAAACTCTTTATTTTTAACAGTAGAGAATCAACATTCAAAACTTTAACGGTTTCAATTCTGTGCCATACCATGTCTTCTTCAGGGAAATTGTTCGCGAATCTCTACAGCGTGGAAGCCAAACCTGAAAACGCGAACCTATTAGGGTACTAAAGCGCGTAAAACGATATAAGAGATACAGCTGTTATGGAGACAGTAAGGGGGAGGGTCGTAAATTTTCGGCAAAAATCAAACCCCACACTTGATATTACTCCCGATCCAAACGAACAAATCTGGACGAAAACCGGTAACGCTGGTCGCACGTCCACCATATCGGATTAGAAAAGTGTCAAATTTGACGTAAAAGCGGTATATATTATTGCAACCACTGTGAAAGCAGTGCAATACGAGCCCATAGCGGGAGCAATATTGCACACCTTAGAGGAAATAATGCTCGTGAAGCAGCGTGGTTTTGTCCCCCCTCCACGAACTCTGAGATGCTCCATATCACCGGAATTTGTAGAGCAATATTTCTGAACGATGTTCCACACGGTCTGCGATGTGTCGAAGAAGGATGTCTGCTGCCTTCCACTTCGTTACCTCCTGTTCTGCTTCACAGATTCTACACGCCATAGGCAACGCATTCGTTGTCCACGTTGTCACGGACTCGCAACCCGGGAGGTATACGGGGCAGCGTAGAGAGGAGTGTCGCGCTGAGCGGAGTTGAGCCATCATCTTTATTTTCAACTGTAATACAATCATCATTTGAAACAAATTTTTGAAATCCCCTCATCGGAGCGGGGTGCCTGATGGGTGGATGTGTGAGGTTGTAAATTTGAGGTCGCAGTCGGAAACATGAGGAAGGGTGGTTGAGTTGAATTAGTGTATTATTCCTACGTCAAATTCGGCACTGCTAAGCAAGTGCAACGCTTCTGTGATGAAGCTGAACATCTTCCAAATCAAAATGATCGCCTTCTAGACAAAAACAAGTGGCCTTTCAAGAGGAGCGATTGGAGTAATTTTTCTCCAAGGAAAATTCGTTTACACATCCTACTACATAAGAGTGAGTAGTGTGTATGTATGTATGTATGTATGTGCATGTGTATGTGTGTGTGTTTTTCCGTCCGTCAAAACTGGAGTCAATGATTGGTGGCGATCAACAGCGGCCCGAAACTTCAGCCCTTGGGGTAACCGCGGTCGCTGAACACGAGCTGAGGTTCTTTGTCAAAGTATCGATCGCCATCAATCGATATTGATCGAATTATCGATGTTCTGTGGGTGATGTTCAAACGGTCCAAAACTACAGCCTGAGGGTAATCGAGGCGTTGAACATAAATCGAAAGTTCGTTGTTGAAGTATCGATCGCCATCAATCGATATTGATCGAATTATCGATGTTCTGTGGGTGATGTTCAAACGGTCCAAAACTTCAGCCTGGGGTAATCGAGGTTGCTGAATACGAGTCAAAAGTTCGTTTTTGAAGTGTCGATCGCTGAACAGGATATTGATCAAATTATCGATTTTCCGTGGATGACGTTCAAACGGCCCGAACCTTAACCCTGGAGGTAATCGAGGCGCTGAACACGAATCAAAAGTTTGTTGTTGAAGTATCAGCCGCCATCAATCGATATTGATCAAATTATCGATTTTCCGTGGATGACGTTCAAACGGCCCGAACCTTAACCCTGGAGGTAATCGAGGCGCTGAACACGAATCAAAAGTTTGTTGTTGAAGTATCAGCCGCCATCAATCGATATTGATCAAGTTATCGATTTTCTGTGGATGACGTTCAAACGGCTCGAAACTTAACCCTGGAGGTAATCGAGGCGCTGAACATGAATCAAAAGGTCGTTGTTGAAGTATCAGTTGCCATCAATCATATTGATCAAATAAATTATCGATTTTCTGTGGATGACGTTCAAACAGTCCAAAGTTTCAGCCAGGAGGTAGTCGAGGTTGCTGAACACAAATCTGAAATTTGTTTTGGAAGTATCGGTCGTTATCAATCGATAATGGTCAAGTAATCGATTTTTTGTGAACATCGTCATTTTTTCTATGGTTGTATAAATTGCCCTTATCGACGCAGTTAAGGTATTCTTCCTGAGAAAACCATGTCATAGGTGGCAGTTACAATTGATGATGAAAAGTCATTCCCACGGCGAAGCCGTTAGGAAGCCGCCAGTGCGGTCGAGAGGGTTTAGGTTGCGGTATACTAACAAAACTATGCTCAATAACAGAGTTAATTAACATGGACACAGCGTAGGCAGCATAATGATTCTGAAAAAACGAACTAAAACGAATCTGAACAATTCAACATTTCACATTGATAAATGGTGAGTGGCAAATACTGGATTTTCGTGCCAACGCTAGGTCATCGTAACTCCTACTGTTTGCACTACCCTAAAATAGAAGGGAAGCACGCAAATAGTACTCAACTGGATTTTTTTTACGTACCGTGGTGTCGTTGGTCACAAGTGTTACCTCCAGTCTTACTAGATGCTAAGAACGCCTATGATTTTCGTACAAAGTTGAATAAAATAGATCTGCTCCCAACTTTGCATTTGGATGACATCTTAAGGACAGCATTTTCCGATTTTTTCTTTAGATTTTTGTATAGTAGAATGTTCTTACTTATAAAAATTTTCATGTTCAATTGGACACTCTTATTAGCTAACCTAAGACTTTTGCTGCATAAAAACTAAAAAACTATAACTTTCCGGCCAACCTAATAAAAAGTAATAGAAAAGTAGTACACCTTACACGTAGTTAATTTTTCGCAATTCATTTTAAGAGGCGAAGCTATTACAAGGACGTTTTGTTGTTATCGAAATTCTTGCGTCAGGCGAGACTCGAGCACTCACCTTCTGCTTTCCGGGCAGGGTGCTGGCCCATTACACCTCCATCCAACGCAGCATCGGCAACATCCTCACGAGCACTCATCCGTATTATAACGATAAAGAATAGTTCTACATATTTTCAATAGCCAAGACATTGTTGCGCTTGATGTTTATTTTTAATTTTTAATTTTTTAAGCTAAAATTCCAAGCAAATTTGCAAAAAAAAGTGGTAGCTACTATAATACCAACCCGAAGTATCTTGTTCTTCTGCCATATTCTAGCCAACGTTAACATTTAAACGGCGCCAAATTTTAGCGGAAAATGAGAGCTGTTTCTAAGAGGTTTTCTAAAGTCCACTTCATTCAGAAGACATCGACAGCGCAATGGCTCTGTGCAATGATCTGGAGCCGCAGTCAACAACCGAGTTCCTCGTCAAAGCGATCGCGTTCGCCTATTGGGGACAGCTGAAGGAGTCCGTGAGTCGATTAACCACGCGAAAAACTGCCTTTTGTGACTATTGTGTATCTGTTACAGAAGGACCACCTGAAGACTGCAGAGCAGTTCTTTAAGATGGTTGGCGAATCGCCATATGATACCGGTTAGTTTTGAAGGAGTCCTAGTGACTTTACCAAGGTTGGCTGTTTCAGAGTTATAATAGCTAATGTAACCTGACACAGGAATTATTATTATTATTATTTATTACATGGCTAAAATCCATGTGAAGAACAATATACATAATTAGAAACAGTATAGAATGACATCTACATGACATTGACTAACGATCCAGACCAAAGTGTAATAGAATGATTAGAAAGTACATGCGATAACAAACACCAGAGAATGAAGAATAGAAAGGAAAACAAACCAAGAGAGAACAAACGTATGCAATTCTCACTTTAAAATGGACAGATCTCAAATCAAAATGGAGACTTTCGGCGTCAAATTGGACACTGTCCTAGGCAGGCCTGACGCCTATGAAATCAAGCTGAACATCTTCCAAATCAAAAAGAACTTCTTGCACCTTACACTAAAGGCTCTTCGAAAAGGCTAGAATAAATTTTAGTTTAAAGAAAATTAATTAAGACTTTCTGTGAAATTTTTAATTTCATCTGCCCCAATAAGTAAACACTCTGTCTGAAACGTTATAAAACTTTTATTTTTAAGTAAAAATCACTAGTTAATTTGGTTTCAAAGCAAGGCAGCAGTCATAAAGTATATTAAAAGAAAGATCGCGCCATGCACTCGGCTGTGTCGTCGCAGCTTTATTTGATTGATAGCGGAAACGTTGTTTGCGTTAGGTAGCACAGATGGAAACGCTACAACAAGAACAGTTATACAAACTCGCATGTCCTCACACGTTTCACGTAAACCGTATTCTCACTATCAACTATAGTTGTGCCCGAATGAATATTCGAGCATTCGAATTCGAATATTCGTATTCGAACGTTAAATAATGCGATTTTCGAATGAATTCGAATTCGAATGGTCGAAAAAACGCGATTTTCGAATGTTATTCGAATGCTCGAAATTCGTCACTATTCGAATATATTCGGTGATTCGAAATTTTTGGAGAGCACAACTATACTATCAACCAGATAATAACCACGAAGATCTAGTCGAGTGCATAGCGTGATCTCTCTTTTTAATTTCCTAAATGATAGTTACCTTTATGCGCTTTCAAACAAAATTTTATGAGTGGTATTATAAGTGCTGCCAAGTGCTAGGAAGGCAAGAAAAATGCGCAAAAACCAGTGTTTCGCAAGGTATTCAGTATGGGATCTTGAATAAAGCTACATTCCGTACTGAAAAGGAAATAATAAAGAAACCGCAATTCCCAACGCAAATTGCGTCTTTTTCCTTAACGTCCTTCTGTGGCCATTTCACAGTCGTCCGGCACTGTTTAGCCTTTGGAAGGACCTTGTTGAAGTTGTTGCGAACGGTCGTTGGCGAGACGCTTACTGGGTGTTTTCACAATCCTGTAATCACACAGCACGCTGTACTTCTTACCAAAAAGGATAAAGGTTCCCAGGATGTAACTGTATCGAGGGAGAAGGGAGAAGTCGTCAACTCCCCGTACTCTTTAGGCGTATACCATAGCCATCCTATTACCAGATTTTCATCTTCAAAATTTTTGAGCTTCTTCTACATCATTGCATAGAAAATCTGATTCTCATTCTAAAAATCATAATTTCGACAAAAGTAAACTACTCTAAAGCCAGTTATCAGAAAACCGCGCGTTCTCGCTCAAAATGGCGCAAAAGACGCGGTGTTGCACCGAATGGACAAAAGATTGGGCTGATATTATAAGCAGCATTTGCAATACCAATCAAATGAACACCGCGACCATCTAGTCGAGTGCATGGAGCAATCCCTTCTTTTATTTACCAAAAATTGCCGCTTTCCTACACTCCAATACAAGGATAAGGATAAAGGATAAAGGACGGTATTACTCAATCTCTTTTGGGATGCGCCACGCATTCTACTTCTACGGGATGTCGTGGAGGCGATTTGAATGCGTATTTGGCCATACAATGAATTTCGGTGGCCAGCCGATCAGCGTTTTATTCTTCCCAGACAAGTCTGGTACCAATTCACCGACCCCGGAGAGATAGAAGTTTTGGTTGGCCTGCAGAGGAAATCCGAACCAGGAATCTGGTATCGGGCGCACGCGACAGCCGGCGCCTCCTCCGACTGCGCTACACGCGCCCATACACTTCAATATAGAGAATTGAAAATGTTAATATATAAAATTAAAAATTTTAATTTTAGGTTTCTTTCGCCAATACCTTCAGATGAACTTATTAACGTAATATCCTCCCGGTGGTTCATCAGTGAAGCGGGGAGATGTTACATAAAAGAAACTACAATCTTCTTCTTCTTCTTCAGCGTTTGTCCCGCTTAGCAGCGGGGTCCGCTCTTCTGGTATGATGACGCCACTTCGCACGATCAAACGCTTGATCGGGGTGGATACCAGCTTCCTTTAAGTCCACGTGCAACGTATCAAGCCAGCGTTGTCTAGGTCGTCCTTTAGGCCGTTTTCCGGGCACATCTATGTTGAGGCCAATCTTCCGAACGGTGTCGCCGTCCGCACGAAGAACATGGCCATACCACCGTAGGCGAGCTTCACGTAGCTTGTCAGCAATTGGAGCGACGCCAAACCTTTGACGAACGGAGACATTGCGAACATGATCCAAACGCGTGACACCAGCCGTCCAACGCAGCATTTTCGTCTCCATCACGCTGAGGCGGCTCTCAACTTCCTTCGTTGCAGGCCAGCACTCAGCCCCGTACATTGCTACTGGTCGGACGACGGTTCTGTAGATCTTTGATTTTAAGCGCTCCGGTATCTTTCTGTCTCACAGAACGCCTGTCATTGAGCGCCATTTGGACCACGCTGCGCTCACGCGTGAGTTCACCTCGCACGTCAGACTACCATCAGACGCAATTGCAGATCCAAGGTACTTGAAATGTGTCGCTCGTACGAGCGCAGTGCCATTGATCTCAATGGACCCAGTCTCGTTTACGTCTGTCGTCAAGTACTCAGATTTTTGGACGTTTAGCTTGAGCCCGAACGCCGCCAAGCGGTCACACCAAGCTTGGACTTGTCGCTCAAGTTCGGCCTTGTCTTCACTCGCAAGCATTACGTCATCTGCATAGAGCAGCGTCCAAGGAGCAGGCTTCTGAAGGTCTCGCGAAATGGCATCCATTACGACAATGAAAAGAAGTGGGGAAAGCGCGGAACCTTGGTGAACACCGACGGAGATTGGAAACTCCGTGGATGTGCCGGCCGGCGCTCGCACTTGACTCTTAGGACAAGAGTAAAGAATGCGCACCCACTCGATCAGTTCTTCAGGGACACCGTGCTGTCGTAAGGCATACCATATGACCTCACGCGGTACACGATCAAATGCTTTCTCCAGGTCGAGGAAAGCAAGATGCAGCGGTTTTTGTTTCTCGCGATGTCTTTCCACAAGAAGACGAACAGCATGAATGGCGTCGATGGTGCCACAGCCGGCTACGAAGCCACACTGGTTGGTGGAAAGCCGGACGATCTCGCGAATACGTCCATCCACAATTCGCTCAAATATTTTCATACTGTGCGAGAGCAATCGGATTGGACGGTAACTTGTGCAGTCCGCGGGACTGCCCTTCTTCTTCCAGATCGGGATCGTCGTGCTTTGCTGCCAACTACCAGGAACCTTCTTCTCCGCAACAACCTGGTTGAAAAACTTCGTTAGCCATTCAGCAGGATTCCAGCACCTCGAGTTCCATAGTTCGGCCGCTATGTCGTCAGGGCCCGTTGCTTTGCCTGGCTTCATCTTCTTCGAAGCCGCTTCCGTCTCCTCCACAGTGATTTTCTGCACAGGACCGTGCGTAGGAGGGACGCAAGGGATAGGCGGATGGGCAAACTCTACTGTTGAAATTCTCTCGAAGTAGTCATGCCATCGTTCCATAGCCCTTTTGCGGTTCATCAGCAGATGGCCATTCTCATCGTTGATGCCAAAGAACTTTTCGATGTCCTCGCTCTGGCGATGGCGTGCTTTGGCAAGCCGATAAAGTTGTCGTTCACCATCGCGCGTCTCGAGTTTCTCGTTGACATACTCATAATGAGAAGCTTTTGCAACGGCAACAGCCTTCTTAGCCGCCCTCTTCGCTTCTTGGTACATACGCCAATTGTCGGCTGTCTTGTCGCTGAGAAAAGCGTGATATAGTCTCTTCTTCTCTTTGACTTTTTCCTTGACGTCGTCAGTCCACAGCCAAGTCTGCTTCTCAATATTACGCCGTCCAGGCTTCGTCATGCCCAGTTCGGAACGTGCAGCTTGTAGTATCGAATCGGTTGCACGTTTCCATGTCTCCTCAACATTGGTAACCGTCGGCAACCGAATACGAGCAACAACAGCTGCGTCCTTCTCTTTCATCCGCCACCACTTGATCCTTGATGGTCCGCATCGCTCGACCTGCCTCAGCCTCGGAGGGGCGATCTTAAGTGTGCAGATCAGCGGACGGTGCTGCGTGGCGACAGTCTCGTATGGCACAACCTTCGCATCTGTGACCAACCTTCGATCGCGATGCTTGATAAGGATAAAGTCAATCTGTGTCTTGGTATTCCCGCTATAGAAAGACACGAGATGGGAGTCACGCTTTCGAAACATTGTGTTCGCGATGGTGAGATTATGCGAGTCCGCATACTCAAGAATTCGCTCACCATCAGCGTTACGTGCTCCATAACCGAAACCGCCATGACAGCTGTAACCATCTTTCGCAGTCCCAACGTGGCCGTTGAGATCACCTGCGACAACGACAGCGTCTTCTGGCGGCACCTCTGCTGTCTTCTCATCAAGCAGGGTCCAAAACTCGTCCTTCGCTCGCTCGGAGCAGCCTGTCTGCGGAGCGTATGCAGAGAAGAAATGATACATACGCTGTTCAGCAGCAACAACGACCTTCATCAAGCGGTCACTGAAACGTTCCACGCTTGCAATCGCATCTCGGAAACGTTCGGAGACGACCACACCAACACCGCTGGTGGTCCTGGGACTGCCGCACAGAATGGCCTTAAAGCCTCGGCCTATGTCCCTCGACTTGCAACAGGACCACCTCGTCTCCTGTACCGCACATAAGTCGATTCGTCTTCGCTCCAGTGCTTCTACCAACTCGCACGAGCGGCCCGTCAACGTACCCACATTCAGCGTAGCAACGCGGGTCCTGCTTACGTTACGGGTCTTTTGGACTTGCTCAGTTGCCCCCCGATGCCGTCCTCGCATCAGGGACCCTCGCATACTTCTCACACTCGCCGGGCTTTGCGAGTGCGCGTCGGCTCCCGCGGACGCCGTAGCATTATCTCGACAAACAGTTAACGCCATCAACCATGTGATGTGACATGGGATCTCCATAGGCCGGCCTGTCACAAGGGCCTGTCGCCTGCAATCGAGTGTCCGTGCTTAGCTTAGCTCGCATAGCGAACAGTTTCCAGTGGCACCACGTGGAGGAACGGACATCGCCACCACATAAAAGAAACTACAATGAAAAGTTCAAAAAGAAAGAACAAGAAAGAAAAGAAATGAACTCATGAGGCGAAAATCGACACGATGAGCGAGTACCTAAAAAGCAATGGAATGGAAAATGGAATGAGAGTGGAAAGAGTAGGATAGAAAAAAAAAGAAGAAGAATATAGACCGTATAAAAAAACAGGAAAATAAAAAATAAAATAAAATACCACTACATAGAAAAGAAGAAGAGAGTGGGCTCTAGGAGAAGAGCGAAAGAAAGCGTAATAAACGGTGTTTTAACCCGCAAATAAATTATGAGTTTCGAAAATCAGCTGACGCATTGCAAGGCTGTGTAAAAAAATCAAGCTTTAGATAGTTGTTTTTCCTTAATAATGAATGTTTCATAAAATTTCAATCAACAGTTTTTTCACTAGAGCAAGTCTGTGTATTAGAAAATTTCGAAGAAATCAATACCAATTTTTCCTTGAACACTCTAGCCAGAACAAAATACTCTAGCCATCTTAAAAGGTTTTCATTTTGATAGAGCTCCTTTTGATTTGAAAGATAATCAACTTCGTTTCCAAAGCGTCAAGAAGAGGGTCCAAATTGGTTTGAAAAGTGTCCAATTTGGAGGGAGTGCGGTTGATAGAAGCAGCAGCCTTTCCGATATGAAGGCAAAAATTGAAATTCGCTGCGATTTTCTTGATTTTTTTCAGATACTATTCCTGGACGTCAGAGCATGGCGTGTTCACTGTTCCTAAGTGGACAATACGATGACGCACTGGTGTACCTGAATTCGATACAGGTAAGCATGGTTGATCGGACTCCTATGCAAAATTATTTGTTCGATCTAGCCCTATCATCACAACGACGACGTGTTCTCGTTTAACATCGCCCAGACTGAAATGCAATGCGGCTTATGGAAAGAGGCCGAGGAGCATTTCTTGGCCGTCACTGGACCTGACCGCGACAAGCCCGCGTTCAAATACATGCTGGCCAAAACTTGTGAGTACAGGCACTGTTCAGAGTATCTCAACCAAATAAGGCGCGTGGTAGCGAACTCGTAGGAGGCGCCGGTGGTCGCGCGCACTTGTTTCCAGGTTCCTGGTTTAGGTTCCCCTCACCCAGGCCAACCAAGCCTTCCATTTCTGAGGTCAGCGAATAGGTACCACACTTGTCTGAAAGAGCAAAGCAGTGACTGGCCACGACGTGCATAGGCCAAATACTGATAAGAACTGCCTCCACGACGTCCGGAAGAAGTTGAAGGCGTGGCGCATACCAAGAGATTTGGTTAACTCCGTTCTTCGTCCTTAGCCCTTATCGATTGGCCAATCGATATCACTTTCTTCCTATAAATCCATCAGCGGCCATCATATTCGCGTGCACTCAATTTCTATCGGTTGTTTGGGACTTATCAATGTAAAGAAATGCCCATTGATTTCAAGTGGACGGATGGAGGAACACATTGCCGAGCGATGTGACTGGTCTTGTTAATTATTTTGTAAAAAATGTTTCTTAAAAACGTATTTTTGAGAGGACTTAACACTGTTGCCAGCGGAGTTCTTAGTACATATACTGCTGATCTTTTATCACAACGTCGGACTGGGAGGGATTGCGCCATGCACTCCTACACTGCTTCAAAATTTCAAGCTGAAGACGCAACGGATCTATCCCAGTCGGAGGGGGGGGGGGGAGGCACTTATCTAAAAAGCATGTAGAAAATCGACTTGAGACTTAACGAGCGACTCCTGGAAAACACGATAGAACGTAAAAGAAAAGAAAAAGCGAGCAAAGAAACAAAAAGAAAAATCAAATCGTCGCGGTTTAATCGGGCGGGCAAAGAACGAAGCAATGAAGGCATGCCATGTGCTGTCCACCGTCTGACATGTTATAACCAGAATCTAACATGGTGAGGAGGGCATATAACTTCCCCTCCTTACAACCGCTGCGAAAACAAATGTAATTTTTTGGGGAATTTTCTAAATATATGTCCTAACGTGTTCTCCAGGAGCCGCTCGGTAAGTCTCAAGTCGATTTGTTAGTACTCTTCAGATATGTGCCCCCTTCCCCGACTAGGATAGATCCGACGCAACTGATACGGATAACGGTAAAAGACACCTTTTGACGTTAACAGCATTTATCCTCTCTTGTCTATGTTTATGTTTATGTTTATGTCTATGTTTATTACGTCGTTTGCGCCTGTACCGCAGTCGGGGGAGGCGCCGGCTGTCGTGCGAACCCGATACCAGGTTCGTGGTTCGGATTTCCCGCCCAGGCCAACCAAGCCTTCTAACTCCCCGGGTTGGTGAATTGACATCAGACTTGTCTGGGAAGGATAGCGCGCTGACTTGTTAATCGGTTGGCCAGTGCAGTGATTGTATTGCCAAATACGCATTCAAATTGCGTCCACTACATCCCGTAGAAGTAGAGTGCGTGGCGCATCCCAAACAAGGACTGATTAACGCCGTCCTTTATAATTTATCCTTTGTCGTAAGGGTGCAGCGAACTCACACAAAGCACTGTTGCTTAAGCTATACTGAATGCAGGACCCTCGTCGTAATTTGGCTCGCATTTTTTAAAATTGAGTTTTGAAGGCTATAGTGTGTTTACAGTTGTTTCATAGTTAGTGGAATCCTTGCAGTTGTAATGAATCGGAAGCCTCAACTTGCATGGGACATCTACACGAGGTCGACGGATCCGAAGGAGTCGTTCAACATCTTGCGCGTGATCGCTATGGATTGTTACGCGGTAAATGTTTCTCGCTTTAATTTCCCAATGAGAGCACTCGCACGTATTTAGCCATCCACCACCACATCTTGTCTCTGCTTTGAAAGGTTTATACAGTTTTTCTACGAAAAGAGCGTTTTTTTGCTAAAAAAAGCTACTTCAATAGATAGGCCTAGGAGTTCTTGCCTGCAAACACTACCTTTTCGTTGAAATTCACATCGTTTGAAATAATGATTGCAGTAATTCTGAGAAAAAGATAACGAGAAACGTTCAGGTTGGAGAGTTCTACTTCGCTGCGAAGGCGTTCGACGGACTGGAGAAAATCGACCCGTCGCCGGAGAACTGGCAGGGTAAAAGAGGGGCAGCGAGCGGCCTCTTCAAGATGCTTGTGCTGGGAAAGGCATCGAAGTGAGTCCCGTACATCGAAAAATAGAGCGCATGTCACGCTTTTGTGACGCTGCTGAAGTTGTAGTGAGCAAATGTCCGAAGTGCTGAAACTGCTCGATCGCGGAAATCATCCCCAGGCCGAGTTCGTCTCGTCGACGATACGAAAATGGGCGAAGGCAAACGAAATCACACTCGAATGACTTTGTTTCTAACACGTGCTCATTGTTTCCCGTTGTTGCATCTTTTCGACTACTCCTCTGTTTAAAATGAAATTTACATTCTTGTTGTTGTCAACAATGTGCCGACATGAGGTTAATAGATTTTGAGGTGAATCTTTACTTCGGCTTAGAGCTAAGCTTTAAGCTGGAGGCTACTATGTATAAAATTTAGAATTTAATTGTTTTTCTTTTCTGACGAAAGCTGCTCGAGCAGGGACATCAACTGTGGACGTCAAGCTGGAAGCTATTGAGACCAATCTGAGCAGCTTTCAAATTAAAAACTGTTCGTATTATTATATGTATTATTATAACTATTGTAACGTTATGACAATATGATGTTTAGCTAGAAACACTTTAAAAGAGATAAAATGAATTTTTAATGTAAAAAGTTCCTTTAGGTCTTCTAGGAAATTTAGTAAGGGCACAAAGGGTCTTCGAAGAAAAGGTAAAGCGATGTTTGAAAAAACTCAAAACAGTCCCATTTATTTTGCCTTATTGTTAGCACTTGTCATTTTTGTTTTTGTTTATTTTTTCCTTGTTAATTATTTTATAGTTGTTTTGTAATTATCCTTTTAGCCAATGAGTGCCTTTACATTTAAAGTGAAAAAAAATAAAAAATTTGTGATTTGGTATTCAAATAGGAAATTTTCTTTGTGTAAAGTTTCGCGTTAGTCAATGATTCAGCAAAATTTTTTAGAAGAGTATAACTCTCCAACTCTCCACTATGCTTCCCATTTTTTAGCCTTTAAAATGGGTTTAAAATCGTCCCTTCACAAACAAGGTTTTTCAAAATTCAAAGAGTGTGCTTTATTATTTGCTAATATAGTGCTTTTAATGTTATATTATTTGCTATTTTATTATTGCACACTTCTTTTAGTGCAAACGAGCAACAAATCTTCGAGAAAGTTGAGGAAAATTTTTAAATCAAAAATTTACTCTAACATGTTTAAGCGGGTCTCTAGTTTAATTTGTAATTTGTTTGGTCAGTATAATAGTTCCTTCAAACTTTAGCATTTATTTATTTATTTATGTGCCGAAAGGCGCGCTATTACTTCAACGAACAGTAAACAAAGCTATTAACTCAAGCAAACTCAACAGTAGACATTGAAGACTCAGAAATAACTAAAAACAAGAAAAAAGCTAATATAAAACTGAAGAATATACATTCCGTGCGCTCGCTTACAATGTACATTTTGTAGCCTAACAGCGACATTGCAGGAGGGAAATGCTGGGACTGATCACGATAAACGACTACAGTACCGGACGCGTCTTTTGAATAGACGCCGAAAAACCGCACTTTTGCGGTTTTTGCGTCTGTTTGCTATAACTCGGCCAAAAGTCATCGATTTGAAAAACCATGAGCATATTTGAGCTCAGAAGATTGAGTTCTATCGTTTGATATATACACTTCATATGAAAGATCAAAAATAGCCAAAATTGAAAACTTGCGCTCCATTGAGAGGACTGGCCGCGGACGAGTTGTCGGCCGCAAGGCGTCGAAAACCGTTGCATGCTCACAATTTCTCTAGTTTGAGATGATCTGAGAAACGAATGGTACCGTTCGATTCGTTTCTTCGAGATCTACACAACCATGTATACAACTTCGCCAAACCACCGCGTTTTCGCAGTGGGTGGTCAAAGGTGGCTGGAGCAGACTTTTTGCCAATGGGGAAGCTTATATTCCAGGACTTGCATGTTCTCGGAGCATCTCAAGCATGGCGTAAAGTGCTTCGTCATGCCAGGAATCCTCTGAGAGTGTGCCGTGCACAATGCATATAGGATTGAACCTATCAATCGAAGGGGGGGGGGGACGGTTTGTAGAGTGAGCATTTAGAGAGTTTTATGAGAAATTCTCAGCCGCCCTACTCAGGAATCGCTGTACTCTGTTTCGGCAAGACTTTGGAGTAAGCTGTGCACAATGTATATCGGATAGAACCTATCAATCGACTGGGCACGACAGCTCGCAAATTGCACCGCGGTCGTTTTCTGAGCGCAATAACTCTGTTACGTTCGAGTCTTTCCGGCTACAAGTTGTGGATTTTGTAGGAAGTAGGAAGTTCAAGAAGCACGCTGAATCATAGCGACGTAGCTTAAGAATGGACAAAGTTACAGCGGTGCGAAAATGCAGGCAAACCTTGTGTGACACGAATTTTGCCTCGTCTTTCCGTCGACTACTACGGGAAGACGAGGAGAGCTAACGGCATGCAAACTAGCAGACGAACAAAGCAGCAAAGGCACTTTACGATGGTCTGCTCATAACTCTCCAGCTGCCCAAACTGCTTTAGCCCCATCTGCCATTTTACAACGGCGGACGGCAGCGGTGAAGCTTCTTCCGCCCTTACTCGCCCATGTTCGAGTTTTCGAGCCTCAGCCAGTGCACCATTCTGTTCAGCTCGAAAAGCCCTATCGAACGGTATCGATTTCGACCAATTTTGAAATTATCGATTTTTTGACAGTTTCTCATGGAAGACGGCCTCCAGGCCGCGCCAGACGGACGATTACGTCATCGGAGATCGATGTTTCCGAAATTGGTCGAGTTGGATACCGTTTTATATAGCTTTTGGTGCTGAATGGAACGGTGTCACTACGGGTGCCGAGAACTGTTATCTGGGCGAGTAAGAGCACGCAGAACATAGACCGTTGTTGTGCTAAATTACACGCGCGGGCGTGTTCAGAGCGCGATATCTCTGTCAGCTTCCAATCTTTCTGGCTGGAACGTGTGGATTCCGTAGGCAGTAATATGCTCTAGTA